>OZ020267.1:64721504-64880376 GCA_963971225.1 Melieria omissa | reverse complement strand
TGCTGCTGCTAATGATTACAAAAATCGATGTCTTTCACTAACGATCACTTCATCTTTCGGTCATTACGAACTTCTCATCACAGTGTATGTAATTCGAAGCGTTGAATGAAGACCAGTTCGTGAACCTGAAAAGGACCAAAAAACGTGCACTTTGCTATTTTTTTGCACATCACATCACTGCCAGCGCTGTGAGTTTCTTCTTGTGGTTCATTCAAGAATGCAAAGATTATCTGAATTTAGTGCGAAAATCAAATTTAGGTTGAGCTGGCAATGGCCACGTCACAGCAGCTCGTCATGGCCCGAACATGTCCTGGGGGCAGCAAGGCCATGTTGCGCGCATGGACAACTTGTCATATCAACGGCATTAAAATAGACAAAACGCATAGTCAGCAAGTGAGTGGAATGGAAGTTAGTTTCTACCTGTGCGGCGCAATGACAAATTGAATTACGTGTCGTGGATGTGTGCGTGTGTGTGGGTGTTAGTTAGTTTTCTATTTTTATACTTTTGTACACATGCCAACTGTTTCGCATGTATTATATTTCTATTATGTATTCTAGTATATAAGATTGTCTTAGCTTCAGCTAACATGTTTTGCCTTTATTTTAGGCTGAACTTTAAGTTATTTCGGTCTCTTGAATAGTTTGTTGCTACTAGCAACATGCCCACTATTCATTTGTGAAGGTATGAATAATACAAAGAGAAGTTTGCTGTTGTGAGATTGTAATTGATAAACAACTTTAGAAAATGTTTATGTTTGTTGGATTCACACACAGAAAATATTCCTAAAAATTAGAGAGCATTCTATTGGCTTTCAAAACTGCCAAGCTGAATTAAAGGTCCTAGAAAATCCTTGAAACTACTCAAAGATCGTAAGCGAATGTAAGGCAAAGCTGAAAATTGTCACCAAACTCAATCAGCTAATTCTTATATGAGTTTCAGGACACTTTGGTGTTCTTGACAACGAAATAGTCATTAAAATGGCCATACTGGTTTATTCATTCTTTTCTTAACAAATTAGAGGCGAAGAACACTGGGTGACAACTTTTGCGCCACCCTGTACAATGGTCCGAATGGACTGAGTGCTATAGAAAGCTTTAGATCAGCAGTGCTTAAGAAATTAATGAAGCTTAGTTTTGAGTTGAAAATTGTACTTGACATGAGGTACAAGAGCAAAGCCAGAGTCCTCCCAAGCCATATTGAATTCACTCTTTTATAGCAAAAGCAAAATGCTGGATAAATAGTTGAACCTAATTAACCTAGAGGACTAAAAAAATTAAATTTTCCTTTTATCAGAACTTCGATGCTCTCTGCCAGAAGTCTGTAGGGGACAAAATTCGAATCACTGTTTTCTGAATACTTCTTGGCATATAAGGTCTATTAAAAAATTTGTCTTTTGTGATTATTTATCTGTTTTGTCCCTTTCAAAAAAGTCCTCTTTAATAATTCAAAGTCTTTATCCCCTCAATCGAGAGACGTCTCCATTCCTTCATGGGTATTTTTCAGTGCTCTTTCCAATCCTTAAAGCACTTCTGACCTTCAAGTCGTCTAGCAATCTCGTCTTTATCCGCTAGATCCTGAGAAATTTCTATCCTTTCATAAGTCTTTTTCAGCGCTTTCCCAATCCTTGAAGAACTTCTGACTTTCAGCTCGTCCAGTGATGTGACCTTTATCTCCTCGATCCTGAAAAATCTTGATCCCTTCATAAGTCTTTTTCAGCCCTTTTTCCAATCCTTAAAGCACTTTTGACCTTCAACTCGTCCAGCGATGTGGTCTTTATTCCTTTGATCCTGAGATATCTCTTTCCCTTCATGGGTCTTTTTCAGCACTTTTCTCAATCCTCGAAGCACTTCTGACCTTCAGCTCGTCCAGTGATCTGGTTTTTATCCCCTCTATAGTGAGAAATCTCTTTTCAATCTTTTTCCAATTTTTAAAGTACTTCCGACTTTCAGCTCGTCCAGCAATGTGGTCTTTATCCCCTCGATCCTTAGAAATCTCCATCCTTTCATAAGTCTTTTTCAGCGCTTTCCCAATCCTTGAAGAACTTCTGACTTTCAGCTCGTCCAGTGATGTGACCTTTATCTCCTCGATCCTGAAAAATCTTGATCCCTTCATAAGTCCTTTTCAGCGCTTTCCCAATCCTCGAAGCACTTCTGACTTTCAGCTTGTCCAGTGATGTGGTTTTTATCCCTTTGATCCTGAGATATCTCTTTCCCTTCATGGGTCTTTTTCAGTGCTCTTCCCAATCCTCGAAGCACTTCTGACCTTCAGCTCATCCAGTGATGTGGTCTTTATCCCTTCATTCGTGAGATATCTCAATTCTTTCATAGGTCTCTTTGGTTTTGGAAACTAAATAAAGTCACGGGGGTCAAGTCCTGTAAATACTGTAGCTGAGGCAAGATTATTGTTTTGGTTTTGATCAAAAAATCATGAACAAGTAACAAAGTCTGAGCAAAAAATCAATTTTTTCTATAAAAAAAAACACCAAACACATGAAAACACCTATTTTCTTTTTAACTGTTAAAAACAAACTAAATATGCAAATCGGCTTATAATGTCAACACATGTTGGGGACATGTGTACCAAAGTAAAAAAGAGGGAATATCGAATGAACTTAGCTTGTGAAATTTAATAGGTCACTTTTTATTTAACAGACCTTGTATGGTGTCTCAAAAGTTGAATTATAAATAAGAAAACACGCTACAACTGTTTATAAGTAATGAAAAATAAAAGAAGCTGAGTTGAAAATGAATACAAAAACAAAAAATAAATTGATTTGAATATAAAAAAAAGTAGTGTCGTTATTGAGTCAATTGGGGTTGAATTGGGGTCAAAAACATCAAGGGTTATTATGGTGGAGGTAAATTTTTTTGTATTTACAATTTGAAGCACAAAAACCACAGCACGAATGTAAAGTTTTATATCGTCTCAACATATTCAATTGCGATTTTGCGAATTTTGCACAAAAAAATTTTTTCAATATTACAGGTTGTCAGTTGATGGCATACAAAATTTACCAAAAAAATATTTGTATTGATTAAATATTTATTAATATTAATTTAAAACAAATTTCATATTAATTTGCCAATTCATAGGCTTTTGAACTCACACAATCACTGATCACTGCCACCATTACAGCCACTGACTCGATGTCTAGCATGGGAGCCACTAACTTGAAGACTGACCTGACTAAGTTTGGCCGACAGAGTTTAGTTTCTGCCTTATTAAAGCAGCAAAATAGTTAAAAACAGTGAAATAAACACAAAATTATTATATTTTAAATTGAAAATATGGTAGTCCCGTTTTTTGAACAAAAGTTTCAATGTCTTTAGGGAACAAAGTGAGGTTAATTTGCGCGTAAATGCACAGCGCCCGGTTTCGGCATGCTTAAAATAGCGTGAAAAGCGCGAACTCACACACACACACACACACACATATACAGCACGCAGTTGTGCGCAGACATTTATATCCGACATCCGACAACTGGCATCCGCATTCGTATCCGCCGTTGTGTTGCTGTGTATTGCGGTGTGGCTGGGCGAGTAGAAGGTATGAAAAGTGCATATTTGTGTTGGTGTTTTTTTCGTGCTTTTTAAGGGTGCAAAACCGAGCGTGAATGGCGTAAATCACAGCGGGACTACGACTCGTTGGTAAGCGTATTATAATATGCACACAGTCACACACACACACACACACACATGTACAATCATCACACATGTAACCACATAGCCAAGCGGGTATTTGCGCACATTTGGTACACATGGCAAAGTAATAAAATTGTGCTTCCGTTTGTTTAGCCACGTTTGCGGTGACGACTGTCATTCATGTTTTTTTCGTTGTTGTTGTTATTGTTGCTGCTGTTGGCTGACGTTGCCTGATGCCCAGCTAGCTTCCGTTTGTCGTTTAGTTTGGCATGTGGTCGTCAGCGTCGTTAGCAACGTGAAAACGTTTTCATTTTCCCATATTTATTTTTTCATATTTAAAATGTTTTAAATTATTATTTCTGTTTGTGTGAATTTTCATTGTGCATTTTTATGTAAAGTTTAATGGGTTTTGGTGCACAATTTTGATGCTATTCTGTAATATTTTATATTTTCAAGACTTGCAATTATCTGTTGAAGTGAACGTTTTGTGCGTTTAGTCCCTTTGGTTTTTTAATGAAATATTTAAGAATTAAGTATTTCCCACAGTCTGTAAGTAACTCAACTGTAAACTGAATATATATATAATTAAATAAAATTCAATAGTGTTGTCACTGAATTTAAATTTTTCTCTCTAATGGCACATTTGGTCATATTTGGCGTTTCTAACCTGATTAGCATTTAGTGCATTTTGCCAAAAATTTAAACAACTTTTCATTGCTCTTAATTCGTTCACCAAAAACCTATTAGAAAATGCAACATTTTAATTAGCATTTACAAATTTCATATTCAATTTCCATATTTTCCCCCGCATACAAAATTGATTTAATTAACACTTCTTAATTTACTTAAAAAATATATAAACTCAAATTTTTGTTGGCCACAAAATTTTAAGTATGACTCTTAGTTATTTACCTGTGGAAATTGTTTCTATTTGCTTTTGTTAATTACAAAAATAAAAATTACTAAATTGCAAATGCAATGTGCGAAATGTGCGAAAAATCTCAACAAAAAAAATCAACTGGCCACAGCACAACATAATTCGGTTTTACGTTCTGTGCGCTGCATTTCAGTTCACATATTTTTATTAGTTTTTGTGGTTGAAAATAATTTCATGCAAATTAGTTTCGTTTTGTGCATTTAATTATGAAATTTTAAATTTATTAGGGAAAAAATTGCAGAAAAATTTTACTTATTGGGAGATGATTTTAAGCGATGGTTGGTGTTGGTTAAATGTAGAATTCTCATAAGAAAATTGGTGTTTAACCTTGAAGTGTTTAATCTTTAAAGAGCGGCCCAAGCACCATAAAAATGACTTGCAAGCCATCGCTGTGCTTTTAAATACTGTCGCTCTTCTTCACTTTCACTTAAAAAAAAAACAAGCACTGCAGTGAAGAAAGCTTTTGATATTCATACGAATACTGCACGAAACGACAATAGAACTTCAAGCACCTTGAAGTATAGAACAACACTGAAGTAGAACAACACTGAAGTAGAACAACACTGAAGTAGAACAATACTGCAGTGGAACAACATGGAAGTAGAACAACACTGCACTAGAACAACACGGAAGTAGAACAACACTGAAGTAGAACAAGACTGAAGTGAAGCACTGAACATTTTCAAGCATACGGTGTTTTGTTTTGCACGATCGGAGTAGCTCACGTTTGTTTTTGGTATTTTGTATGGAATCTGGGCTGCATTTCAAGCATTACAACAACATTAATGTAAAAAAAACGCAGGTTTAAAACATTTTTTTTCGATATTTATTTAAGTCTGTTACACTCGGTGTGAAGTAGAAGTTCTGTTTCAGTCGGAGTGAAGTAGAAGTTCTACTTCACTCCGTAGTGTGTAGAAGTTCTACTTCACTCGGTGTGCTTGCTGTGATTTACCGTTACTTAACCTCATTATAGCTTTCTGTTTGACATTTTGCTTCACAACAGAACACAAGCACTGTCGCTGCTGTAGCGAATAGGTTTTCGAATGATGCAGTGCTTGCTTTGTTGCATAGAATAGAACTTGAATAGAACTATTGAACTTGTTGAATAGAACTATTGAGCATTTGCATTCGCTGTTAACGCAACAATGAAGTAGAGTACTTGACAGTACTGTGCAGTAGTGAAGTGTGCCCAATAGAATCTTTCGTGCAGCTCTTTATTAATCTTCTACAATAAGGTTCTGAGGTCGAATACGATATGCTGAAAATCAGTTAAATAAACAAAATAAAATAAAATAAAATAAAATAAAATAAAATAAAATAAAATAAAATAAAATAAAATAAAATAAAATAAAATAAAATAAAACAAAACAAAATAAAATAAAATCAATAAAATAAAATAAAATAAAATAAAATAAAATAAAATAAAATAAAATAAATAAAATAAAATAAAATAAAATAAAATTAATTAAATTAAATTAAATTAAATTAAATAAAAAATAAAAGAAAATAATTATAAATAAACAAAATACAAAATTAAAATAAAATAAAAAGAAACATTTAAAAGTAAAATTCCACTTTTCAAAAAGCAAGAAAGTTCTTTGCAAAATCGCTTACTGAGCTTAGGTGCTCATTTTGCCATTTCACTCAATCCACTTTTAATTAGTTTGAAAGGGACTCGTACCTCTGCTTCGTTTTCTTACGCTCTTCTTCAGGCCAAGTAGATAAACAAAACACTCGACAGAGCATTGCAAATATATCTACGTTTGTTTATTTGCATAAATATTTCAACAATTTGTAATCCTTTTAATTTCTCGAATGATTCAACCGTTGCACATGAACGCCACAAATGCAGCCACTAGATATTTTACCACTTGCAAATTTCCGGCAGCCATTGCTGCTGCAATATTTACCATTTCGTTGAAAAACTTGAGCACAACTTGTAGATGATTTTTATGTTTTATATTTCGAGTTTTTAGCAAGTTTTTGCCGCTAACGTTTCTGCTAAATGTTATTTACACAGCTGCCAACTGTTGTGTCAGTTCGGTGTTCGTTTCGGTTCGATGCTGTGCCAATGTTTATGTTCGTATGTGTGTGTGTGTGTGCAGTAGTGCCTGCGTTGTATCTCTAAGCGCTTATTTGCGCTTCTGCAATTTATCGATAACGCCAATGCACTTAAAACTACTTCTCAATGCTGCTCAATTTTTTATGCACTCAATCCGAACAACGTTGTCCGTTGTGTTTATGTGTGTTTATATGTTGTTGTGTTGGTGTGGTTGTGTGTGTTTGGTGTATGGGGTTTATGTGAGATTTGGCAGCAGCACAAAATGTTGTGGCTAATTGGAGAGCAAAAATTTTCATCATCATTGAACGATGATGATGCAACTTAGGCACCGAGGAGTTGATGGTAGTTTTTGTTGTTCAATATTTTCAAGTTGCTTGCAGATTTCATTAGTTTTTGTATATATTTGTGCACATCTATTGCCATATGGCTTTCATGGAGTGGGGCAGAAATGCTTTGGGTAGACTATAAGATTTGAGAAAAAAAAACATGAATTTTGAATGCTACGAAAGGTGAATTGGGTTAGTGAATGTTCTATCTTTACATAATAGAGAAAGACGAAGCAGAATGAAATAAGAGAATTTTTTCTTTAGGCTTTTTTCTTCAATTCAGATACAATTTTTTAATTTATTATGTTTGTTATTTTTGTAATTTTATATTATAAATTTTACAATTTTTATTTAAAATTTTAACTTTCTTCAGTAGAAACCTGTAGCGAAAGGGTTAAAAGCAGTTCATGCGCATCACCGAAATGGATGGATGGACCATGAATCACATCTCACATGAATCTTTCCTCTACGGCTATCTGAAGACTGTGTCTTATCCACCTTTCAATCAAAGAGTAGCAAATTAAAAGAAGGAAAGTTTCACATGTCAGCCAGAACTAATTTGTATTTATTAATTTAAGATGAGCTCACAAAACGTAAAAAATTCATAACTAAAATTTGAGTTAACCATTCATTGATTTTAGTCAATAAAAACCTGGCTTGCTGCTCCGTCAGTATTGTTCAAAGATTTTCACTTTTTGCGTTCCAAAAAATTGAATTAAATTTCAATATAAACGTTTCATTAACATAATTCTTTGCACACCACTGTACATGTAATTTACATCATAATTGCATTGACTTATTTTGATTGATGGCTGCACTTTTTTCACTGTTGCTGTTCGTATAGTTCTGGCCACAAAATCGCGGCTTATGGCTGTCCACCTCTGCCAATATATGCGTATATATGTATGTTCTATGTACATATGTATGTATGTACACATGTGCATACAATGTTTTCGCGCAGGTATACATTTATGTGTTCATGTGCTCGTCAGTGTCAGGTGTCAAATGATTTTTCGCTCTTTCGGCCTGCGGCACTCAACGTTCCTTAGGTTTTCGATTTTTTGTGCACACCAACGTTTACATGAATTATTCACGTTTTTAGATGTAAAGCTGACACTTGGCTGAAACGTACTTTTTTTCTGGCCGCTGCACACGAAACTGCCAACTTTGATATGCACTCAAAAAACGCTCTGCAGGCATAACAATTTTGTTATTGATTTGATTGAAATTTACACAAAGTTTGAGTATTTATGGAAATTTCGAAAAAAAATATTTATTTTTGTATTTAATTTGTATTAAATCCATATTCCTGAATATTTGAGATTTACATATCTTTGTATTTAAAAGTAAATTTCTTTCAGTGTAAAAGCCAAAACAAGCAAAAAAATTGGCACATATGGACGTGGCTTGACATCGTTGTTGGTCATGAAAGTTGGGGGCATTTTTTTTTATATCTTTTTTAGGGTTTTTTTGGTACGTTTATGGAGTTGAGTGAATCTCTGAATATTTAATAGGGGAATTAAAAGTTAAAAGTCGTGCAGGATTTTTGTAGCGGTTTGATTTGATAGAGCAATGTGTGTGTGTGCAAATTTCAACAACTTTAATGTACTGGTAGCACATTTTGGCATTCGGTTGCAGTATTTCGAACTGATATCTATGTATGTAAAAACATACAAACACACATAGTTACGTGCCTGAAAGTTGATAGGAGTCAAAGTTAAATTTGAAATTATGCAGAAATTGTGGTTAAATGCTCAACAGTTTTGTGCAATCAACATTGTTGTTGTGCTTTATAAAAAGTTCTTTTATGCCAAAGGCCAACATGCATTTTGTATGTAAAAGAAGTTTGAACTTGTGTATTTGTGTATGAACAATACTGGAGTTTTGTTGCTTTTGGTTGCATTTCAACAATTTTTGCTGCTCCCATTGGAATTGTGGGAAAAGTTGAAAACTTTAACACTGCCAGTTTTGTTCTTTTGATGATTGCACGTTCCACTGTCGACTCTAACAGCTCCCCAGCCAATACTGCCAAAAAAAGTTTTTTTATTTCTTTTAATTATAAAAAGAAGCAGGAAAATTGAATATTGAAATTTTTTTTTAAATAGAAAAGCAAATTTTCAGTTTTATTTCAATGAAATCAAATAATATTTAGTAACTTTGATATGAATTAATTTTAGAATTTTTAATTTTAATTCAATTTTAATTTTAATTTTTAATTTTTTAAATACAATTCTCATCGATTTGATGCAAAATCTCTTTCAAGTGTTTTTTTTTTGTATTAAAATAATAATAAAATAATAATAAAATTTTGTATTAAAATATATAACACTAAACTTTGTGTACATCAAGTTTCCTCCACCAAACTCTCAAACATCGAATTACCTTTACTTGCTTTAATATCTTCGAATGTCGCAACCTTCCGTAATGCATAAACCATTCCATACAAAGTCGCATAGTAGATTTCATTACGTTGTTGTTTACAATTTTCCGTTACACTGCCCTCATTTTCTATTGTTTTCCCTCTACTGTGCATGTCTGCGTTCCGCCGAATGTATCATCATTTTTTCCTTTTTTGTTATTTCGCTTTGCTGTGTCATTTGCTATCTTCCTGATTTTTGCTTTGCTCGTTTTGTTTACCTCTTGCGTGCCTTTTTATGTTTTATTTTGTGCTGCTTTTGTTGTCATGTTGAGATTTCCATTGTATTAGTTTTTTTCGCTTCATTGTTGTTGCCCTTTTTTGGCTAATTTGTCAAACATTGTTTGTTGCAAAAGCATCGTTTTCTTTCTCATTTACTTGGTTTTTTTTTTACTTAGAAAGCTATCACCGGAAATGACCGCAAATTTATTATCATTGAGCTCAACTCATGCTTTATTCACGCTATTGCGTCTCTTTTTTCTTCATAATTTTGCTGAATTGAAATAAGTCACGTAGGTCATTTTGGACGAAAAAAAGCTTAACAATTGCCTTTAGTTAGGCATTTAAAGACAGAAATTCTGAGAATTCATGTATGATTTATGTTGTTGTAGGTGGGTAGGAGTGGATGAAACAGATGTGCTTTGTTGCCTTTGAAACATGGCTCATTGACTACAATGCAATGTAGACATTAAATGAGCCAACATTTTACCAAGATTTTCCTCCCTACATCCATTGAGGTACAGATATGACCTTGAATTGCTTGGGCAGTTTTTCCATAGCTTTGTGTTCCAAAAAAAGTTAGAAATGGCTGCTTCAAGACGGAGACCACTTAGGTCATGAAGGCTCATTGTGATGCCACAATCATCCGAGTTTGAGTTCCTTAGAATGTCTGGCAGACTGTGAACAGTTCTATCTTCCTGATTTCCTAGTAAGAAGAAGGTGAACAGGTGAGTTGGTGAGTGTTCCTTCTTCTAGATTTTGCGACCAGTTTAAGCTCCTTTCAAAGTTAAGTAAACTGTGAATAGTCCTATCGACTAGATTCCTTACATTTTCGAAGAAGAAGTTGAGTGAGGTGAGTTGGTGAGTGTTCCTTCTTCTGGGTTTTGCGACCAGTTTGAATTTCATCCGTAGTTAAGTAAACTGTCAATAGTCCTATCGACTAGATTCTTTAGAATGTCGAAGAAGGTGAGTTTTTCTTCTTCTAGAAAATGTGAAGTCATTAAAAAGTAAATCAAAAAACTTTAAATTATGATCTGAAAATAAAAAATTGAAAAACCATAAATAAATAAAACAAAAAATAATATAAAAATATTAAAAATAATACGAAAATAAGATATAATATTATATTAAAATATGAAAAATTAATTGTAAAAATTTACAAATTTAAACATTACATATTGAAAATCATAAAATAAAACTTTTATTTTGTAAAAAAACAATATTAAACTTTTTTAATTATGACTTATTAATGATTACTAATTAGATAAAATAAAGAAAATTATATTAAGAAACATAAAAATATATTAAAAATAAAATATACAAAAAATATTAAAAAAAATTTTAAATTTAATGTTATTAAAAATTTAATAAAAATTAATTTTAAACATTACAATTTAAACTTAAAAATCTAATATTGAAAACCATAAAATATTTTTTTATGTTCTAAAATTAAACTTTTTAATTATGACTACAAAATAATTTATAATAATAAACAAAATTTATGTTTAAAAAACATATTTTTAATAAATATTTGTTATCAATTAATATTTAAAAAATAAATATTTTTTATTATTATAAATTATTTTTTAGTCATAATTAAAAAGTTTAATTTTGGTTTTCAATTTTAGAACATAAAAAAAATATTTTTTTTTCGAAACCTAAATAACCAAAATTTACCTTTTTAATTATGACTCAAAAATATATAAATAAAATATGAAAACAAATATTTAAAATAATTATAAAAAATATAAAATATTTAAAATGTATATTTAAAAAAATTTATACAACTTTATTAAACATAAAAAATCGTAAAAGAAATTTTTTTTCATTTTTTCAAACTAAAACACTGAAATCTTTTTTAATTATGGCAAAAAAGTTATAAAATAAAATATAAAAATTAAAAAACTAATAATTAAAAAAAATTATGAAAATGATAAAATGTAAAAAATATATTTAGGAAAAAATTTCAAATTTATGCTGAAACCTTTTTTAATTATGGCAAAAGAGTTATAAAATAAAATATAAAAATTAAAAAACTAATAATTTAAAAAAATTATGAAAATGATAAAATGTAAAAAATATATTTAGGAAAACATTTCAAATTTATGCATTAAACATTAAAAATCATAAAATAATTTAGTTTTCATTTTTTAAAATTAAAAAACTAAAATAAAACTTTTTTAATTATGACTAAAAACTGCAAACACCGAGTGCGCCACAAAAACCAAACGAGATCACAACAACAATAACAACAAACAAATAGCATACAGTTTGTTAGCATTGCTGTCACTGCAATGGCGCTGCTTGCCAACGACTGTTGCCGACTGTGCCGGCTGCTGTTGCTATAAATTTGTTAGCTTGTGCAAGTGTTGCCAACACATGCACCCGGCAGCCAGCAAGCGGCATTCTAACATTTGTTTGTTTGTGCACTTTGAGCTCACAGCGATTTCTAGTTGGTCCAGTTTGCTTTTAAGTTAACTTCTAGTGCAGCTATACTCGTGTGTGACCTCGTTTCTGACCCCGTTTAAATGGCCATCGTGATTCATGCTCTCCCAAAAAAAAAAATTAAAACGAAACAAAAACAAAACAAAATTAAAAAACAATAACAACGCAAAAACTCGCTCCAGTCAGGCATAAAGGCAAACTGTTTGTGCGTAACTCGATACGAATTTTAAAATTTTGTTGATAAAAAGTTCTGGCGCAAAACTTTGTAGCTTTTTTTCACCCCCCCCCCAAACCGAACGCCAACAGTAAAAATACGAAGAAAAACACTAACGAGCATTTAACTTTTTGGCCAAATTTCTCGCTTTCGTTTTTTGATAGATTTGGTTTATTTCATTTTAATTAATCTTGTCTGAAATGTGTACTTGCCAAATCATCTGCGCCAATAAATATGCTAAGTAATTGCCAACACACTGTATGGCACTGGCACGCACACGTATATGATGTGTGAGTGTGTGGCGTGACAATTCAATTCGAGCAGCTGGAGGATTTCAAGCAGATTAGCTGTGCCTGCGCTAACATAACTGTGCCTGTTTGGCTTCGTGTGCGTGAGAGGATGTTTGTGTTTGTGTGAAAGTTGGCACGTGGCAGGTGTGTAATCTCTGCCACGTAAGAAATGACTGCACGGTGCGGGCATGTGCTACATTTCCAGCAGTCGGAGCGTTGCTGTTGGCGTGAATAGTGCGCACAAATGTTGCACAGCTGCTCATGCAGCTAAAAATATTACAGTCGAAAGTTTTTATGTTTTTGCACTCCTTAAAATGTCTTTTGTGTTCAAGAATAATCACACGAATGGGCGCATTAAGAAGCTCTAGAATTAGAAAATACGTTCATGTTATAATTGGTTTTGTAAAAGCGGCGCACAGAGAGACACAGCGATTGTAGTCACGGATGCAAAATACGAGTAGAAGATGGAGTGGAGTTTTGTAGGAACTTCAATGGAGATGGGAAACTTTTTTGAAGTTTATGTTTGTTACTGAGAGAATCCATTGTTATGAAGATGGAAAAAATTGTGAGAGCATAGAAGTAGAAAACTTGGGCTCTGAAGAAGCGAAAGAAGCTAAAAGATGTGAAGGAGTGAAAAATACCTAAATATTCTAAATGGAAAATTCAGTACCAGAAGTTAGTAGAATAATTAAATAAAAATTAACAACAATGCAATGGAAAGAGGGATGGCAAAAATAATTATATTCGTAAAAAGTAAGGAGAGAGTAGTCTCAACGAATGAAATGAGAAAGGAGCAAATATGGTAGAAATTAACAAAAATGCAGTCAAATCAAATATTCTAAAAATTAAGATCTAAGGCGAAAAGACAATCAGCTCTAAGGAATAAAATGAGAAAGGAGCAAAGAAGGTAGAAATTAACAAAAAATTCAAAAGTACCAGAAATTCTAAAAATAATGAAGAGGCAATTAGCTCTAAGGTATGAAATGAGAAAGGAGCAAAGAAGGTAGAAATTAACAAAAAATTCTATGGTACCAGAAATTCTAAAAATTCAGATTTAAAGCAAAGAGACAATGAGTTCTTAGAATAAAAATGTCAAGAAAGCAAAGAAGGTAGAAATTTATCAAAAATGCAAAGGAGACAGAAAATCTTCAAATTAAGATTTAAGGCGAAGAGGCGAGAAGGCTCTACGGAATGAAATGGGAAAGGAGCAAAGAAGGTAGAAATTAATCAAAGATTCAAGAAAACCAAAAATTCTAAAAATTCAGATCTAAGGAGAAGAGACAATCAGCTCTAAGGACTGAAATGAGAAAGGAGCAAGGAAGATAAAAATTTATCAAAAATGCAAGAGACAGAAATTCTAAAAATAATGAAATAAAATGAAGAGGCAATTAGCTCTAAGGAATGAAATGATAAAGGAGCAAAGAAGGTAGAAATTAATTAAAAATGCAAAGAAACCAGAAATTCTAAAAATTAATATTTAAGGCGAAGAGACAATGATCTCTTAGGAATAAAATGTCAAGAGAGCAACTAAGGCATCTCTAATCTCTAAAATTCTAACACTAATGTGATTGAAAGGGATGCAAATGATGTATGGGATCCATTTGGTAGAAAGAATTTATAGTTTTCTGCTGATTCCGAACGACAATTTGCCATTTTAAAGTTCTTCATTTGCCATTTCCTGCTGGGCCAACACAAAACATAAAAACCAATATTTTTTCTGCAATTTCTCTCTCTCAGTTAAAGTGTCAAAAAAATGCATGAAAAAGCTCTCAAACTGCGCGACAAAAGTGTTTCTGCGAACAAATTTCAATCCTACAAACGTGCCACGAAAAAACCAAACAACACAAAGGGTGTCCTGGAATTTTTTTTATCAAACCATGTGAAATTTTTGAAAGCTTGTAAACTGGTTTACTTAGGAGAATCAACTGAAAAGATGTGTGAAAAATACTATCAATCATGCACTCAAAGGACTTTGAAGGACTTTTGATTAAACATTTTAAGTAATTTGGGTGTTAATAATGAAGTGAATTCTATGGTCAGGCATTTATGAGTTAATTTTGAAAAACTGCCAAAGCAACTGAATGTCATGTTTGCAACTGAGTGAATGAAGGAACGAAAAGTCTTTTGGAAGTTTTGATCAATCACTGTCTGGTTGCATTGCAGTCAACGAGTCATGCTTTGAAGGCGATAAGACACATTTGTTGCTCAGGTAAGGTTAGGTTGAAGTGAATGTCTGTGCATGAGAACTTATTGAAAGATCATTCGTAGTTTAGCAAAGGACTGAAGCGACTGACTGAGCATGAAAAATTAATAAAAGACCATTTGTATGTTAGGAATGTTTCGGCTAAAGTGACTGACTGAGTATGAGAACTTATTGAAATATCATTTGTAGGTTAACAAAGGACTGGAGTGACTAACTAAGCATGAAAACTTATTAAAAGACCATTTGTAGCTTAGGTAAGGTTAGGCTGAAGTGACTGTTTGTACATGAAAACATATCGAAAGATCATTTGTACGTTGGTTAAGGACTGAAGTGACTGATTTAATATGAGAACTTATCGAAAGACTATGTTTAGGTAAGGAAAGGTTAGGCTGAATCGACTACCTGCTCATGAGAACTTATCGAAAGATCATTTGTAGGTCAGGTAAGGTTGAACTGAAGTGACTGTCAGAGCATGGGACCTCATTGAAAGACCATTTATAGGTTAGGCCGATTGTCTGTGTATGGAACCTTATTGAAAGACCAGCAAAAAGGTTATTGAAAGACCATTTGTAAGTGAGGTTAGGGCTGAAGTGACTGACTAAACATAAAACTTGTCATGGAAACTTATCGAAAGATCATTTGTAGGTCAGGTTAGGTTGGACTAAAGTGACTGTCAGAGCATGGGACCTCATTGAAAGACCATTTATAGGTTAGGAAAGGTTACGTCGACTGTCTGTGCATGGAACCTTCTTTAAAGACCATTAATAGGTAATAGGTAGGTAATAGGAAATATGTCCATTTTCTCCAATAAATATTTTGTACATAATAATTACGTATGCATTCTAACTTAATTTATAACAGTGTAAGTATGCACAAAGATCTGTACTGTCGTTGCGTGTTTTGACATGCAAATTTATTGCGTCAGAAAGGAATTTCATTAAATGAATTGCATACCTAAAATTTCAACAATTATACTTCAACGCAAAATAATTTTCTACAATTTTACTGTCACACATACATCCAAACATATTGTTATGCTTTCAATTGCACAATACACACACACACACGTATAGCATACAATGAAATTAGTCTAAAAATGTGATTTTGCACTAATTATGCCAAAAATTTAACAAACACATACAGCGGCCCCTTCTTCCACACGCACACACACACATACACAAATGCACACTAGAATGCTGAAGCGGCGCTCGAGCGTTGCTGTTTGCACATTGCATCGGCATTGAGCCACAAAAAACCGCGCCCCTTTTTTCCACACCTGAACCACAACGAAAAAAGTTGAATACGTGGAATTTGCACCGCGAAGTGGCTGAACGGCAGCGGCGTAAAGGATTTTGGTCTGGAAGGATGCAAAGTTGTTTCATTTATGCCACATGAAACGCATACGTACAGCACACCTCCCCTTTCCAACACTTTCCCTCCATTTGCGCTGCATTCTAGGAAGTTGTGCGCGCTTTATTGTTTTGTTATTTGTTGGTTTTGTTGTTTGCTGAGCCGCGCATCGTTCGGCGGATGCTAGAAAATAAATTGCCCAGCAAGAGTTGAGTTCCCTACCGCACATAATAAATTCATTATAATAATTTAATGTTTGCTCGCTGCATGGTTGACTGCCGTTACTGTTGCTGTGCTTTGCAGCTGGTGGTGTTTTGCTTTCTTGCGCAGCGTTGCCACCTCGTAAAACACTCAGCAGCCACAACAGCTGCTTGGTGCTTGCTGCAACATCTTAAATATTTGCAACTTCCTAGTGACTTTTTCGCCGACGAGCGTTGCGTATGACGTTTGCTGGTGGCGAGTGTGTTCGAATACTACGTGGGCGCTTTTCAACAACAACAACATAACATATTTTGTTGGCATTTATTCCTGCTGGTGCAATTTGCTGCGGATTAACAGGCAAAGTTTTTGTTTTAGTCATTGTTAAATTTAGCTAAATTGTGTACTTAGATGTGGATAGCTGTGGAGAGTAATTAGAAGTAACAGGTGGATGTGAGTGGGAATTTCGCGAAACTTTAGATTCTGTTGAGTTTAGTTGAGCATTTTAATTGAAATTAATTGGTTGCAAGAATGTATAGAATGAGTGAGGTGTTGAAAGAGAAGTCAGTAAGTGATTTAGTGTTGGTGTTCTTATTGATCGAAACACTTTCTTTGCAAAGACCAATGTCGATATGAATATACAAGGGATCGAAAACCAAAACCAATGGGTTCTCAGAAGATCACATCTGAATCTACAGGGAACTCAACAGAAGAAGAAGCAAACTTTAAAATTATCTTTAAAATTTCGAGTATTAAACCAAAAAGCTATGCAACTTCACTGCTCGATTAATATGAAAGTCAACAATGCATAGTCCAGAAATTGAGTTCAAACAATAAATGTGCGACACATCACACACTCTCTCATACACACACATTTTGGTCATAAAAAAATAGACACTTAGTAAGTGCACTAAAATGCCACTTGACAACGTAAAAACTGCACTGTTGGCCACAAGTGTTGCACGCGTGTCGACATTGCACTGTCAGCGCATGTTGCACACTGCCCGCAAATGCACAGCGTGCGACAAGTGCTGACGGCGAGTACATCA
Organism: Melieria omissa; assembly: GCA_963971225.1. Taxonomy (NCBI): domain Eukaryota; kingdom Metazoa; phylum Arthropoda; class Insecta; order Diptera; family Ulidiidae; genus Melieria; species Melieria omissa. The sequence goes on along the minus strand of OZ020267.1, from coordinate 64,863,025 downwards.
ACAGATGTGGCATTGCTTGGAACAATGAGCCCGCAACACAATGAAATTTCAGTACATTCTACACTCATATTTATACACAAAAAATAAATATGGTGCACTGTCACCAGTTCACTCAAAGGGTTAAAAAATTAAAAACATTTTTTTAAATAAACAAAACAGAGTTTTATATTTGCATTCAAAACATACTCGTGTACAGTGACGCACTCAGGGGAGGGTTTTTGGGGTTTAAACCCACCCTTCACCGAAATATCTTTAAGTTAGTACGGACATTTAATTTATAACCGTCGCATATATATTCAATCATCAATAACACTACTCGACACAAAAATGCACCTAAAAATAAAGTGTTTTCTAGACTAAAGGCTTGATTACACGTAACGAGTAGAGTGACGAGACATCAAAATGGTACTAGTCCGAGAGAATTGGGATGGCGACCAAAAGCGACGAATTGTTCAAACGTTTTTTGACACGTGGCGAGTCAGTTCGGTTTTACAATGCACAAAATGAACTAAGCAACCGAGCGAAAAGTGGTGTGTGACGCATTCCGCATGTGACGACCGATTTAGCGAATCGAATCGAATCGCGAAAAGAAGAAAAATATAACGGTAAAGTAGTACTCGGCCTAGTAAACAAAATGTAATTCTAGTGACTCTCTCGCCACTTTACTCGGTCACTGACGCCGCCAGAATCGCCCTGTAATGAAATTTCATTAAAACAAAATATTTTTCAAATCTTAATATATGACAGATTGGTTAAAATCTTGTTGCGAGTTGTAATCTTAATTGAAATAATGGAGTAAGAAAACTTAAAACTCACCCCACATGCCGATCCTTTGGGGCCTGTTGCACAAAGCTGCGTTGCGTCCTCTAATAAGAACGAAATGATCGTCTTACAATCCTCATTAGTGATGGTGTGAAAGTTCAATCTTTGCAACGTATTGGGTTTTTTTCCATACTTGTCCCTGCCCCATCCGGTCAGAGTGACTGGCATATCGGCGCCCACGTCCTCGCTGCTACTGAAAGCGATCGTTGCAAAGCGAACACCGTCCAGTGGCAGATCTCGCTCCAGACGCAGTATGCAAATGTCGTAGATCGATACATATTCTTCTGGTCCAAGTTTTATTTTTAAATTCGTGTATATCGAAGGATTTTACGGGTACCCTCAGACCGTTGCTGTCGTCAAGCTGGCGCACGCCCGCCAGTACGCTCATCTCTTCTACGTTGAAGCCTTTACAGCAGTGCCCAGCGGTCAGCACGTGACTTGGCGAAATAATCGAGCCTCCGCAGTTGTGTTTCTTGTATAACTGCACCGAAACTTGGTAAGGCACATACTCGCCGGGCGGCACATCGGAGCCGCCGACAATGCGTGAAATGTTGGCGTTGGGAACTGATAATGTTTGTTCAGTTTTTTTTGAATAATTTCAAAGATGATATTTTATATAGAAATGTTTGCAATATTTACGTGTATGTCGTGCGAGAACGCCGAAATCTACACTTGCGAGCAATATAAAAGCCGCTAGCAGTTGTTGCTGCATTTTCAATGAAGCAACAATAAACAAATGAAAAGTCTGAAACTTGATAACCGTTCTAAAAGACTACTGAAGCCCCTATGTGCTCTAATGCAAATTTCACTTCAATATATATGCCTGCAGTCTACTCTCAATATGAATGTTCATAGAGCGTATTCGAGTTGCATCTATTAGCTGTCACTGCATTTCAATGCACTCTATTGCCGGTCTTAAATTATAACTGACTCGTTGGATGGCCCTTTGTTTCACTCGCAATCTTATCTTAATTAAACGCATTCTTGAACTTATTGCCAACGGCTGTGAAAGAGTTGAAAGTCATTAGTTGGAATTGAAATATTTTTCCCAGTGAATTTTTTCATACTTCTTTTGTCATTTAATAAGATTTTGTGTTGGATTGCAAAAATGTTGATTTGAAATGTCAAACAAATAAGACTTGTCACTATTTGTAGTACAAGTTTTTGTCATACATTACGATTTTTTATTGCATTTTAGAAAAGGTGAAGTGAAAAGCATTGGTTGAAATTAGAAAAGAATTATAATTAGTGGCTACAGTAATTATTTTCGCGCCCAGCTAATCAAGTCATCGAACATGGAGACGCGCGTGTAGACATCTGGGCTGTTTATAGTGCAGGACGCTGCAAAATGTAAAGAATCTGGCCAAAAGTATGAAAAATGGCTTTTCGAATTGTATCTATATTATGGTTTTTGATTGCATAAGTCATTTTTAAAGGACTTAAAATTTTTAAGGACATGCACATTTCAAATATTTTTTTAAATATTTACGGTTGTGCAATGATGAAAATATAAGTATATAATACATAAGAGAAAAATTGTCTCCTTTTCACTTTCAGGACCAAAATATGTCAGGTAGGGAAAACATACATGTCGTGGATCTCAGTCTGTAGATTCATACATCTAAATTTTATTCTATTTCAAAGTTCTCAACAAAGTTAAACCAAGGCCTCCCGCCACCCCGAAATAAAATCCTTCGTGCGCCCCTGCTCGTATATAAAATATTTTTTCTTTCTATTTTCCGATAAGAAACTGTGTGTGTGTGCAGTAGGGTGGAGTGAAAAACTCGATTTTAAAATTTTTAGAAGCTAGTATTTTGGAAATGTGCCAAATGTCCATAGTACCAATCCTGCAAAATTATATTAGTTTCTAACATCTCCTTGATCGCCCATCACCTAATTGAAATAATTGTTTTTCATCAAAAGAAGTGAAAGCCGTATTTTCAACTCAGTTAAGGATTCAAAATAAATCTCAGTAACCTTTGCTTTAGGTTTGCGGTTTTTAAGTTATTTATTGTAGCAGTCCCGATTGAGCGAACAAAAACTTAGATCGGACTCGTCTGACAATGCTACTGTCGATGAGTACATTCCAGATAGAGAATCAGTCAAAAGTAAGCCAAATCAGGATCGCCAATGTCAAAAAATGACTTTCTCTCTGCCTTCCCCCGCTATAGCTTGTGATCGGACCGGAGTTTCGGACAGATCGGCTGCTGTATTAGCAACATCAGTTCTGCATGATCTTGGTCTCGAATCACCCAACGACCGATCCAAAGTAATTGACCGAAGCATAATCTGTCGAGAACGCAGTAAAATTCGAAAGGAACTGAGGCAGAACGAAGACGACCAGTTTGGCCACACTCACAAGGGTATAGATGGACTATTCTTCGATCGCCGCAAGAATAAAACTTTGACACAAGTTCTCAACGTCGACAACAAGTACCACAGAAAAACCATATCGGAAGAACACATAATCATCAACGCACAGCCGAGTTCTTCGTACTTCAGCCATACGTCTCCGTCATCAGGCTGCAGCAAAGTCAGCCAGTCGCTAGTCATGAGTCATTAGCAGTGTTGCGACTTATTACTTTTGATAGTAACATATTACTTATTACACATTACTGACATTTGAAAGTAATATCGTTACATTACTTATTACTGGAAATGTGAAGTAATGTATCACAAAAAGTAATATATTATTTTCCGTCAACAAATCGAAATATTTGCGGAATTTCCAGCTATTAAAAGTAATCATTCTGCAAAAAAAACAATCACGTTAAATGTTTATTTCATTTTGAATTACAATTTGAATTTCGTCACCTTTTTTGTTAAAACCTCTTGAATTTGCTTGAATTTGCTTGCAAATGTTAATTGTTTCTCCACTACCAAACTCAGTTGGAAATGAAAGAGGCGAGCTATGTCTAGTATGAACAAGTGCAGTGTTGTATAGTTGTAATAGATCTTAATCATGTTATCAGTGCAGCTTTTTTACATGAAAAATAGAACTTTTTTGAGTAAAAAGTAATATTGTAATAAGTAACTTGAAAAAAAGTAATAATATTACTGAAGGTGATTACTTATGGGGAAAAGTAACTAGTTACACTACATTTTTAAAGCCAAAGTAATATACTACGTAATTAGTTACACTACTTTAATATATTAGTCACAACACTGGTCATTAGTCGCTAGTTTCAAAGAGTGAAATGCGAAGACAGAAAATATTAAAGTTGTCGGGTGTGACGGCACAAAAGTAAACACGGGACAAAAATCGGGCGTTATGCGTTGCAGTGGCTGATATGTCTACTCCATGCCAATGAGCTGCCCCTGCGCAATCTCTTCCAGTCACTTGATGGCGGGACTACAGGCCCTCATGGATTCTCTGGATCTATCGGAAAGCGGCTAATGACGTATAGCGAACAGCCTGTCTCCTCATTTCAACCAGATAAACTGGCCGAGCAACTCTCCAATGTGAACCCAAATGAGTTGAGCTCAAATAAGCGGTATCTACTAGAAATGTGCAATAGCATCAGCCAAGGTGTATGTAGCGTCGATCTGGCAGTGGGAACCCTGGGTGCCTGAATCATTCACGATGGCTAACGACGCGTCGGCCAATCAAATCCTCCGATTGTATGTCAGCGCCAAGAAACCGTCCAAGAATCTGAAAACGTTGGTCACGTTTATCATTCGCGTATATGCTCGGATGTGGTTTGGCACAAAACCCCAGCCATTATGCAAAGAGGGAGATAGGCACATTCACCAGATGCTCGTCAAGTCACGTTACCTCAGCCGTAAACTCAAGGGAATCGTTGACCCCGTTATTCACCGTAACGCGAACTTTGCTCAACCGGAGAATCTGCTCCTGGCAATGATGACGGAACATCGAGCACATATACGTGAGTTGGGCTTACGACGAGCGATGAAGGCCAGAGCTACCGCAGTCCCCAGTGAATAAATACGAAGGTTCAAGGTTCCCGCAAAACTTAACTTCGACACCGTGGAATACTTCGACTTGATTGACTGGGCAGTCTGCCCTATTTCGGAACCTCCCGTCATCAAAGCCATGACAGACACTGAGCTCACGGATCTCATCACTACAGAGGTGACTCCAAATTTCATCTTTCCAAAGTTCCTAAGCAGTTTATACCATGTGTTTATAACTTTGGCATCATTAAATACTGTAATTGTAAGGGTATTTGATTATTAACTAAATTTTAAGATGACTACCTTTAATGTCGCGTAATACTGTGAAATTAAAAGCCGCGATGGGAGATCAAAAAATTCTTTAATTTCTTTCTAATTTTTACACAGCTTTCTATTGATGTATTGGCACATTTTGAGATATCTAGCGAATTGATATTCCAAAAAAATTTTTTTTTGGCCATTTTCACTCCGGCCTAGTGTGCAGCGTCTGAGTGAACTCTGGCAACGGCCATGCGCCGAGTTGTCCTTCGCCCAGACAAACAAACACAGCCGGGTCACAGTGTGCTTTGTGCATGTGGCAGATCAGACTGACGCAGCCACGCATAAACTTGTTGTTTGTTATTTATCTCGTTTCTAAATTACTCTCACTCGCTTTCCAGAACGCAATCTTAAACGGTTTGTGCCAACAATGCAAATGTCTGACGGCTGTTGGCGTCTTTGTGTTGCAAAGTCTGCTCTTCTGCTTTGCATATTTTTTTGTTGAACAAATTTATATATGTGAATATTTTTTGGTGGCAACATTGCAGCCAGTCGAGGGTTAGCAGTTGGAAATGTTGCTTTTGTGGCAAATTTTATGTGGCATGAAATGCTGCAAGTGTTGCGTTTTTGTTGTTTAATGTAATAAAAGAAATTCCAGTTGCGGCTGTAAGTTTATGCAATTACAGTCAGTGGCTGCAATTTATGAAGACGCCAGTAGTAAGAACAATATTTGTAACAGCAATGGAAATGAAAGAGTGCAAACATTTTTGAAAAACTAACCACTCACTGGGTTTGGAAGAAAAATGTCAAGAATTGTGTTGTATTGTGTTTATAAATGGATTTTTTTTTGTTATTTGCAAATGGTTTATTAAAGAGAAAACAATGAAAAAATGTGCAAATAACGACAGTAAAGAGAAAAAATAAACTACAAAGTTTTTAAAATGTAAAAATAAAAAAATAAATATAATAAAATATATACATACAAATAAAATAAAAATAAAATATAAATGAAAATAAAATAAAATGTTAAGAATTAAAAATATGAGAACATGCTCGATTTGATCCTGAATTATGTTTGTTTTACTATGGTTTACACAAAATCTGGCACTGACCTTTCGAATTTTAACTTAAAACCCATTCAGGGTTCAGATCAAAAGCCAAAATGTGAATTCAATAAAAGCGTCTCTATGAATTTGTTTCATTTATATTCACTGGTGTACGATGTGCCTCATTACAGCAAAAATTTTTAACTACTCCATGGGATAACGTGGGATCATTATAAATTCTCAGTGCAAGTCAAATTTTTCTTCGACAGCTTTCTCTTTTGTCATTTTTTTATTCGATTCGATTGAAGTTTTGTTTGTGAAGACAATCAAAACACTCTGTGAATACTTCTAAATAGATATGCGCAACATTTTGGTTCTATAGTGTTTTCCAACAAGATGTGTTATTTTGAATCACCCGGTATTTCGGTAGCTGTCACTTTTGAAGCTTTTATTCTTTGACATTTGACAAGTAGAAACTACGCCATTACTAAAAATGAAACAATACACCGATCATCAACAACGTCGTGTCTTTGCTGATTGGGTCCTTGAAATGCATGAAAATGATCCGGAATTCCATCGAAAAATCATCTTGACTGATGAGGCCCATTTCCACCTCGGTGGCTACGTCAACAAGTAAAATTGTCGCATCCGGGGCTCGGAAAACCCAAGAGTTATTGTTGAGAAGCCTCTCCGTCCTCAACGTGTCATTCGACCTTACTTTTTCGAAAATGAGGTTGGATCAACAGTTACGGTGAATGGATTGCGCTATCGAGAGATGATTAATGATTTTTTATGGTCGGAGTTGGATGGTATTGATCTGGACAACGTTTACTTTCAACAAGACGGCGCTACGTGCCACACAAGCAACGAAACCATTGCTCTTTTACGGGAAAAGTTTCCGGACCGTGTTATCTCTGGAAGAGGTGATCACAATTGGCCACCGAGATCTTGTAATTTAACACCTTGCGACTTCTTCCTTTGGGGCCACGTGAAAGATAAGGTGTACGCCAACAGCCCAGCGTCGATTCAAGACCTCAAAGATAGAATTCTTGAGGCTATCGAGGACATAGGGCAGCCTACGTCGAATCAAGAGCGCCTCAACGGTTCTTTGACCTTAACTTACATACATCTTTCTTTCAGGTGCAAATAATACTTGAGGCAATAAACTTTGTTGTGAAAAGCTGATGGAGAGACTGATACATCTGTGTCTTTGTTTTCCCACCTTGAATAAACTTCTCAATAGCCAAGTCCTATAGATTCAGGCTACTCTATGCTATGCAGATATAATCGCCTTAGGTCTCGGAACACTTAAAAATTGCGGGGAGTGAGACCTCAGATTGCTCAGCTAGAACGAACTTAATGGCCTTGACCCGGTTCTGCGGCTCTTATTTGCGGCCATCAAGGTCACTGTTAAAAAATGGGTCTCTTTAAGCCAGCAGTGAACATTGGATAATACTTACAGCTTCTTGTCATCTCAGACCAATGGCAGTTTCTTCTGTCCCTAAGCAGCTTTTCATACGAGAGGTACCTAGGTTCGAATCACAGCTCGGGCTGGTGAAACGTTCGTCTACTTCTATTAGCTTACAGAGGCAACCACCATAACCTAACCTAACCTATACCTATACTATATTCAACTAGACTGACAACTCCAACTGACATTGCTTTTTTGCAAGCATGATACCCATTTTTTTTAATTTTTTTAAATTGTTTACACACATACATACAGTACATATAAACGTATATGCACACAGCAAATAAAATATTTATTGAAAATTTTCCACATTGTCATTCAAAAATAAATATTCCAACATGTATAAATCTGTTTATTGTTTGTTTTGAAACATACACAAACACAAATACAAATACACACACAAACACGGCCATAACAGCCGCAAAAAACCACAAACCCCAACGTAGGACAACACATATTAGTACAAAAATAATATTCAATGCGGCAAACGCTTGTCGGATTATGTCGGCCTACAATTCGCGATAAAGCTAAGCACCGGTAAAAATTTACGGCCATTTGGCTTTTTTGCGTTTGGACAAATGATTTGTGGGCATTTAGGGCGACAGTGCGCACTTCAGCATACAAATTTTACAAGCGAGGCTAAAACAAGTGGCTGTGTAAATATTTGCTAACATAAATGAAAACAAACTTTTTTGGTGTTTGTTGTTTTCAAATGAATGATACAAATAATTTTTATGCACCTATGGATTGAATGTTTTAACGAAAGTTTAAGAAAATGTGTTATTATTTTAAATTCTGTGCTTAAATAGTTAACCCATTCAGTCACAATGTCCAATATATTGGACTACAGCCCATACAATTCATACAGAACTGGTTTATTTTCATGACGGAAAGGGTTAAAGCACTTTAAAAAGCTCAATTGTTTTAATGCCATTTTAAATTCTTAATTTATTTATATTTTTAAATTAATTAAATCAATATTATTTTTCAATTAATTAAATCATTTACATATAGTTTTTAAGTAATTAATTTATTTATATTTTTAAATTAATTTAAAAGAAATGAAATGCTCAGCACAAGTCAAATTTAATAAGCTCGCGTTTTATTTCTCTTATTCAACTTTATGGTGTGGGTACATGTTAAGTGTTTATTATGTTAAGTACAGCTAACAAAATTGCAACTATTCATTTTTTCCGACTCGCTTTCGCAGTGCAAAGTTGGTGGACTCAAAAGCGAGTTACAAAAGTGCAAACTTGCCTTTTACACAAAGCTTCGGCTGCTGAAGAGTCCAGAAGAGTCGGAAGAGTCTGGTGTGAGGTGGCAAAAGTTTGAGCAACAGTTTGTACGCTGTTGGCCACAAGTTGGCACAAGTTTCATAAGCTGCCAAACACAATTTCAGTTTAGAAAGGGGCTATTTAATTTGGCCAATAGTAGAAGATTAATTCGCGCCAGCAAGCAACCAGAAGAACGTAGCCGAAGAGGGCCAATTTCCTTTACAAATGATTGAGCAAATATGCTCAATGAAAGATTTATTGTAATAGTTGAAGGAGTACAAAGTGGCGCGCGGTAAAGTACAAAATGAACAGCTTGAAATGAGTGGGAGAGGAGAGAGGGAAATTGTTAAGAGTTTTTCAATTTTTTGGAAAAATATCTGACACTATTTTTTCATAAACTATAAACGATGACTAGTGGTTGACCTGCTTTGAGAATTTAATGCTAAATTCATGTCAGGTTTCTAACGATGATGAAGTTTGGTTGAGTTAGGTAGAATATAAAAGAATTTGATGGAGTTTGTTGCACTGAGACCAGAAGTGATTTATTGTGCCCACTAACATACAAGTGATAAGAGAACCTCCCCTAGATTCAACGAACCAATGAAGCTTAGTAACTCACGGGGCTTAGGTGCTTGATGTTCTCTTCTGTAAGCCAGAACTGACCCAGGCAACGCATGCCGCATCGCAGTGTAGTCAAATGTGTTCGGGAGTCTTGAGATGTGTTTTGTCTTCTATACGAGAACAATGTAGTGAAAACTCGTATCGTTAAATTATTTCCTGGTATTAAGCGTTGATCTGAGATATAATTTCTATAGTCCAAAATCCCTAATTGACTTGTTGTGAGCATACAAATTAAAATAAATTTTAAAGATCTTTAGTCTTTTTAAACTTTCTACCCATTTTAGCCACGACATCAACAATAAACATACTGAGCTCTGAGCTCTATGCTTAAAAATGCCAACAATCTGTTTACCATTTGTTCAACACATGCCAACACACAAAAGTTCCCAACACACACATACACACCTACCTGATACCCACGTCGTACATCCTGTCACGTACGTAAATGTTTGTGTTTGCGCTTCGATAAACGGAAAGTAATCGATTTTTAATTGCATTCGTCCAAGAGTGTAAACTGCCACTGGCCCACATACTTATCAATATCATAACATATCATGTATGGTTACATATATACACACGCACCGATATAAGTGTACATGATAAGTGCTTATTGGTATTTTGCTCATTTTCTGCATTCGGAAAAGTTGAAATAAGTATTGAAGAATTCAATTTTAATTTCAATTTATTTAAGTATGTCGCGTGCGACTTAAAAACTGACACACACACACACATATATATATATATATATGTATAGGCTTTACAAATGCGTTCACATTACACAAGGAAACGACTTGCGGCCCATTCGCGCGACTTGTGGTCGTGTGTGCGCAGCGTGCAGTGTGCGATAAAAAATTTCTCATTATTCATTTCGGCCACAGTTGGAGCGGTGCTTGTGTTTTGGGCGCGTTTCATGTGCCACATAATGACACAATTAAATAATAAATGATAACATGCACGTATCAGCCGGAAACATATTGCACGAAATGAATAAAAACTTTTGTATGTGTGTATGTGTAAATATGAAAATTGCTGCCATATTAAGAATGTGTAATTTATTGCTTCGACTTGCCAAAGATGAATGTGAGGGTAATTTTTTGTATTGTATATTTTTTTTTTTTATTTTTAAACATTAAATCAAAGTACAAATTGCAGTTCGTTAAAGTTGGATATTTCATTTAAATTATTATATTTATTTTTTTTTATTTTACATAAAAAAGAAACAGGCAGGAAACTATGCATTTTGGAGAATATTAGAAAATAAAAAAAATAAAATTTTTTTTATCTTAATTTTTTTATTTCTTCCCAATTGGATCATCCACCTGCGCCTGCAGCTACACCAATAGTTCTTCCTTAAGCTTTTTTGTAGGGAAGATAAAGGATTACAAGCAGCAGTTTGAGAACTTTACTCTCTAAAATCATTTTGTATTAGATTCTTATATTTTTTTTTATTATTATTTGTGTTAATGAATTGAAGAACTGAGCACTAAAATAAATAATCTCCATTGTTTATTTCTTACTCACTACTATTATGCAGCAATATTTCGTTCCCGAAATTTCACTCAGCTACAGCCGAGACAGGCTAAACCATTTGAAACAAAACTTCGAAAGCACCAAAAATTGTTGGAGGGAGCACTTCCACGCTTTGGAAAGAGTATTGATTTGTGAAGACTTTGACTTGCCTGTGGGAAATTACTTCCTTCATCTGTATCTGTATCTGTATCTGTATCTGTATCTGTATCTGTATCTGTATCTGTATCTGTATCTGTATCTGTATCTGTATCTGTATCTGTATCTGTATCTGTATCTGTATCTGTATCTGTATCTGTATCTGTATCTGTATCTGTATCTGTATCTGTATCTGTATCTGTATCTGTATCTGTATCTGTATCTGTATCTGTATCTGTATCTGTATCTGTATCTGTATCTGTATCTGTATCTGTATCTGTATCTGTATCTGTATCTGTATCTGTATCTGTATCTGTATCTGTATCTGTATCTGTATCTGTATCTGTATCTGTATCTGTATCTGTATCTGTATCTGTATCTGTATCTGTATCTGTATCTGTATCTGTATCTGTATCTGTATCTGTATCTGTATCTGTATCTGTATCTGTATCTGTATCTGTATCTGTATCTGTATCTGTATCTGTATCTGTATCTGTATCTGTATCTGTATCTGTATCTGTATCTGTATCTGTATCTGTATCTGTATCTGTATCTGTATCTGTATCTGTATCTGTATCTGTATCTGTATCTGTATCTGTATCTGTATCTGTATCTGTATCTGTATCTGTATCTGTATCTGTATCTGTATCTGTATCTGTATCTGTATCTGTATCTGTATCTGTATCTGTATCTGTATCTGTATCTGTATCTGTATCTGTATCTGTATCTGTATCTGTATCTGTATCTGTATCTGTATCTGTATCTGTATCTGTATCTGTATCTGTATCTGTATCTGTATCTGTATCTGTATCTGTATCTGTATCTGTATCTGTATCTGTATCTGTATCTGTATCTGTATCTGTATCTGTATCTGTATCTGTATCTGTATCTGTATCTGTATCTGTATCTGTATCTGTATCTGTATCTGTATCTGTATCTGTATCTGTATCTGTATCTGTATCTGTATCTGTATCTGTATCTGTATCTGTATCTGTATCTGTATCTGTATCTGTATCTGTATCTGTATCTGTATCTGTATCTGTATCTGTATCTGTATCTGTATCTGTATCTGTATCTGTATCTGTATCTGTATCTGTATCTGTATCTGTATCTGTATCTGTATCTGTATCTGTATCTGTATCTGTATCTGTATCTGTATCTGTATCTGTATCTGTATCTGTATCTGTATCTGTATCTGTATCTGTATCTGTATCTGTATTTTTTTTTTTTTTTTTTTTTTTTTTTTTTTTTTTTTTTTTTGCAGTAGGTGGAAAAGCATTGAAAGCCGGAGTGCGAGACTTTCACCCGCTAAAAACCACCTGTACACTATCCCCGGGACCCCACGGAACCACGATGAAGTATTACTTCGTGGGGGGAGAAAAGACCTAGCTGTCCCTAATCCATTGGCGACGCCGCTGCTCCGCCATTATGCTCGCGGCCATACTGCTTACCGCCCCCCAGTTGTCCTCTGACGCTAGCATGTGACCCACAATATTTTCAGGTGTGAGCTCTTCACCCACTATTCGGCAGGCAGCCTGTCTTGCCCTGGCGTGTTGCGGGCAATCGAAAAAGGCATGTTCGGCGTCCTCTGGCACTGCACAGAGCTCACAAGAGGGATCGCTGTCGTGACCAAATCTATGAAGATAGGCCCTGAAGCAGCCATGCCCGCTCAGAAGCTGTGTGATGTAGAAGTTGACATCTCCGTGCAACCTTCCACACCAGCTGGCGATGTCAGGAATGAGCCTATGCGTCCATCGACCGTTTGGTGCCTCGTCCCAGCGGGTCTGCCAAAGCCGCAGGCTAGCTAATCGACTTCGCTGCCTCCTTGTGCTGCGATCATTCTCGTCGTCATCTCGCTGCCTAGCTATTGCTGCTTCCTGCGCTAGGATGTCGATCGGGCACAGGCCTGCGATGACCAGCGCTGCATCCTCTGATGTTGTGCGAAAGGCACAGCAGACTCTCAAGGCGCACAACCGGTACACGGATCGTATGCCTCGACCATATGACGCGACCTTTAGTGCATCCGCCCATACTGGCGCTGCATAGAGAACAATGGATTTAACAACCCCTGCGAGCAGTTGTCTTCGTCGTTGCCGCGGGCCTCTCGTGTTCAGCATTATGCGAGCTAACGCTGCGCTAGCCTTTGCCGCCTTTTCGCATGTATACTCTAAATGCTCCTTGTAACACAGACGGCGATCTATTACGACGCCTAAGTATTTTAATGCCGGCTTAGACGCAACGTCGTGGTTGCCAACCCTCACGACTGCCACCTCAACCACTTTTCTGCTGCTAATGAGCACGGCTTCCGTCTTCTGCTCGGCCAAGCTAAGGCCGGCGGCTGAAAGCCAGCTTCGAATTTGCGCCACCGAATTGTTTGCGGCTTCTTCAGCCTTCCGCACGGTCTTGGCGACTATGACCAGTGCCACGTCGTCGGCAAAGCCAATTATACTGGCTTCTGGTGGCAGTGGCAGACGAAGTACGCCATCGTACATTATATTCCACAGAAGTGGCCCGAGCACAGAGCCCTGTGGCACTCCTCCTGTGATCGCGTATTCTCGCAAGCCTTCCTCCGCTTCGTACTGCAGCCTCCTATTATTAAAATAGCTGGCTATAATGCCTCTTAGATATAGCGGTACATTATAGCTCTCGAGATTTTGCAGAATAATCGCCCAATTCGCCGAGTTAAACGCATTTTTGACGTCTAATGTAACCATAAGACAGTATTCTTTTGTTCCGAACCTCCACCGCTTTCCTGCGATGGCGTTCTTTGCGATTCGGTGGACCATTTCAACCGCGTCTGTTGTCGATCGGGCTTTTCTGAAGCCAAACTGGTTTTCAGCGAGCCCCCCGCCTTCGGCTATCGCCGCGTCTAAACGATTGGCAATTATGCGTTCCAGTACTTTGCCCGCGGTGTCCAACATGCACAGGGGCCTGTAAGCTGATGGGTCGTCTGGCGGTTTGTTGCCTTTTGGGAGAAGAACTAGCCTCTGGACTTTCCACAGGTCCGGAAAAACGCCCTCGCGAAGGCACGCATTGTACAGAGATACAAATATGTCCGTCCGTTGCGTGATCGCCACCTTTAGCGCTATATTTGGGACACCGTCCGGACCCGGGGCTTTGTTGTTTCCAACCTTTTCCAAGGCGCTTAGGACCTCTTCGCACGTCACTGGGGGTGGCGGCGCGCCTGTCAAGTTTTGCGCCGCGCAGGCAAGCTTTGGCTGCTCTGGGAAAAGGGCTTTTACAATTCTGAATAGCTGCTCAGGGCAAGTTGGAGTGGGCTGTCTGAAACCGTTTAGTTTCTTCATTACTATTTTGTATGCGGCGCCCCACGGGTTGTTGTCGGCGTCGTCACACAACTCGAGGAAGCAGCGCCTTTTGCTGTCGCGGATGGCGTTTTTTAGGCACTTTCTTTTGTGCTTATTCGCTGCTCTGCAACTAAGAAAATTTGCACCACCTCTGGCTCTTTGGTACAGCCTTCTTGCCCTGTTGCATTCGGCGCGTAGCCTCGCAATGGACTCATTCCACCAATAGACAGGTTTATGGTGGTTATTTGGCGCGCTTCTAGCCATTGACGCATCGCATGCTCTGCTAATGTGACCCATTACTTGATTTGCCATGCTCGTCGCAGGCCCAGTCATTTCGGCTTCGGCCCACACCATCTTGAAAATATCCTCGTCAAAAGTGCCTACCCTCCACCCTTTCCGTCTTTTTTGGCTGCGCCGCCCTCGGCCTGGTGACTGCAATTGGAGCTCGCATATTATTGCATTATGGTCGCTATGGGTGTAAATATCACTGATGCCCCAGGAGATTTTCTGGGCTAACCCATTGCTCGCAAAAGTCAGATCGATTATGGATCTGTATCTGTATCTGTATCTGTATCTGTATCTGTATCTGTATCTGTATCTGTATCTGTATCTGTATCTGTATCTGTATCTGTATCTGTATCTGTATCTGTATCTGTATCTGTATCTGTATCTGTATCTGTATCTGTATCTGTATCTGTATCTGTATCTGTATCTGTATCTGTATCTGTATCTGTATCTGTATCTGTATCTGTATCTGTATCTGTATCTGTATCTGTATCTGTATCTGTATCTGTATCTGTATCTGTATCTGTATCTGTATCTGTATCTGTATCTGTATCTGTATCTGTATCTGTATCTGTATCTGTATCTGTATCTGTATCTGTATCTGTATCTGTATCTGTATCTGTATCTGTATCTGTATCTGTATCTGTATCTGTATCTGTATCTGTATCTGTATCTGTATCTGTATCTGTATCTGTATCTGTATCTGTATCTGTATCTGTATCTGTATCTGTATCTGTATCTGTATCTGTATCTGTATCTGTATCTGTATCTGTATCTGTATCTGTATCTGTATCTGTATCTGTATCTGTATCTGTATCTGTATCTGTATCTGTATCTGTATCTGTATCTGTATCTGTATCTGTATCTGTATCTGTATCTGTATCTGTATCTGTATCTGTATCTGTATCTGTATCTGTATCTGTATCTGTATCTGTATCTGTATCTGTATCTGTATCTGTATCTGTATCTGTATCTGTATCTGTATCTGTATCTGTATCTGTATCTGTATCTGTATCTGTATCTGTATCTGTATCTGTATCTGTATCTGTATCTGTATCTGTATCTGTATCTGTATCTGTATCTGTATCTGTATCTGTATCTGTATCTGTATCTGTATCTGTATCTGTATCTGTATCTGTATCTGTATCTGTATCTGTATCTGTATCTGTATCTGTATCTGTATCTGTATCTGTATCTGTATCTGTATCTGTATCTGTATCTGTATCTGTATCTGTATCTGTATCTCTATCTCTATCTCTATCTCTATCTCTATCTCTATCTCTATCTCTATCTCTATATCTCTATCTCTATCTCTATCTCTATCTCTATCTCTATCTCTATCTCTATCTCTATCTCTATCTCTATCTCTATCTCTATCTCTATCTCTATCTCTATCTCTATCCCTATCTCTATCTCTATCCACTAACTTCTAACTCAGTTTTCATTCAAAAGTTGACAGAAAAAGTTCAACTAAAGAAAACAATTCATTGATTAAAAACTTATCAAGACATGCATTTCTTTAGCAAATATTTTAGAAAAAATTATATCCTCATTTAAGCCTTTTTAAAAAGCTAAGAATTTTTCATTTAGACTTGACATCTACCCATTTGCACATCCTGCACATCCATTCCATTGGCGCCTATTATTTTACACACACACAACCTAATGGTCCTCAGTATATGTATGTACATTCGCATGTACCGCACGTTTGTATGTATGTAATGTGCACAACATAAATATATTCACTTAATATGGTGAAATTTTTATTACAATACACAAAAAAAAAAGAATCCGTGCCGGGCATTTAGAGGTTACGTATACGCCACCGCGGCCACTCGTATCCATTGCCAGCGTTGAACTTTTGTGCGAAACGCGCGCGGTTGACCCAACGATTATGGCGCGCGTAATCAGCATAATTGATGATATTCCTTCATAATTAATTGCGATATATTACGGTGAACTTATTAAGCAGAAAGTTGTTCGCTGGCCATTTCGGTCATGCAGTAAGCAGGCGTGAAATTATATCGAAACACAGCGTAACGATACGGACAGCAGCAATATTGTTGTTGTCATTGTGTTGTGCTCGTACATTTGGTATGAGCACATTTGATGTGCCGATGTGTAAGGGATTTGTGGTGCAGAGGTGGAAAAATACACTGCAATTAATGTGTGCTGTCAGCGGTAATGGCCAAGATAGGCGTTTTTTGAGTACTTTAGGGTAATTAGCGTTGCTCGCAATGCTGTCGAAAAGGGGCAATTTTAATGGGCAAAGTTAGGCGATTATAAATGTGACTTTTAAGCAATTAAATACATTCGGTAATGACGTGACGTTTGTGGTTTGTAATGTGTAATTAAAATCGATTTGAAGCGGTGCTTAGTATTTGACGCATACAATTTCAGGTCATGTTACAAAATAAAACCTAATTTTGTGGCACAAAGTGCTTTCTAATTAGTTACTTTCTCTTGATTAAATAAATTTTAATAAAATCAAAAATTTAATATTCATCCAATCAATTAATTTTTATGTGTATCTGGGTTCATGTAAAACCTTTATTGAAGGCCTATAAGCATTGAGAAGGAATGTAATGATAGCAGCCAAATTTGCAATAAATTCCTGCATTATTAATTACTAAAAAATGTTAGCATTGTAGAAACAACAAATAGGTAAGGTTAGGTATTATTTTCTGTCAGGAAGACCGCTATTGACTCCTTAGCTTTGCTAACTAGCCGAGGTTCCGTTGGTGTCGTTGAAAAAGTAATCTGTAAGGATGTTAGTTTATTTAGTCTTTCGAGACCAGTGGGACTAATGTGCTCCACTGAGGCCAATTAAACTTCCCTTGTGACTCCCCAATCCTTTTGTATTCAGTCTCATTTATGACTTCATCCATCGCCTGTCTGCTACTTCACCTTAAAAACATTATAGCAACTGGCAAAACGAAAGGTCAGCTAGGTAAACATATTTTTGTGAAAAATTTGAACACAAAATTATGTCCCAAACTTCAAACAAAAAAGATCAAAGCAATTTTCCAAGCTGATAAAAAAGTTAAAAGCAGACTTTGGCTGTTGTCTGTTGCAAAATTTGATTCGAAGTTGAAAGGCCATAAACAGCAACCACAAGTAGTAGTAACCTTTGACTGCACTCAACATAAAAGCAAACATTAAAAATTGAAAAAAAAACTAGAAGAAACCTTAAACGACTTTCCATGCCAACACTGAGCAATATTGATTTTTGTTTACGCATTTTGTTATCATTTCTCGCCTGAGCAGTGCAACCTTTAAGAAGTTTTAAATTTCTACAAATTTTTGTGTTAAAATTTTCACTCTCAACCAAGCAGCAAATCCGCTGGCAAATCTTTAGCTAAACAATGTTGTAATTCCCCATAGAACATAAGCAGCTCGGCTTTGGCCACAATGCAGCATCGCAATTTCATGTTAGCTGTCACTTTGTTGGTGCAGTTTTTATGTGCACATACCACTCAAGTCTGCCAAGTGCACACAAACTCATGTACACATTTAACTGTGTTGTAGGTGTGAGTGTTATTTGGACTTGTTTGTGTGCGTGTGTTTGTGGTTGCATATATATTTTCAATTTAACGCACAGCGTTGTTTTGCACGCATTCTGCGCGTTAAACGGACGCTGGCTGTGCATATCAACCAACATTTGGTAAATGTGTGTGATTGTATATGGCTGTGTTTGTGTGTGTATGTGGAAGAGTGCCAGCTCGCTTAATGCTAAACCGCTTTGCTGCAAAAACCCATACAACGCAAGTTGCCACCTGGTCTTTTAACATATTTAAATGTCTTAATTTTGGGATTAACTCTGAAACGCAGACACAGCCAGATTGGCATCTTTTGAGTACTTAAAATAAATTTAAAATTGTAATAAAGTACCAGGTTTTGAATTATTATTTTCCTGTGCTTTGGTGTAATTTCTCAAGTCCTGTAAGTAAGAATGTGTTGTCATTGACTGAGTGAAATTGATTAAATTGATTGGAATTGATCGATTTAAATTGAGCATAATTCCTTTGAATTGTTTTAAATACTAATCACTTGTCAACAGAGTTCAATGTTGCTACAGTTTTGTTTTCAAAGCAACAATTTATAGAATTTAATAAAAGTAATTTCAACAGCCAAACCAACATAATACGAGCTATGTACATAACGATCTATTTTCCTAAATCAAATGTCTAAATAAAATAAATAAAAATTAATAAATCAATTTTAGTATTTCAAGCACAAAATAGTGAATACAAAATGCCAAACAGTGCAAACAAACAACGACTAAAGACAATTTAAACAGTTACATTGATAGAATGGAAACCAGAGTGGCTGTTTTTGATGGTTGCGTGCATATGTCGGGTAAATATATATATATTTATATATAAGTGAATTGAAAATTCTGTATCTGAAGTCTGCACCTGAAATGTGTAAATAACGATAAAACGAAATAACGAAAAAAATTCAAATTAAATTTTGCTTGTTGAATCTCTCTCACTCACTCTGACTCTCATATTTCACTGATGGCAAAGCGCTGATGTTGAAAATGATTTTTCAGCGTTTAATTGAAAGAAAATGAATTTGATTACTCAAGCTGAATTTTACTAATATAAAAAAATTTTACTGTTTTACTTAATTCAATTTTTGTTAGTTGAAACCAAAGAGGGACAAGTTTTTTCAGTTAATTGTTAACAGTGAGTGAGATTTTATTTGTTGAAATTTTTCATAGTGAATGATAGTTGTTGTATTTTTCGTGAAAAAATTTTACTAAAAATATTAAATCATATTATTTAAAATTGCACTTTTTGTAGCTTTTCGTTATCCAGAAATTAGCTAAACATTTTAACAAGAAATAACATAAAATCAAAGAAAGTTTATTTTGCAGCAAAGTGATTTTAAGCAATCAACGCTAAGCGCATCACACAATCTGCGCTTGCAGCGGCAACTTGACGCGCGGAATTTTCACTTCTACAGCCAATCAGTTCAAGTGTATATAAATAGTGGTACTCACTCTCTAAAGTGAATAAAGCTGAACGTGTAAACCTGTTTCTTTCTTAATTTTAAGAGGTTTAATGAGAAATTCATGCATTTTCTGATGAATTTTAAGAGTTTAGAAGAGAAGTGTATGCATCTTTCACTCAAATTAAGAAAAAGAAGAAGAGAAAGAAGTGTGTGTGTGAATAGCAAAAAGTGCACTGAAAATTAACAAATCACACCACAGATGCCAGAAAGTGGCTTTCGGGGCCTGGCAATGTATGACAGACTCCTATTAGTTTTTTCTCCCAAACATTTTTTGGAACAAACTTATACTCTATCTCTCTCCCTCAACCTGGCTCCCATACAAAATGCTAATTTTTAGGAAATTGGCTCCCATTACTTGCCGGGTTGCACTAAACTTAATCAAATGTAAAACCAATCCGCATTTATTTTCAATTTCAAACATTTCCACTGAACAAACTTATCCTCTATCTCCCAAACTAAGGGGTGCTCCCATACAAAATTATCTCTTTTTATGCTCCAACTTCAAACTGAACTCAACTCAATAGTCACGTAGATCACTAAAAAGCAAGACCAGCCTATATCATTTGACTTTCCAAACATATTTTCCAATCTTACATACCCATTGCCTTTATCTGCTTCAACTCAACTATTTACCGCAGTTTGTGAACATTCCCAATTTGGTCTGCGCGCATATCACTGCCAACTGGCGCACTTTAACTGCCACGCTAGCTTTCAGTTTGTGCTTAGAAACTTTGCATACTTAAAATATTTGTTTTAATTGCACAAAATTTTGTATAAACGAACAGCGACGGTAGAAAATTTTCTGTTTATTTACCAACTTGCAACACATTGAGCGGCCTCTGAAGCGCGTTGTGTTTATATTGTTGATCGAAAACTGTTGCAGCTAGACATATTTAATGTTGGCAAAAACAACAACAACGACCACAGCGCTAAGCGCAAAGTTTGTTTATCGCAAAAACTTGGCCGAATATTAATCAGCGCACTCGAGTCGACAACACGTCAGCATCAAATGTTGCATTGCAGCGGCCGTCAAAGTGTGCAAAAACAGCGTAAAACAAAAACAACCAAAATCACTAAACAACAAAAAGCAAAGTCGTGAAATGCATCAAGTTTGTTTGGCAAAATATTTTTGTTTAATGCGCAGGTGTCGTTTGATTAAATGCTACAGAGGCAAAAAATTATTTATTGTTATTATTAAGAAAAAATAGCAATGAACGCAGAGTGAGAGAGAAATACAGACAAATATTTCCACTGAGAAGAAGGAAAATGAAATATTTGAAGCAGCTGCAGACAAATGCTTTATGATTAATTCTCATAACTATGGAAATATTTAAAGGATTTTCATTATTATGGAGTAGAATTATTGTTGATAGTTACACTTTTTGCATATATTTTTTAATTTATCTGGCCGAGTTAGTTTAGCGAGTAATGCGTTGGCTGGCTTTGTACACAAGAGGCTCAGGTTCGATCTTCAGTTCGCTCTTGGCAGACAATGAAACAATCTCCAAGCTTAAAAGAAAAACAAGAATAGACCGGAATTAGCTCTGCCAAACCTTTTGCTTGTTGTTCACGCCATGAAAGATTTTTCATTGCTTTAGTTGCTGATTTTTTTTAAGACACCAGAATTTACTCTCCCGAACGTTTTACTTGTTGTTCACACTATGAATAGTGGTTTCCCTGCTTTTCTTTTTTCTTCAAATACTCCAGAGTGAGTCTGCTTTACCGAATCTGCTACTTTTCGATCATGCTTTACAAAGTCTTTTTATGGCTTTAACTGCAGATTTTTTCTTTAAAGACTCCAAAATCTGCACTGCCGAATCTTCTACTTGCTGTCCACACTATGGATAATTTTTTCACCTCTTTAGTTGCAGAATTTGTCTTGAAATATTCCAGAATCTACTCTGCCGAACCTTCTACTTTTTTCCACACTATGGATAGTTTTTTCCTCGCTTTGGTGGCAAAATTTGCCTTAAAATATACCAGAATCTGTTACTTGTCGTCCACACCAAGGATGGTTTTTTCAACGCTTTATTTGCAGATTCCAGAATCTGCTCTTATGAACCTTTCACTTATTGTTCACACTATGGATGGCTTTCTGAACGCTTTAGTTGCAGAATCGGCCTTAAAATAGACCAGAATCTACTCTTCCGAACCCTTTACTTGTTGCCCACCTTATGGATAGTTTTTTTCCTGCTTCATTTGCAATTTTTTTCTGAAATGACTGAGATTCTAAATATGCTCTGGCGAACCTTCTGCTTGTTGGATGGATTCGCTTTATTTATTTATTTATTTTAATTAATTTATTTTATATATTTACTTACATAATGAAAAACTGCATCGGCACTTACGTGGCTTTTAGACAAATCTCTCATAAAAATATTCCATAAATGTTTCTTTAACATATTTTTTATAAATACCAATTCTCCACTTTGAAACGAGGTTTTGAACTAATTGTCATGAAACACAATTCAGCGCAGTTGAAAATAAATCACTGTCAACAATTTCAATTTAAAGAAAAAGCCTCATTATTTATTTACACCCAATAATCGTTTAAAGATAAACACACAAGTAAGTTAATTTAAAAATATAAACGTTTTACATTTTCTGGCAATGCCATAGAAATGCAAACAATTAAAACTTGCGGCACGTGTGCGCGTCACTTTTGGTTTTCCTATTTTCTGTTACGTCTTTGTAAACAAGAGAAACCGCCAAACGACCAAACCAACTTGCGGTTATGCCACACGCATTCAACTTTTAACAAATTGTGCACAATTTTTCTACTTTGAAACAAATAATTTTGGCCAAGAATAAATTACACGGCTGCATGGCCACAAGTTTGTGTATTAATTTCTCACGAGGGTCACAGCTCAATAAACAGTTTGACCGCAATTATTTGGCTATAATTTTTTGTTTTGCATATCGCTTTCGTTGTTCTTTGTTGTATGCTTGTTTTTTTCTGCTTTTGGTTTTGTTTATAATAAATTTAAAATAAATATCGACGAGACAAGAGATTTAAAGTTAAAAAGATTTAGAAATATAAAACAAAGATAGAGAAAAGGTTTTTGTTGAATCCCTTAAACTATGTGAAGATATTTTTGGTTTTAATTTAATTTGATTTAGTTTAGTTGAGTGCACTGAGAGGCATTTTGTGGGTCTTGGCTGATTTATTTATGCGCTGCACCCCAGAGATTCATTCATCTAAGCCTTTTTGAACCTTAAACATAAACATTTTGGAAGCATTGACTGAGACTGAAATGGCCATTAAAACTCGAAAACTCTGTTGAGTACTTACTATGTGAAACTCTTTGGTTTGAAATTTTGTGTCCTTACCTAACAATTGAGTTGAGTTGAATTGAGTTGAGTTCAGTTCAGTTGAATTGAGTTGAGTTGACTTGAGTTGAATTGAGTTGAATTGAAATGAGTTCAATTGAGTTCAATTAAGTTGAGTTGAGTTGAATTGAGTTGAGTTCAGTTCAGTTGAATTGAAATGAGTTGAGTTGAGTTGAGTTGAGTTGAGTTGAGTTCAGTTCAGTTCAGTTCAGTTGAATTGAGTTGAGTTGACTTGAGTTGAATTGAGTTGAATTGAGTTGAGTTCAGTTCAGTTGAATTGAAATGAGTTGAGTTGAGTTGACTTGACTTGAGTTGAGTTGAGTTGAATTGAGTTGAATTGAGTTGAGTTCAGTTGAGTTCAATTGAGTTAAATTGAGTTGAGTTGAGTTGAGTTGAGTTGAGTTGAGTTGAGTTGAAGTTGAGTTGAGTTGAGTTGAATTGAGTTGAGATCAGTTCAGTTGAATTGAAATGAGTTGAATTGAGTTGGCTTGAGTTGAGTTGAGTTGAATTGAGTTGAATTGAAATGAGTTCAGTTGAGTTCAATTGAGTTGAGTTGAGTTGAGTTGAGTTGAGTTGAGTTGAGTTGAGTTGAGTTGAGTTGAGTTGACTTGAGTTGAGTATAGTTGAGTTGAATTAAGTTGAATTGATTTGAGTTGAATTGAGCTAAATTAAATTGAGTTGAGTTGAATTGATTTGAGTTGAATTGAGCTAAATTGAATTGAGTTGAGTTGAATTGAATTGAATTGGATTGAGTTGATTTGAGTTTTGACAAAATCTTTTGAAAACCCTTTGGTCTGACAAATCTGAGCATATGTGCTTGAAGGAACCAGTTCCTAAAGGTTTGAATAATTTACTAAGAAAATACAAAATAACTGAAGAGTGAAAAACAAACTCAAAATGAACTCAACTTGGTTCAAAGTGCATCTAATTGTCTCTTGGAAAAGTCTTTCCATAAAAGAATATAAAACGTAAAACCCCAATATTTGCCAGCAACCATAAAAACAGTTCCAGAAATTTTATCAAAGTAGCAAAGTTTTTCGAATATTTGTTATTTGCCATTAGCCTTGAAAGAATGAATCGATTGAAAGTATGAACTGACTATGCAAATATGTTTACATATGTATATGTAAATATATAAATGCGCCTGTTCGAGCTATGCTTACACAAGCAAAGAGTTTTACTTGAAAATAAACTGTGCGAAGAGTTTTATGCTGACTAGCATTGCAATAGAAAATCTGCAAAAGATTGACGAATGTATGCCAACCTTGAATTGTAAATAAACAGACAAAGCAATTGTACAATGTAAATATTACATATTGTCTGTTCTACTTAACCCATTACTGCCTGCATATAGTTCTAGCCAGCGGATTTTGTCTAAATTTACATATGTTGGTAAGGGGTGCTTAGAATAGTTATACACAAAAATTCAGGTATCTACCTGATATAGCACCTGAGATATAGAGGGGGTGAAATTTCACCCATCCGGCACCAGGTGTGCCGAAATATCCATATATTGCAAGAAGCTTGGTTGATTTCTTATTGCCTGTTGAAAATTGCCGATATAATTAATTATTTTTATTTTTACGTTTATTTAATTATGGAAAGGACTATCTATTATAAAAAAGTAGCTGGTGTCTTCAGCTTTCATAAATGGGGCCAATCCCAACTACTAATTCCACCTATCTTCTCCCCCTGGAGCTATTCCTACCTTTCTTCCTACCTAGGACCCTACGACAGTAAACTTGCTAAATTATTAAAATCTATTATCTATTATCTTGACTACTAACAAAAGAAAATGTGTATGACAATGTCGGCGCATGAAATTGGCGCCAAAATAAATGACGGTTTTCCATTCTATGTTTTGCACGTAAAATTATAAATGAAGGCGAGAATTAACAAAAAAATCAATGAAAATGATTCGCAGACGTGAAGTTTTGAGCACCTTCAAAATAAATGACATAATTGAGGAAGAACGGAGTGAGCACGAAGACATCGCAAGTCTTGGCTGAGCAGACGATATAGACGTAGTGCTTTACCACCCGATCGTGTGATTGACTTGACCGACGATGACAAACTTGTGATCAACGACACTGATCAAATTTTACCATCTGAGTAAGCCGGAGTAATGGAAGTAATGGAGTCACCCAATACATACAGCTAAAAGATATGACCGTAAGCAATCTAAGCATATTTTCATTGACCAACCAGATCCCATTTTTACATACAACCAACGAATGAGTGGAGTTGATTTAGTAGATAAAGGCATTGCGAACTACAGAATCCGGGTTCGTGAAAAAAAATGGTACTGGCCTTTGATAAGTAGTGTGTTCGATGCCTTAAACGCCTGGATATTGCATTGCTTGCTTCAAAATTTTAATAAAAGCAAGCCGATGGCGCAATTCGAGCTTCGACGTGATGTTGTTAAGAGTTGGTTGCCCCCAATTGAACGGAACGTACAATCCAAGAGATCATTTAGCACAGTGACACCAAGTCAAAAACGAGTTCGGAAAGATGGGATTGGCTACTTACCACAACGAGGAGACAAATACCGTCGTTGCAACCATTGTTAAGGAAAAACCTTCTTTGCATGCATGCAGTGTGACGTGTGCCTGCATACAAAAAACTGTTTCGAAAATTATCATAATGGTGAAAATCCGACCAAACGAACAACACATTGATTTTATTGATATCAAAACTATTACAATATTAAAAATTTCTTCTAAGTACCAAAAACTCTTTTTCTAAGTACCAAAATAATAACGCGCAATTTTTGAAACTTCGGTACACCTGGTGCCGGACGGGTGAAATTTCACCCCATTCTGGAAAATCATTCATTGTACACAGGTAGATAGTACAAGCAATACCAAAAATTCACAGAAGATAGGCAGGGCAATGCACTACATACTCCAGAGAAAACTGCTGGAATTTCCAATATTTACTATTTTTTAAGAATTTTAAACTTCTCGATAAAGTAAACAAAAAAAGTTAGTAAACTTTAAACACGGATTGGGATAACTTAATGCCACAATTCTTCAATATTATTAAACACGAAATAAACCTGCATCTATTCCAATTCATTCTGCCAAAATTTCAGCCAAATCGCATAACACATTTAGTCAGGGGGGCCAAAGGAAAATCACCTTTCCAGGGGGTGAAATTTCACCCCATCCGGCTGGAATGGGTTAATGGAACTCAATGAGCTTAAAGTTCATGCAGACAAATCAAATTTTTTATGCAGAAATATCAAAGGTTATGTAAGAGGGTTGAGGTTAGGTGAGGCTGAGCCTCAGTGATCCTTCACTTAAGTGAAAGCATTTTAGCATTGCAACAGTGCCAATTTATTGGCAATTTTTTTTGTTTCTAGAAATTGAACAAAAATTCTTTGATGTGAAAACGTGCTTGCAATTTTCCCACCCCACATGAAATAAAACACTTTAACGCACACACTTTCAGCTTCATGTGTAAGTGTGTGTGTGTGTTACGCCTTTGTCGTTCACAATAATTACTGCCTTCAACTTTGCCTTTTACACGCATCTGTGGCTGCTGTCCTTCTGCACTCAAGTTGGCTCCCAGTTGAAAAACAGCCGGTCGAACAGTTATTCGAGAAACGCACAAATAATTACCACTTCTCTGAACTATTCACATTTGCCGACTATATAATTGTGGCGTGCAATTAATTTATGGCCGGGCGACTTGTGACTTCTTATGCAATTTTCATACTCTTCCGGTCAACGAAACTTTGGCTGCCGCATGGTCAGTCGTAATTGCAAATGTTAGCAGGCAACTGGTGGTATTTTCATGGACTAAAGTTTGACATAACGGACACTCGGCACATTGAGGAAATAGTCAAAGAAATTAGTTGCTTGTATAAAAGCTGAACGGAAATGTTGATGACAACAATTTTGCTGGTATTACAATTAAAAATTTTCTAATCCGTTTTTAAGTTTAAATAAAATAAAATAAAATAAAATAAAATAAAATAAAATAAAATAAAATAAAATAAAATAAAATAAAATAAAATAAAATAAAATAAAATAAAATAAAATAAAATAAAATAAAATAAAATAAAATAAAATAAAATAAAATAAAAAAAAAATAAAACAAAATAAAATAAAATAAAATAATAATAATAATAAAATAAAATAAAATAAAATAAAATAAAATAAAATAAAATAAAATAAAATAAAATAAAATACAATAAAATAAAATAAAATAAAATAAAATAAAATAAAATAAAATAAAATAAAATAAAATAAAATAAAATAAAATAAAATAAAATAAAATAAAATAAAATAAAATAAAATAAAATAAAATAAAATAAAATAAAATAAAATAATATTAAGTTAAATAAAATAAAACATAATAACACAAAATAAAATAAAATAACATCAGAAATAATTTGAAATATTTGTTTTTTTTTCACTCATCATTGTGAAAATTAAAAGCTTCAAATTTTTTTCTACCACAAATTGCTTGAAATTCACAGAAACTTCACTCGTATTGTTTTATATAATCAATTATTTTATTGCTGCCACAGTTGACATTTGATTTACCAACTAATTGCTTGTAATTACTGACTAATTGGCATTAATAAAATTTGCATAGCAATATTTTCTGTTCTTTCGAAAATTTTTTTAATTGTTGCAACTAAGAATAAAACAAAAGAATAAAACAAAAAAAAAAAACGAAAAAAATTACAATTTTACAAACTGTTTGGTTGCACGCGTAAATGTTGCTCATACGCCACGTTAAACGACAGCAACGCTTGTCAGCATTTCGCAATTTAAAGTTTATGGCAGTTTTATTAATTTCCCCGGTGGCTTTGGCGAGAGTAGTGTAGAAGAGAAAGAAGGATGAAGAGAGAAGCAGCGTGCAGTAGGTAAAAGTGTTGTAAAATTGCAACAGTCTGGGAAGCCACAAAATGGCAGCACACATGCCAGCAAAGTGAATACGTAAAAGCACTTTTTGCATAGTTAATGGTAATTTTCAAATATTTGCACATCAAACCATAGAAAAAAACAGCAAATTCATAAAGCGTGCTGCTACCGAGCTGAAGTAAGAAAATTGAATTGTGAACAAAAATGTGTTTGTCATGGAGCGTTGAATTGTTTTGGAATTTGAATTTTTTTGTTGACATTTCCAACTGTGGTCTGAAAAGTTTCCAGCCTAATAGAGATAGAAAAAGTTTTCTTAAAAAATATTTTAAATTCTTTTTATGTATTCTCTTTTCTGGTGCATATTCTCATCTCTTTCACTCGTCGAAATAAAGCATTGAAAAAGTTCAGTGAAACATGTTTTTGGTCTAAGCTGAGCTCATGTCTAAATCTTATTTTAGTATGTGAAAAATACGTTCTTTGAACATATTCAAAGCCTTTGTTAACTCTCTCATATTAATTTGACGGTTGCCTGGCACCGAACGTTCGTCGTCTCTCAAGTTGATCTGATCACTTCTTAATTCAGCTGGACTAAAATTTCACTGAGGCAAATGATGGTGCAGAGTTCCTGTAGACATCATCCACTTCGTCGTTAATTTTCGTTGATGTATTGCTTACTGACTATACGAATCCATCCATCCATCCATCCAGGATAATAATCCATCCATCCACCGGGTTACGACCTGCCGCAAAAGTTCTCTCCAGGCTCGATCACAACAAGAGATGATAGGGCCGCCTCAACTTGGTGCTTTGACCGGAGACCATTCACCCTCTTGACCGTCGATTAATATTTTGTTTTGCCTTTTATCATCCAGGACCAGACCATTATAACCATTGGATGTTCATTCGCTATGCAAAGTCCTTGCAATTAAACAGCTCATAATGGTCTCATACGAGGAGATCTAAAGATTTTGCAAGGCATATTGTTGTCTTTCGGAACAATACTTTCGGAATGACTCCTCAATACCCTATTTTTTCTAATTGCAGAAAAACACTCACATCAACTCATTAAAACCATTAATCATGCAAGCAACAGTTGCGCATTCAAAGTGGCTGAAGTTTTGGTAAGTACCATTCAAAACATATTATTTATATTTTGTTGTTTTGAACCTTATTGACCTGTTGTTGAGGTCAACAACTTTTCGAACCACCCTCATACAAATTATTTATTAACATGGATTGCAAATCGTGAAGACGCTACTAGCTACTAGATTTTCTAGTTCAGACGATTGGAAATTCGCTGAAATTGTTCATTTCATTGGGCCCCTTTTCGTTCTCTAGACAATTTTTTATCTTTATCTTTGTTTTTTTAGTAGCGCTTCTTAAATAAAATTATATTTATTTCCATAAAATGAATCATCAAGTCATCTAGAATCATTATGCTTAGCTTCAGTTGCTGTCTGCGCTTTTTACAAGTTTACTTATAACTTGGCCACAGCCCTAAAGTGCAAATAATGCCCAACTTTATTAGTGGATAAATGTTAGAGGGCGGCACAAACATACTAAATATATACAAATGACTTGCAAGCCATCAGCTGTTGGTCCTCTTCACTCTCAGCTCAAGACAAGTATTGCAGTGAAGAAAGCTTTTGATATACAAACGAATACTATGGAACTGAACTGAAGTGGAAAAAAACTGAAGTAGAACAAAATTTATATAGAACAAAACTCAAGTAGAACAGATATGAAGAATGACGAGATATGATTTTGGTTGAGCACAAAACTGAATAAGTAGAACAGGACTGAAGTACTGAACCGATGTGAAGAATGATTTGTTGTAGATTTGTTTCTGATTTAGCACAAAAATGGACTAGAACCGATCGAAAAATTACATGATTTGTTTTCGGTTATGCACAAAACTCAAGAAACAGAAGAAGAACCAAGATGAAGTAGAACAGATTGAAAAATGACTTGACTTGTTTTTGGTTTAGTACAGAACTGAAGAAATAGAAGAAAAACAAAACTGAAGTAGGACCGATTGAACAATGACTTAATTTCGTTTTTGGTTTAGCATAGAACTGAGGAAGTGGAAATCGAAATGGAACAAAGCTGAAGTAGAACGGATATGAGCAATGACTTGATTCGGTTTTCTGATTAGTGGAAATGAAACAAAACTCAATTAGTAGTTACCGATACAAGTAGAACCGATTGAAAAATGGCTTTATTTGATTTGGTTTTTTAGTGGTTTTTAATATTTGTATTTGTGCTTCGTTTAGTTTTGGACGTTCGTGTCTCAATAGCATGTTTACCTGTCTTTTTTGAGTTCTATGAGTGAAAGTTCTACTTCCCACTGTAGAAGTTTTACAACGTTGTCGAAAAATTTGTACGAATAGCGCAATTTTTGATTTATGCAGAATAGAACTGAAATATCCAAATTTTTATTTGTTCTGAATTCGACACAAAAAGTTTAGTAGAGTACTTAAAACTAGTGTACTAGTGTTGATTGGATTGTTTGTGCAGCTGTTTAGTAAACATTTTTAATTGTTGCAACTAAATAACTTTGCTTTATGAAATAGTTTATGCATTTGTTGATTGGAAAGTTTTGTGCAGCTGTTTAGTAAATGCGTACAATGGCCACAGCATTTCGGTGAAATTACATTCATTGCCTCTTATCTGCAATGGAGTTACACGTGTCTGTGGTGCAGTAAATGACCCACCGGATTCAATTATAGAAGTGTGCAAGTAGACACTTGCATAAATATATTTATTTGTACTCATTTATATGTAAATAAAACATCGTATACGAAATGATACGCCACGTTGTGTGTTTGTGTATGTGAGAGTAGCTGTGAAATTTCCATATAGTATTTGTGTAATTTGCGACTACACACACAGACACACACACATAAGCAAATACATGCAAACATGCATATTCATGCATGTGTTTGTATGTATGTGTGTTGGTGTACGTAACGAAAACATGCAACCATGTCTTTGTGCATAAATTCACAATTTCCTGTGTACACAACGCCCACACCATAAACACACACACACACACACACAAACACGGGCACCGCAAGCATGCCAGCGATTTCATTATATTTTCATTTATAATTAAAAGAAAAAACAAACAAAAACAACAACGAAATGCAGCAGTGTGCGTCAGCGCCGTGTTGTGGAATGAGAAGATTTTGTTTAGTTCATGAAAAAAAAAAATACATTTTTATATAAAAAATCTGAGAAATATTATCTTAAACTTTGTTAAATGTCAGGTGTACAAACTGAAAAAATATATTAAATATTGAATATTTATAGTGATGACTTACGTGTAAGAATTGTGAAGAAATAAAATTCAAATAAAATAAAATAAAATAAAATAAAATAAAATAAAATAAAATAAAATAAAATAAAATAAAATAAAGTAAAATAAAATAAAATAAAATAAAATAAAATAAAATAAAATAAAATAAAATAAAATAAAATAAACTAAACTAAAATAAAATAAAATAAAATAAAATAAAATAAAATAAAATAAAATAAAATAAAATAAAATAAAATAAAATAAAATAAAATAAAATAAAATAAAATAAAATAAAATAAAATAAAATAAAATAAAATAAAATAAAATAAACTAAAATAAAATAAAATAAAATAAAATAAAATACAATAAAATAAAATAAAATAAAATAAAATAAAATAAATTTAAATAAAATAAAATGAAATAAAATAAATTTAAATAAAATAAAATATAATAAAATAAAATAAAAATACAAGTCAATAAAAAAGTAATACAAAATTTTTGGAAATTAAAAAATAATTTTTTATGCAGAGTAACAAACCACATCAATGGCGCACACATAAATTTATTTTGGGGAGCGCTCGCGTACAACTTTTGAGCTCAAATCCCTTTGACACTATATTTTGAAATTTTTATATTTAGGGGTTGTGGTCTGAACCCACCAACACCCATCCCCCTGTGTGCTCCACTGAGCCACATAATATTGAATTCATTTTTAATTTAATTAAAATTTATTGAATTTCTCATGTCATATTTGTTGTCCATGAGAGCTGTAGAGCTTAGCTTTCATTGTCAACCACAGCCAAATCATTTTGCAAATTTTATGAATTTTTCTAAAGCACAACTGCGCCCAAAGGTATGCAATAACATGTAAGCAACATTTTAATACTGTTGACATTAGAATGAAATTTTGTTGGCATATTTTAAGGCTGACACCTTTGTATAGATTACAATAGGTGCGAGCTGTATACATGAAATAAATATTTCATAAATTATATGAAAAATGTTTAACCCAAGATTTGTTATTTTGCATACAAATTTATCACACAGAATGCCAGCGTCATGGCCAAAATATACTGTTGCCATAAATCAATTTAAATTCCACACAAATTGCATTACCGAACCGTACTGTCAATCGTTGACATTTTACAGAATTTCATTAAACATTTTCCGGCTAGCTGCGATTACCGAAAGTAAATAGCCTGCAAAACTAATAACTGACCTGTTTGAATAATAAACAAATTGTGAGAAAACATTGTGCCAACATCGGAGCCACAATGTGCATAATTGAGATTATTCAATGTACGAGTAGTGGTTGCAATCAATTCCAACTATGCCATTATATCGAATATGTGCACACAAAACTGTAACTATGTACTGTATTTTGTATGTAGGTATATAATCGTACATATTAGCTGTGCTGGGCTGTGACGTCATTAACCACAAATGCAATACTCGTTACCGCTGAATTGGCTCTTGTGGCACGCACATCACTGCGAGAGAGCAACGCAAATATTGAATGCCCGAAAAGGCGTCAGTCGGCAGTTTACTGGTTGGCAACATAGCCACAAAATTAAAACCAAACAGCTGTAATCGGAGCTCGGTTTTTGTGATTATGTTGTGGCAGTGATAGGCGTTGGAGCGGAAGTATTACTACTTCAATAAAAGCAAATGGCAAAGGTGTATTAGTGGAGAAACCATAGAAGCATTTCTCTGGAAGATGCTCATTAAAGTAAAAACTAGGGTTTATTTTAAGAAAGCATTGAGGTTTCGATTAGTTTATATATAGCAAAGTTGTGCTTTGGTCGAAATTTGACCATTTAGGTGCCCAAATTGTAGCCAATGACTGCTAGTTAGCATTTAAGTAGAAACACTAAGGTGAATGATTAGCTAAACAGAAAACTAATGGAAGTCTTTCTCCATGCCTTCGGTGGGTTGATTGAGTGTTGGCTACCACAGCTGGGGAACGCAATTGGCACATAAAGCATGGTTTTAGTGCCACATTTTGATTAGTGGTATTTTAAATCTACTTTACTTTACTACTTCACTACTCTAATCTACTCGACTAGAAAGTGTTGAAGCTGCCTGATCTTCATGTTGAAATTGTTCCGAGGTTTTCCTGGAAGAATGTTGCAAGCGATCGTGGCCTGCTCCTTGCTTAATTCTCTGTGGCCCTTCTCAACTCCAGTTTCACAACTGCTACAATGATTCTTTAATGTATTTGCAGCCGTGTTTCCCACAGTCCAATGACCTATAGAAACCGCAATGAATCTTGCGATATTCCTCCGGGTATTTTCAAACAGTTGCTTCGTCCTGTTCGGGTCTTACTTTGGTATCCCTTTTAAATCGAAACGTATCTATTGGTTTGCTATAGTGTGTTGTTTTTCGTTTGGAGACTTCTTCTGAGAGCATAAAGTCTCTAATCAGCTTTGGTCAGTTTTTTTTCTTATTCACTTTGTTAGGGCACATAGCACCTCAACCAGGCAACTGACTTGTGTTGGTTGCGTAATCAATAGATTGTCAGGCTCTGTGATTAGTCTATTCTAGAAGTGATATGTAAATGTAAATGAGAAGTAAATGTTTGAGAAATGTGAAAAGTAAATGTCTTTCAAGTATCAGGTGTACAACTTTGCTTCCGCCGTTTTCCGATAGGTGGCTACCAGCTGAGGCTGGTTGAAATACATAGATGGTAATGCCTTTAAAGTGAGTGTGGACAGTGCCTAACGAATTGTCATCGCCGTTTCAGTGACAGTTGTTCTTGTTTTCGTATTATTCACGCTCGAAAATGTCCGTTTATGTGCCCAATTCTCGCCATTTGCGGGAAGTTTTACTTTTCTGTTACAATTCGAAAAAAAATGCAGCTGAAGCGCATCGAATGCTCTCAGAAACTTACGGTGATGCTGCTCTGAGTGAAAGAACGTGTCGGGAGTGGTTTCAACGTTTTAAAAATGGTGATTTCGATTTCGAAGACAAACATGGTGGTGACCACTTTTGCGGCCTCACGTCGCAAAAGTGGTCAAAAAGTACCTGGAAACGCTGAAATGGGAAGTCTTGCCCCACCCGCCGTATTCCCCAGATGTCGCCCCTTCTGACTTCCACCTATTCCGTTCGATGGCACACGGCCTGGCAGATCAACATTTTCAATCCTTCGAAGAATTGGAAAAATGGATTGCTTCATGGATAGCGTCAAAAGAGGACTCCTTTTTTCGAGCCGGGATCCGAAAATTGCCGGAAAGATGGGAGAAAGTTGTCGCTAGCGACGGACAATACTTTGAATAATACATCTGTAAGCACTTTTTCGCAATAAAGCTTTTAATTTTGGAAAAAACGGCGGAAGCAAAGTTGTACACCTGATAAGTTACACTTTTTGCGTTTCTGTTGCTAATGGGTTAGAGGAGTTCATAGCACAGGGTGGATGTCTACGATGAGTGTTGCGGCAGATGCTCTACTGCTATTTTTTTTTTACTAATTTATATAAGCGCCTTCGACGTATGCTTTCCCGATAGGTTAAGAAATTTGGTATCAGAGGGTTGGTGTCTTCAATGAGCGCTACGCCATCTTCGGTTAGTTTCTACTGGCAATTCTGGTAGTGTTGTTGTTGTTGCGGTTGTACGTCTACTGGGTATGAAATTTTGCTGCGTGCTGCTCGCAAAAACTGATTGGAGTATGAAGGATATGAAATTGTCAGAAGGTAATGGATTGGACTGGGTAATGTTGATGGAATGGAAAATAGAAATAAGGAAGGAAAAACCCAAAAATTGCTTCAAATCGGCTCAAAAGTTGTACGCAAGTCCCCATCAAATGAAATTCTGTGTGCGCCACTTCAAGGCTTTATGCATTCCAGGAAGAGTTCGTTTATGGAATGGGCTCTCTGCCAACATTTTGCCCAGTAGCTATGAACTTAGTTGGAAAATTGGAACTGCAAACCTCCAATGCAGTGAGTGAAGTTGAAGAAAGCTTCCTTTATGTGGGATTCTTTCTGTAAAATTCATTGTAAACGTTTCAAAAGACCTCAAAAATAAAGGAATATGCACTTAAGAATCCTGTGATGAAACTTTGGGTTTGTCTCTTTGCTCTCTGATACTCTCTTACTAAGCTAACTTGTCTCTTCTTGATCCTTAAATCCTATTTCTCAGTGTAAGACCCATTGTAAACGTATTAAACAACATCAAAAATATAAAGAGATTACGCAAGAAAGAATCATGTAGTTCAATTTTGACTTTGCCTTATTGCTCTATGATCCTCTCTTATTATCATTTTACGTTTCTTCATCCTCAATTCCTATTTCCCAGTGTAAAACCCATTGCAAACATTTGAAAATAATTCAAAAATAGATGGACATAAGGCAGTCTGCTCTGCTCTCTGGCCCTTTCTTCCCTCACTTTACTTTTGTTGATCCCCAGATCCTTTTTTTTAGTGTAAAACCCACGCATGGAAAAATTTCAAAAATTGAAAACGATTACCCACTACTGAATCGTGAGATAAATCTCTTTCTCTTTGCTCGCTGATCCTTTCTTACTCTTATTTTATCATCAGACCTCTTCTTTCTTTCTTCATACTCAGATCGTATTTCTAAGTGTAAAACCCATTGCGTACCCAACGTATTAAAAGACCTCAAAAATAGACGAAGACTACGCACTAGAGAAACGTGTGATGAATCTCTTGTAAACGTTTTAAAACATCTCAAAAATAAAAGATTCCGCACTAAAGAATTGTGTGGTGAAACTATTGAGTTTGTCTCTTTATTCTCGGACCCTCTCTTACTCTCATTCTTCGTTTTTTACCCTTAGCTCCCACTTGTGTCTCACTATTTCGCTTGGGTTATTCTCTCTCTGTCTCTCTGTTGTTGGTTCATGTTGCCATTCAAAAATTTTAACACTTTCCAGACTTTACTGCATTCATAAGTGACCCATACAACTCAACCATTACTACTCACAATGAAGTTTGTATAGCATTGCAGGACAAAAGAAGAATTTAAAGCTGCCCACAATTGTATTCCACACTTGAGTGAGTTTTAGACTCGTCTTCCAATTCATATCGGCATCATTATATACAAAACATGTGTCCTGCTCTTTCATGGCATACAATCGCAATAAAAGGTCGCCACTAAGTGGCTCGGTGCGACGTGCAGGTAGTTACAACAACGTTTACAATGGCTGCCAAGAATTCATTCATTCATTATTTCACAGCTGACCGAATTTTATGCTCTGATTGCAGTGTCGGCTTGCGCTTGGCACATTTTCAAAAGCCAACTGTTTGGGATATTTTATTGTTTAAATACCAAAAGCAGGTTCGTGTGCGCCTGTGTGTGTGTTGTGTTGGGGCGGTGTAATGTGCTGAATTGTGAGGTCAGGTTGGGTGAATTTGTGAATTTGTTAGTTTGTTTATTTTGGTTGGTCGTTGTTGGCCTGTTTGCTTAGTCACTGCGGTCATTATTGTTGAATAGTGTTTAGAGGCGATACGACAGTGTCGAGCATGAATTGGCGATTTTTGTTTGGTGCGTTGAGCTGTTGAGTTGCTACTTTTGCACGCAGTGACACCTGTTTATCAAATTAATTGAAAACAGTTAAAGTGAAATGCGACGCAGAATTATTTATGTGTTGTTTTTATATATGTATGCGTTGACTTTGTTGGCATTAAATGAATACAGAAAAAATTGTTCCACGAAAAATTTAACGAAAATGTATTGTGGCCATTAGGGCAACAGTTGATCGAGAGCGAATGAGTGCGAAAAGGAACGAAGGAAAATGATAACAAATATTCGACTGTATTGCATGTGTGTATGTGTGAGTGTGTATTAGTGCAACTTGAGCTATTGCTGGCATAAAACTTGAGTCCAACACTGACATTGGCGCCATACATCACACAGACGCGCGGCATGTCTCAGGCAGCAGTTCATACATATGGACGACCGCATTCTGTCACATGCAGAAGACAGCCACTTAGCGCTCATGTACACACACTCACACGAGTAACTCTGTGTGTATGCATTTATATTCGAGTACAAGTGTGGGTAGATGTTTGTGCAAATGCACAGCACCTGCCAGCTTAGAACGAATAAAGCAATACAAATAAATAAAAAAAATAACGCTGAAAACGCATCAACACATATACAAACACGCACACACACACACTCACTCTGCAGCCCTCAAAAGCTTTTACAATATGCACAAAAGGCTGACGATGACGACGACTGCGCCGCCGTCGTTACCTTTGCGACACTCGTTGACTGCACTGACGATTGCAGCGTTGCAATCAACTCTCTGCGGTGCTGCGCACGTTGACAGCTGGAAATGATTTGCCTGCTGTCATTAAAATTGTTGTTATTGCTGCTGTTAGTGACAGCGTGTGTGTGTGTGCCAGTTGCACTCATCATGTTTAATTTGCTGTCATTTAATTGAGAGTTCATTATGTCATGGCGGCTTGTGTTGCCAAGTGTCTGACGTTTGCTGCTGTTGTTGTTTGCCGCTTGCTGCTCGTGTTGCGAGAAATTGCATTCGCATTTGCAGTTTAATTGTGGATTAATTATGGACTTTATGCAAATACTTTTATGCTTTTCACTCGAGTTTAGTTTAGAGAGTTGCATTAAATTGCTTGTTAGTGCGGAATTCTCTGGAAGCGCACGCGACTTTGTCAGTTCTTCAAGGTTGTCATCTTGTTTACGTAAGATGTTCCAAGTGTGCGAGCGAGATTGCCATATAGAGTAATGCAATTTTAATTGAAATTGAGTGAGTTGAGTTTGTATGGTTTGATAGAATGTGTTCGTCTTTGTGTTGGTTGCTTGTTATCTCAATAAAGTTGTTAGTGACATTTGCTGCCAAAGCGTTCGAGCCACTAAGAAAGGTTTAATTTTGTTGAGGATATCATTTAATGAACTATGGGTATTAAATAGATTGGCTGTTACGAATGGGTGAGTAGGATGTGGATAAGAACTTGGAGTCGAGCGGCTGTCTTGGGGCCCAAGGGAACAAATGGTGAGCCATGGCTATTGGAACGAAGAGTCGGGCAGCTGTTTTTCGACTTTCTTGTGATCAAAAGTAAGAAACACTGAGCTATGGAGATTAAAACCAAAAGTCGGAGAGCTGTCTTGTGGTCGAACATTACAAGTTGGAGTCAAGGGGCTGTCTTGTGGTCAAAAGTAAGAAACACTGGGCCATGGCGATTGGAACCTAAAGCCGAGATGTTGTTTTTTGGTACAACATAACAAACCTCGAGAGAATAGAAACTTCAAACAGATTAGAAGCTGCAGTCGAGGAGCTTCCTTGGGGTCAAACGGAATGAAGGTTAAGCCATGGTGATTAGAACCTGGAGTTGAGTCTCTGTTTTGTGGCCCAAAGTGAGAAACACTGAGCCATGTAGATTAGAACTTAAAGTCGAGGAGTTGTTTTTTAGTCCAACGGAATGAATTCTGAGCCATGGCGATTGAACCTACAGTCAAGGGCGTTTTTTGTGGTCCAACATAACAAACCCTGAGTTATAGAGATTAGAACCTGGAGTCTAGCTACCATCTTATTGTCTAAAGTAAGAAACACTCAGTCATGAAGATTAGAACCTGAAATCCGGCCGGCTGTCTTGTTAGAAGCTGCAGAGAGGCTGAATGGTGAGCCATGACGATTAGAACTCGGACTCAAGCGAATGTCTTCTATTCATAGATATGAAACACTGAGCCACAGAGATTAGAAGTTGGAGTCGAATGGCTGTTTTGGAGTCCGATCCAATGAATGGTAAACTATGGCAATTAGAACCTAAAGTTGTGCGACTATCTTGTAGTCCAACGTTCTAAACACTGAACCATGTTGACCAACCTAGACTCATATTCCAGATTTGTTGTTTAATTTTCATAGTTTTCAAAAACAAAAATTCTAAAAATTAATTAGAACATATATGGTAAAAGACTCCAGATTATTTAACACCAACATATTCCTAATTTTATAACTATGACATTTATATTAACCAGATATTTATTCTGACTGTTACCTCCACAGTTTCATACCTCCCCAGGGATGCTTTTTACAACTGCCTATAAATTTTTGAATGTAAACCTCTGCCAATTTAGTGGAAACTTGGCATATAGCAGTTCTGTGCAGTGAAGTCGAAGTGCTTTGAACAACGAAGAATGAGTTGAATTGAGATTTTGTTTCTTTTGTTTTCGCCAAACCAGCGTAGGTGAACCAGGGTGAACGACTCTATAGAATGTAAGCATTGCATTGATTCCAGAAAAGAAGTGAGATTAGCTGTTGGAACGTTGAGCTGTGTTAAATGAAATGTTTTGTGAGTGCAGATATTTCAACAGGGAAATCCAGTTAATTTGTCTGCATTTCCAAAGTGTTCTTTTATTATGGTTTCGTAAAACAATAACCAGACATGTGAGCATTTCATTGCATACTTCTGCATTCAAATGATCTTTTGTCAATAATTCTGCTAAAAGCTTTGACTGTCTGTGTTACGTTATATAGTAAAGAGTTTTCTATGAAAGTTGTATCAGAAGTCAATGAACCATGTCTTTGAATACCAAAATGTATTTACACACATTTCTAGAGTTTTTCATAAAGATGAAACCAAAGTACCGAAGAAACTTAGATATGTTTTCCACTATCTCAGACAAATGCTGGCAGTTTCTTCTGTCTCTATGCAGGACCTGAAGGCAGCTTGGGTTATTATTATTATTACACCGTGCGACAGCAAATTTTACCCACGAAAAATCGATATACTCGTGAAACTAGGGGACAAATATAGTAAAACTTTTCTAAACAAATGAAGTTAGAAGGACGAAATTTAAGGATGCATTAGTGTACATATTAGTACTTAAGATACATATTTTTTTTCAGAAACTATTGGAAATTTCCAAAGATATTCAAGGATTAAATTTTTACAAGACATTATCAATAACTCTTCGTCCTTTTTACCAAAACATTAAATTTTCTAAGATTCTAAGGATTTTACTTTCATTTGATACCCACATCTCTTTCATTTTATTCTACAATGCGCTCAATTTTTAAAACAATTTTTTTAAATAAACATGTCCTTGAAATTTCAGTCCTTTTAATTTAAGTCCTTTTTAAAAAAAATCCAGACGCCAGAGAGAAAAACTAAAAACTAAGAAGGTATCCAAAGACTCTGGATCACGCTTAGTCGGTTAGTCTTGGTTTCAAAGCTAAGCACGTCCTTTATTTAAAGGTCCAGGTGCACTTCCTCTGAAACTATTATACCATCAGAAAGCTGGAAACTCACTTATGAATTAAAATGTC
This sequence comes from Melieria omissa, assembly GCA_963971225.1. Classification (NCBI taxonomy): domain Eukaryota; kingdom Metazoa; phylum Arthropoda; class Insecta; order Diptera; family Ulidiidae; genus Melieria; species Melieria omissa. The sequence goes on along the minus strand of OZ020267.1, from coordinate 64,822,594 downwards.
CACTTACGGGCCAGTTTGTATGGGCAAATCACATGGAACAGGTTGGCATATCCGACAGTACGCTATGTCCTGCCTGTGGAGAGGAGGCTGAGGCTTTGTATGAGACATGCATTAGCGAAAACACCGCATCAAACCGATCTGAGCAAAGTCCCCAACGATTCTGCTGTCATCTTCTTTACACAACAGATGGCGCTAAGAGCGCTAGAACTTATTACTTACTTACTTATTTAGAACTAATTGCGGCAGGAAAATACCAACGTAACCAAGACAAGGCAACGTCTTGTGAAGCCCCTATGCTCCCGAGAGGAAGGAACAAGGAAAGTGACACAATTGACTCTTTTGTGTGAAGAAGGCCTTTGGAAACACAGGATCTACTCAAGTTTTCTTGGAAGTCGAGTTAGGTTAGGTTAGGTTAGGTTAGGTTAGGTTAGGTTAGGTTAGGTTAGGTTAGGTTAGGTTAGGTTAGGTTAGGTTGGAGTGGCAGCCTTCAATGTGAGTAGCTCACGTAAGTACAACTTTTGGCTCATTAGAAGTCGGGTTGATTTGAAACAAAAATGAACAGGGAACCTCAAGTTGTAGTACAATGGGCTTCATAGTTTGCATGAATTATTTGGTTGATGCCGATTTGTTATGGCAAATGAATATCTATATTATATATATATATATATTTACAAAAAATATATTTAGAAATAAAAACTGAAAATCTTTAGATCCTAAACATTTTGATATTTTTCTTGAAATATTCTGATCTTACTTACATATGACTTTTTGGATTACTTTGATTCCATTGGTGCCCAGTGAAATAATTTATTCATTAGTTGTTGCCTGGAATCTGTTGTGATTATAAAGAAAAAATCCACTAATTAAAAGCAAAATGTGTTTGGAAAACCTTCTATTTATTTCGACTTCTTTGATTCAATTCTTTCCACTATTTACTTTAATTCTTAGAATTTTTTCTTGAATTTATGCTGAAAAACTTAAGCAAAATAAATTAAAAAAACCATTTCTGTTTTCATTTCATTCATTCATTAAACAATGCAATTATTTATTTTAGTGAATTTATAGCAATTTTTCAACAAAAAAAACTTTAATACCCATCACTCACTAAGCTGCTTAAATTGTTCAAGTAATGCAATTGGATGCCGTCGCTGTCGTTCAGACTTAATGCCTGAACGTCGAGTGACAAGCGGTGTGCGCGCTAATCCAGCAAATAAGTTAATTCGCGTCTGTATTTTATTTCGCCGTCACGCCGAACGTTCGCTGGCCGTGTAATAATTGAATAAATGCTGCGCCACAATAAATCACTCGCTCGCTACATGCAACGAATACAATAAATTTTCACATTATCCATATTTACGCTTGTCGCAATCATTTCCATTCTACGGACATCAACAGCTATACGAATAACAACAATAACAACAACAACAATAACAAGAGCGGAAAGGACTCATAAAGCGCTTTCGACGCCTTAACAGTCATCAAATGCGACGAAGCGTTAGCGAACCTGCTCGAGTGTCGAGTGCGCTGCAGCGGCCATTATGAATCTGAATGGCTTGTTTGTATGTATGTGCGATGAGTGTTTGTGTGTGTGTGTTGTGAGTGTTGGATAGCACTGCAGGTATGACGATTGGGCTGTTGTATAACTTTTGCAATTGGAAATTAAATGCGCTTCAAAGGCAAATGCCACAGTCTGGCAAGGACGCCATAAATTGCTAAACCATACATAAAAGTCATAAATGAACTGTTGAATAGTGCTACTCGAACTAAATATGCACTATAAGTGACTGAATAAATAGTGAACAAATACAAAAATATGCATTCGGCAAAAGTCCTTTGTATGCATTTTAAAGCATATTTTTAGGCTAATGTGATTTGATTCTTAAATAAGCATCATTGCCATTGCAATCGTTGCCTTTACACTCACCAGGGATATATTTCCGCAAGATTTGTTATAAGCAGACAATACGGTTAAGCCTCTCATACACAAGTGGCCTAAGCGATTGCTCGGCTGCTAAAAAACAACAAGAACGATAATGTTTACTCCTTGATTCCTGCGGCCACTTGAGTGTTGCAAAATAAATAAGTAAATAAATAAATAAAGCAAAAATAAATTTCTGAGCACGTTTCACTTTTTCGCACACTTAAGACACACTTCACATATACTCGTACATACACACACATACACACGCACACATACATTCACATTTTTTTGTTCACACTTCTTGCAATTTCGCAGGTGTGTCTTAGCGCCATAACAAAACTAAAAAAAATAATAAAAATAATACCAAAAAACAACGAAATGTATAAAAATCCAAAAAGATAAAAAGTAAAAAAATAAACATAAAAAAATAAAAATAAAAAAGAATATCGTCACTGCTGCTGATGGCAACAGCTTGCATGGAATTTAAACTAAACTCAAGTAAAGCAAATATCAAATAAACCAAAACAAAAGCAAACTCATGACTTGCCACATTTTTTTATATGTTTTTTATTATTTAGTTTTTTTGTGTATTTTATTTGTATATTTTTTTTTTGCATTTCGTTTACCTTCGCCTGAGTGCTCATTGGCTGCGAACCTGCAGCGGCCGCATAGTGTAGCTCCAAAAAAAAAGAAAGGGAAAACACAGCTGGCAATGGCAGCGTAACAGGAAGACAGCAAAATATGTGAGCAGCAAGCAAAGGCATTTTATTGATTCAACTTGAGTTGGAAGAAAAATGCCAATTTTCCGTTGAAGCAGCACAGTACAACAACAGGAGAAGAGCAAACGGGCAAACGAAAGCAAAAGGAGTGACAGAAGATTGACTAACTAAAGTGAAAGGTGCGGCCAAAGACTGACTTACGCGTTGAATGGTTGATCAGTCAACCTGAACTGAGACACTTTAAAAGCATGAAGCATTGAAGTTATAGTTGGTTTGGAAATGAAATAATAGGACTTGAAGAAAATTCATAAAAAGGAAACAAATTTACGTTTGTTTGGGTTATGCTACATAAGGATTTTGTGAGAGAGAGAGAAGAGAAAACATAGTTTTGAACTGTGTGGAGATTAAAGTTGAAACTTAAATAACTTAAGAAAATTAAAAAAATGTGCTTTTCATAATCCGAGGAACGAAATTTGATCACAAAAATATCATCAATACCCATATGTATTGTTCCATGCAAAGTAATCTTATAACTGAGTTATAAAACATCAGCGTCAGTGCCTTTTGCAATACTCGAAGCAATTCTGATAAGAATTTTTTCATAAGGCTTTGATCTCTTGCAGCAATGCAATCTTTATGCTTTCAATCGTGGCAAATCTTCTTCCTTTTATGGGCTCTCTCAGTTTTGGGAACAGAAAAAGCTCTCAAGGGAAGGGGCCCAAGTCCTATGAATATGATGACCCATGCAAGATTGAAGTAGGTTTCTTGTCCAAAAAGATCGCCAATAGTCAACAATGTGTGAGCCAATCGATAGATTTTTCGTATTGACATGAATCATTTATTTGATACATGGCTCTTTCCAAGGACAAAAATGAATATTGTTTACTTAAAAGCTCAAAAATATGAATCTTTACATAAACACACACACATTTACATCAAAAATTATAGGTTTTCTGCTGCAAAAATGTGTTTTCGTGAGGTCTAACTGTTTTTTTAGAATAATATAGGATGATTCATATAAATTCATGTTCAAGTAATGTAAAAATTGAAGCAAATATATATATACAAATTTGCCCACAGAAACAATTAAAGGATATATAACAACTTTATGAAAAGAATACTAGCTGATTCATATTGATTCATGAGCAGGTAGAGTGTGCATTCAATTGCTGTGTATTAAAAGTAAATGGAGAACCCCCAGGGAATATGATGCTGTAACGTATAACCACTGTATTAGATTATATGGGCTGATTCATTGTGATTCATGTACTCGTTTAGATAGTTTATAAACTTAAGCTCTTTAACCAATGACACTAAATGAAAAGCGCCTTTATAATGTAATTCTGCGAGATATAACAGCTTTACGACAACAATGGTGAATAAGGTGACTCATATTGATTCATGTGCAGATAGTAACTAAACTTAAGTGGTGTAAGAAGTGGAATCTAATAAAGATTGCATATGGAAGTGATTCTGAGCGGTGTAACAGCTTTGTGAGAAAAATACTTGTTGATTCATCATCATATTGATTCATATGTAGAAATATGTATAAGCACTCGAGCACTCACTGTAATTGAGTATAAGTACTCAATAGCTGTTAAAAAGTAAGGGGATATCGTCTCTAGAAATTATCCTGTGAGACGTAACTGCTGTATTAGAACATTTTTGGGGTGATTCACTTTGATTCATATATTCGTATGTGTAGTGTATACATTTAAGCTCTTCAAGCAATAGAAGACCGCATGTGAAAATTTAATATTGTAAAATCTAACCGTTTTATTAAAAAAATAAATAGTGATTCATATTGATTCATAAGCATTGCAAATTGAATTGGAAATTCAAGCAGCTTAAAGTGGGCTTCGGAGATGATCCCAAAAGATGTAACATTAAAAAATGAATATTCGCTGATTCATGTTGATTCATCTAAAAGAAGGGCCTACATTTAATTTTTGTATTTAAGAAGTTAAGTGAAGACCAGTTACCAAAATTATTCTGTGAGCTGTAAACGTTTTGCCACAACATTGCTAGTTGATTCAAATTGATTCATGTGTAGCCAGTCTACAGATTTAAGTGCTGTAAGTATCGGAAGTGTACAAAGACTGCCTTAGGAAACGAGTTCGCAGTAATTCCAGTGCAAGTAGTTCCTTGAAAACGCATGCAAATTCTATTCCAATTAATTTTCCTCTATTGCGCAAATTTATTAGCAATTAACATATTAATTGAAATTATGCTTAGCTATGCATTGGCATTGACATACATCTTGAATTGTTCTGTTCTACGAATTATTGGCTTAATTGAAAATTTTATTGTTGTTGCTATTGACAAATGTGCGCATAAATCTGCGGAGCGACAATTGTTGGGTATTAAATTTGTGTGCTTTTCTGTCTTTTGACTTCTGCTGCAATTTTCTGTTTGCTGTTCTTCATTAACATTTAAATGGCTAAAGATGTCAGTGTTGTCCTTGACACATGGGACATACATTCATCGAAGCAGCGAAGATGAGTAAAGATCCGTACATACAGACATACATACATACAGTATGCGCCCGAATACATAAAAGCAATGAAAATTTCTCAGAAAACTGCTTCAGATTTTGGTTGCTATTCAATGAGAATTCATTAGGATTATTTATCTTTCTGATTTCTTATGCATTTTCTTGCTGTTACTAATATGCAGGCAATACTGTACCTACAAAAGTATATGAGAAACTGCGTCGTTTGGAGCATTGAAGCTAAAACTTGCAATAAGAGTTGGCGGTAATATTATTCCTTTGTGCATTTGGTTGCTTTTGCTGGTTGTTAGGTTATTTTTATAGAAATATATTTGCTTTCATTTGCTGGAAAAGGTAATAAAACATGCGTGGGTGTCATGTGGAAGAAATGATTTCAAAGAAACTGAAGCTTACGTTAGTAATTATGGTTAAAGTTAGAAACAAGAGGAACAAAGGTCTTTTTTGGGGGTTCAGAAAATTTTCTTCGGCAAGGTTAGCAAGAAGACGAAGAAGGAGATCCTTCAGAGGTACGGAAAATCTGCTTCTGCAAAGTTAGGTCTTTCTAGGGTTCAGAAAATGTTTTGTACAAGCTTAGGTAGGAAAAGGACGAAAAGGACAGAACATCTTTTTTAGGAAGGTTGGGAAGAAGACGAAAAAGGAGATCCTTATGAGGTATGGAAAAAGTGCTTCTGTAAAATGGGGTCTTTCTAGGGTTCAGAAAATGTTTTTTACAAGGTTAGGTAAGAAAAGGACAGAAAATCTTGTTCAGCAACGTTACGAAGAAGACAAGGTTAGGTTGGTTAGGTTGCGGTGGCTGCCTCTCTAAGAGACACACTCGGAGGCCTGAAATGCCCATTGTGATACCACATATTTCACCTGTTTTTAAACTGTGTATGCAACACTGTTTTGCCAACATATGTTACAGCACACATTTCAAGCGGATGGGGAAAGGGGGGGAGGGGATCTACAGTTTAACGCCGAATCCGAACGGCGATTGGCAGTTTTTCGTTCACACTTGGAGGTTTTGCCATTGCCTGCCAAGAGCGCACTTGTGCGATTCTTGTAATTCTCATTCCCTTCATGTGGATAGCGATAGAAGTAGACGAGTTGTTCACCAGCCCGAGTCAGGAATCGAACTCGGGGCGCTCGGTATGAGAAGCCAGCGCGCTACCCGCTGAGCTATCGAGGCCGGCCGAAGAAGACAAAGAAGGAGATCTTTTTGAGGTACAGAAAATATGCTTCTGTAAAGTGAGGTCTTTCTAGGGTTCAGCAAATGTTTTTTACAAGGTTAGTTAGGAAAATGACAAAAGTTCTTATGGGTCTCAGAAAATCTTCTTTACTCTCTCTATCTCCTCTTAGGTAATGGAAGGACAAAGGTCCTTCTACGGTAAGATTAGGAAGGAGAGAAAGAAAGAGGTCCTTCTGCAGTTCAGTAAATCTGCTTCTGCAAAGTAAGGTAAGAGAGGAACAAAGGTCTTTGTAGGGTTCAGGAAAACTTTTCTACAAGGTTGTTTTGTAAAAGGTTAGGTAGGCAAAGGACAAAGGTTCATATGCGGTTCAGCAAATTTTTGGTTATTTTTGTGCTCGTTCGATTGCCACAACACATCAACAAATCGATCCCTATAGCAGGTATAGGGCTACCACAGATGTTTCTTCTCTACAGTTGTTGGTATAAAGAAGTGAAAGACATGCAGCTCTACACCCGAAGGGTCTCAAACATTTGACTTCATGCCATCTCTCCGACCTGTAAACTAAATTTTAATAAATGTGGCTTTCAAATTGTCATTATTTGGTTAAAGTTGATTTTGCTTAACTTTTCTTCTTGCTTTTTGATATCTATAAATTTCTTATTGTGGTTTTTGCATGTCACTTGACCACATTCAACTTTACACATCAATTTTCGTAATTTATGATTTTCTTGTTGACTAATTGAAATGCTTCTGCAGTTGATTATCTTTTAATGCGACCCATGGTTGTCTTCATAGTAATAATTATTGCAAAATCAATTTATCAAATTAAATATACACACATACATCTAAATATATACATAACTCATTTCGTCCTTACTAGCGAGCTCCTTGACGTGTAAACAGCTTGAGTTATTTTTCTGTGCTATGAAAACTGCAAAAGGCCGCAGGCTCTGTACGTTGTGCACTTTGCCTTTGTATCCTACATTTATAAGTACTTTCTCTCGCTTGAGAGCAGTTTTAGTATCCTTTGTAAAGTTCATAATGTGCAACAAGCGAGCTGTAATTATTTAATTAGCAGCTTGTACTGTGCAGCCACTTCGCGGCATCGCTAAAGGCTAAAGCGACCTTTGTGTGTGCGCTGCCAATAATAAGAAAGCGCACATCAAAGTTTACAGAAAATGTGAACTTTAAGAATTTAAACTCGTTTGTCTTTGGAACAATCGTTGGGTTGGTTTAAAGCCCATTTGAATTATTCTCTGTCACGAATCGGTTATTAACCAATAAGCTGTCAGTCGCAACAGCAAATTACCATGTGTCATATATTATGCTGTCAACAACAACAACAACAACAACAACAACACCAAATGTATGAAAACTTTATGCGCATTGTTTCAGCCAGCTCGACTGAAAGCCACTGCAGCACGCATCCGTACAACGCTGACAATTGTCTTCTGGGCAATGCACACACACACACACACACACACAGCATCGAACATTGCAATGTTTTGTGCGTTAGTGCAAAAATTGCCATATTTCGACTAGTTCGGCAGTGCGTGGCGCAACTGCACAAAGGGCCCACATGGCGTATGCGTAACAATAAACTTGCCGAAACGACAACGATAAATGCGCGCACGCACGTCCACACAAAAGCGACTGTTGCCAGTGCTGTTGCTTTTGTTTCCTGCTGATGTCTGTCTGTCTGTCGGTCGTTTTTGTTGTTGTTGTTGTTGTTCTCATTGCTTTTCAACAATTGTCTACGTGCAAGTGCAGACGAGTTGAGGCGCCACTGAGTTGCGTTTAATTTTTCGTCGCCACTTCACGTACAGCGCGCCAACTGCAGCCGACTATTGTTGATGTTTAGCTACTAGTGTCATTGTTGTTGTTTTTATTGCGCCTGCTGTTGTCACCAATGCTGCTGGCACTGTTGCATGGCATTAACTCGCGGCATATTACGGTTAGTTGAGCTTTATCGCCGAATTGTAGCGTTCTTTCGTTTAGTTGATTTAGTCGGATTTTGCATACAACATGGCGCACGTATCTGGCAAGGATTTTGCCAAACTATGTGCGAATTTCACTGTGTATGAGTGTGCGTCGATTTTTGGTTGTATTCGGTGTCTAAAAGCAAAACAAAATTTGTCTGTTTTCAAATTTGAGCGCTGATCGAGTTTGCAATGGGCTGCTACCATTGGCGGTTGGTTTTGTTACTTTTACTCTTTTGAAATTTGTATGAAAAATTCATAAAGTTATTTATATGAAGTTTTGAAGTTGAGTACTTTTGTGCAACACAAATTTAAGAACAAAATTTTTGCTGCAGTTAATTAGTAACATTTTCAGAGAGTATAATTATTGCGTGCTGCTTGAAATGGTTTATAACCGTTGAGGAGTTTGAAGTTCGAAGCCTAAAGTTCTATAGTGGCAGATGCAGCTATGAGCGGAAGGATGAGTGTAGAAAGCTTAAAGTTAGGAAGGGGAAAATTAAGACACGCAAAGGCAGGTAAAACAAAAGCGGAAGAAGAAAAGGCTGGAAAACCAAAGACCTTTCAGAACATTCACTCAGAAGGGCAATTTTTCCACTTTAGAGAAACAAAGGCATGCAAATTGTAACAAAATGAGTATTTTAGAATTTTTGTGTTTCTTTTATGAATTAAATGAGATAGGAGAATAGGTTGTGTTATTTTTTCTTTATGTCAAATCATGTCATTGCCATTGACAGATTAACTAAGTTCTAATCTCTACTAACTTCTTCTTCAACTTACTTCATCTGATGTTGATGAAGTTTGGATATTATTCTATACCAAAACTTGTGTGTTTTCTAGTGAAATAAAAGAGTTGGGATAAAACAAGATATCAGAGATAATATTCTTTAGTATTCGCGTCCTCAACACAGGATCTGCTAACCTGGTCGTCATTGGTTTGAAAAATTTGCTTCATTCACGCCAAAGAATGGTGGTTGGTGCTCAAAATTTAATTTATTTGTAAAACTCTTACTTCTTCAACCATCTAATCTTTCATACCTCAAACTAAAACTATACAATACAAACTTTTCCCGCACAACTGAAATCCTACAACCTCCTCAAAATTCCACCAAAATTCCACAATGTGCTCACTATCCGCTCTCAATTATTGCATTCCATTTAAATATCTGCCACATGGCATATCGGCTGCAATTCAGCTTCACATCTTAATTTCCTAGTCGCACTTTTCAACGACCAATAAATTACTTTGCTGCTTTTCAAAAACTTGAAGATTTATTTGCAATGCTAAAAAACAACTACACGTTACCGCAGCGAATGCCATTTTTTGTGCGTATTCGCCCAAGTGGCGCGTAAGTGTCACCTCGGAGCACTGTCGACTCAGCCAACCACATACAAACCGTACAGTTGTTTTTGTTGTGTTCGTTCTAGTGTTGCTTTTGTGGCTGGCAACATGCGCACACCAAAACGTTATCGTTGCGCGGTTTCGCTTTACCTGCGCCATGACAATTGTCTTTGTTGCCAACATTCTCGTTTACTCTTCATTCCATTTTGCATTTTCCTAGTTTGCATTCGGTTTCGGCTGCCATGTTTTGCGAGTTTTTTTTCATATTTTGTTGTTGTTTGGTTAGAGGCAAGGAATGTGGCGGCTATTGTGGTTTATTGACTTTTTCACGATGCTTAAATTTGAAATTGTTTTCTTAACGGTGACAATTTTCCTGTTGAGTGTTTCTATTGTCTTTGAGTTCGTTGTCGTTTGGGTCGTTTTGTTGATTTGTGGCGTTGTTAAATGGCATTTTTGCAGGGGCCACGTGAAAGTCGATGAGTGAAGGAGAGAAGAGAGGCGCCATGTGTCGGCAGATGTGCATAATTTGTTGTGCCTTTGAAAAATGGGCAATTTTTTGCTGGTCTGGAACACTTAAAGTGAGTGAGTGGCCTGGAGTTAAAATATTAAAAGTGAGAATGGTGAGCTGAAGAGGTGAGAGAGAGAAGGAGAGGGGAAAAATTAAGATTAAGGGAAGGGTAGAGTGGTGGAAGAGTAGGTGTGGGTAGTAGGTCTAGGACTAAGACTAAGACTAAGACTAAGACTAAGACTAAGACTAAGACTAAGACTAAGACTAAGACTAAGACTAAGATTAAGATTAAGACTAAGACTAAGACTAAGACTAAGACTAAGACTAAGACTAAGACTAAGACTAAGACTAAGACTAAGACTAAGACTAAGACTAAGACTAAGACTAAGACTAAGACTAAGACTAAGACTAAGACTAAGACTAAGACCAAGACTAAGACTAAGACTAAGACTAAGACTAAGACTAAGACTAAGACTAAGACTAAGACTAAGACTAAGACTAAGACTAAGACTAAGACTAAGACTAAGACTAAGACTAAGACTAAGACTAAGACTAAGACTAAGACTAAGACTAAGACTAAGACTAAGACTAAGACTAAGACTAAGACTAAGACTAAGACTAAGACTAAGACTAAGACTAAGACTAAGACTAAGACTAAGACTAAGACCAAGACTAAGACTAAGACTAAGACTAAGACTAAGACTAAGACTAAGACTAAGACTAAGACTAAGACTAAGACTAAGACTAAGACTAAGACTAAGACTAAGACTAAGACTAAGACTAAGACTAAGACTAAGACTAAGACTAAGACTAAGACTAAGACTAAGACTAAGACTAAGACTAAGACTAAGACTAAGACTAAGACTAAGACTAAGACTAAGACTAAGACTAAGACTAAGACTAAGACTAAGACTAAGACTAAGACTAAGACTAAGACTAAGACTAAGACTAAGACTAAGACTAAGACTAAGACTAAGACTAAGACTAAGACTAAGACTAAGACTAAGACTAAGACTAAGACTAAGACTAGACTAAGACTAAGACTAAGACTAAGACTAAGACTAAGACTAAGACTAAGACTAAGACTAAGACTAAGACTAAGACTAAGACTAAGACTAAGACTAAGACTAAGACTAAGACTAAGACTAAGACTAAGACTAAGACTAAGACTAAGACTAAGACTAAGACTAAGACTAAGACTAAGACTAAGACTAAGACTAAGACTAAGACTAAGACTAAGACTAAGACTAAGACTAAGACTAAGACTAAGACTAAGACTAAGACTAAGACTAAGACTAAGACTAAGACTAAGACTAAGACTAAGACTAAGACTAAGACTAAGACTAAGACTAAGACTAAGACTAAGACTAAGACTAAGACTAAGACTAAGACTAAGACTAAGACTAAGACTAAGACTAAGACTAAGACTAAGACTAAGACTAAGACTAAGACTAAGACTAAGACTAAGACTAAGACTAAGACTAAGACTAAGACTAAGACTAAGACTAAGACTAAGACTAAGACTAAGACTAAGACTAAGACTAAGACTAAGACTAAGACTAAGACTAAGACTAAGACTAAGACTAAGACTAAGACTAAGACTAAGACTAAGACTAAGACTAAGACTAAGACTAAGACTAAGACTAAGACTAAGACTAAGACTAAGACTAAGACTAAGACTAAGACTAAGACTAAGACTAAGACTAAGACTAAGACTAAGACTAAGACTAAGACTAAGACTAAGACTAAGACTAAGACTAAGACTAAGACTAAGACTAAGACTAAGACTAAGACTAAGACTAAGACTAAGACTAAGACTAAGACTAAGACTAAGACTAAGACTAAGACTAAGACTAAGACTAAGACTAAGACTAAGACTAAGACTAAGACTAAGACTAAGACTAAGACTAAGACTAAGACTAAGACTAAGACTAAGACTAAGACTAAGACTAAGACTAAGACTAAGACTAAGACTAAGACTAAGACTAAGACTAAGACTAAGACTAAGACTAAGACTAAGACTAAGACTAAGACTAAGACTAAGACTAAGACTAAGACTAAGACTAAGACTAAGACTAAGACTAAGACTAAGACTAAGACTAAGACTAAGACTAAGACTAAGACTAAGACTAAGACTAAGACTAAGACTAAGACTAAGACTTAGACTAAGACTAAGACTAAGACTAAGACTAAGACTAAGACTAAGACTAAGACTAAGACTAAGACTAAGACTAAGACTAAGACTAAGACTAAGACTAAGACTAAGACTAAGACTAAGACTAAGACTAAGACTAAGACTAAGACTAAGACTAAGACTAAGACTAAGACTAAGACTAAGACTAAGACTAAGACTAAGACTAAGACTAAGACTAAGACTAAGACTAAGACTAAGACTAAGACTAAGACTAAGACTAAGACTAAGACTAAGACTAAGACTAAGACTAAGACTAAGACTAAGACTAAGACTAAGACTAAGACTAAGACTAAGACTAAGACTAAGACTAAGACTAAGACTAAGACTAAGACTAAGACTAAGACTAAGACTAAGACTAAGACTAAGACTAAGACTAAGACTAAGACTAAGACTAAGACTAAGACTAAGACTAAGACTAAGACTAAGACTAAGACTAAGACTAAGACTAAGACTAAGACTAAGACTAAGACTAAGACTAAGACTAAGTACATTATTTCAGTATGAGTAATGTCAATCCAACTATAATGTTGTATGACGATTCGTTCCCACAGCTTCGACGAAAGTATTTTATTGTGTGTTCTCAGCCCATAATTTCTGTATAGATTCGAAAATACGTTGATTAATTTCGATTATTTCGAGTGCACTCCGGCGGTTCAGATTCTATATTAAGTGCATAAATTTATAATTCAATAGAAGCTAATCGCATCACTGCAATAATCGAATAAGATTTGAGTTGAAATTCACCGTTAAGCACGCGTTGAATGCAGGTGTATGTTGCCAACGCGTGCGCAGCGCAACAGCTCGCAAGTCACACAAATGGAAATAATTATTTCCTTCAGCTTCCGTTATCGCACATTTACAAACGTAATGTGTTCAAACGCAACCAGCAGCGACCGACAACCATACACACACACACACGCACACGGACACAAAAACAGCCTCATGCATAAATGTATTGTAGCGAGTTGTGTGCGATTGTGAAAGTCTGCAGCGGCAACAGTGTTGCTGCGTACATTTCATTGATTATGCGGCAGACGTGCTGTGCTAATTTATTATTGACACAAGCACACGAACACGCACACACTAACACACCAGCCCAAACAACCACACACATGAAGATGTGTGTGTGAAAAAAACAAAGCAAGTTAAACAGCAAAAAAGTGAGGGGCACCGCCTAGAAAAGGAAAAGCAGAAAGAGTCGAAAACAAAAAACCGAGGCAGATGTGAAAAATGAAATACGAAAAAGCAACGCAAGCAAGACGTCCATACGTCCTGCGCCGCCGTTTTCGCTGGTGCGACGTTGTGAATGCGTGCGGACATGGGATGGCATAATAAAGAAATGATATCCGCAGGCAGCGACAGCCAGCCAGCCAGCAGCCGACAGTCGGCAACTTTGTGCAAAGTTACAGCTGCACTGGCGACGTCGGCTGTGGTGGCGGTTGGCAAGTTTTTAAGAACTTATTTTGTTCTCCGAGCAGTGGCACAAATTTAAACTTCATAAAACAACGCCAAGAAACGTGTGTCCAAAACACACGTGCAACCACACACACACACATACCACACACGCGCACTTGGGAAGACATACGATTGGCACTTTTTAGGTGCGCTGCCGCCAGCAAACTTTGTTGTCTGTATGCGCTGGAATTCTGTGACAAATTTTCACACTCTGTGAGCTGGCAGAGCAAAAACCAAAGCATTGCTAAGGCAGAAGACTTGAAGAAAGCGACAACCGCTGCCAGTCAGCAAAGTGGTTGTTAATGTCGCCACCGGATGTTGCATGCTGGTTGCCGGTTGCCGGTTGTTTTCGTCCAGTGCATTTAGTGTTGTTTGTGTGCAATTCGTACTAAATTCTTGCTCTCCATTTTTCCTCAACGAAGAACATAATTCTTCAAAGAAATTCGCAGGTTGAATGGCCGCTGATGGAATTTTTGTGTGTTTCTGGCTCATTTTGTGTTTTTATGGTGAAGCAGTAAAAATAGTAGATAGAGCTTCATTAGGTGACTTGAGTTGGGACTTAAGTGTCCACGCTCGGCATGAGGGCTCACTTAAGCAGAGTTAAAAGGTTCATTGCAATGCCATAATAGAATGACGCAACTGCCACAATTGGCGTACGGGGAATCATTGTGATGGCAATGAGAGTCTGTCTGCTTACTGCTTGTTGCTATGGCAAAGTTCAGTCGAATTCTCCAGGCAGGTGAGTGTTGTGTAATATGAGACTTTTTCAACTGAAAGAGGACACTCATGCCAAAAAATCAGTATGAACTCTGCGCCTACTTATGAACTCTGCGCCTACTTAAGAGCCATTACTGTGACAAAAGTACTCTTGAATAACAGCTTTGGGTTGTTTAAGTATTTGGCTTGTTTGAGAGTAATTGAAAAGTGTTTCATGAGCGTCAAAAATCGTTTACGAATCAGCGCTTGAAACTGCTGTGAGTTGGGCTTTTGTTTCAAGTTTATGTAGTTGAATTCAGTTAGGATTTCATTGTTGATGATGCGAGAGGGAACAGAAAGCGGGTCATTGCATTGTGAACTTTGAACTGAACTAGAGCTCGAAAAACATGAGTTTTTAGAGAGTTGAAATAGGAATGCGAAAAGCTAAGCGATGGCGGAGAAAGAGAAAAAGAAAATCATCATTCATTCAACAAACATTCTTTAAATTGGTTATTAAGTAAAAATAAAACATTTTAAGCTTTAATTTTAAATGCTCCTAACATTGCCATAGTTGATTTGCGTCTGTTTTATTTGCAGTACTAATTGAAAGGCCACGGGGTCAACTATTTTTTAAGTCAAACAACAACATTCCGACAAAAAAAACTGTCTCTTGAGTTTCGTTTTTGTGGGAACTGTCTAGAAAGTATTGCTCTCAGAAAAAAATACCTCCATTGTACTGCAACTTGAAGTCCTATTTTTCTGGTTTTCAAACAGTAAAAATCTGAGTAGTTCACATGCAGCTAAAGTAGGGCAAAGCTCTCAGATAGAAATACGCCCGCTGTACTAAAACCTGAGGTCTTATTTTGCTTTTTTCAAACAGCAGAAATCTGAGTGGTTCGAAAGCAGCTAAAGTAGAGCAATGCTCTCAGATAGAAATCTGTCCAATGTACTAAAACTTGAGGTCCTATTTTGCTGTTTTTCAAACAGTAGAAATCCGAATAGTTAAAAAGTAGCTAAAGTAAAGCAAAACTCTCAAGAGAAATACGTCCATTGTATTGAAACTTCAAGTCCTACTTTGCTGTTTTTCAAATGGTAGAAATCTGAATAGTTTGTAAGTGACTAAAATAAAAAAAATCTCTCAGATAGATATGTGTCCAATTTACTGAAACTTGAGATCTTATTTTGTTTTTTTCAAACAGTAGAAATGTGAGTAGTTCGGAAGCAGCTAAAGTAGACAAAATCTCTCAGATAGAAATGTGTCCAATGTACTAAAACTTGAGTCCAATTTTTCTTTTTTTCAAACAGTAGAAATCCGAATAGTTAAAAAGTAGCTAAAGTAAAGCAAAGCTCCCAACAGAAATACGTTCATTGCATTGAAACTTCAAGTCCTACTTTGCTGTTTTTCAAATAGTAGAAATCTGAATAGTTTGTAAGTGGCTAAAATAGAGAAAATCTCTCAGATAGATATGTGTCCAATGTACTGAAACTTGAGGTCTTATTTTTTTTCAAACAGTAGAAATCTGAGTAGTTTGAAAGAAGCTAACATAAAGCAAAGCTTTCAGATGGAAAAATGCCTACTGAGGCTTGAGGTCTTTTTTTTACCTTTTTTAAAATCTAAAAATAGAGCATGATAGAGAATCACCTCTCTCGTCAATTGTACTGGAACTTGAGGTCCCACCTTATTATTTTTCAAATATACCTTTGAACCCATAGAAATCTGAATAGATCAAAGACAGCAAACAATTTCAAATGCATATATTATTTTTAGACAAAATGATTCTACTAAAAATAGCAGTTTCCGATTATCTAAAAATCTTTTAGATTAAAAAATTCAAAAATTTTCTGTTTCAACCATCAACCAACTCGTACTCGGATGTTTGCTTAACGTCGAGAATTTTTGAATTACTCTCGTATCCTGCCTGACTCCTGCGGCTGCGTGTGCAATTGCCATCGCTGCCGATGCCAAACTGATTCAACTGTATATGTATGCTTGAGCCAACAGCGACTAAAGTTGTTTTGCCTTTTCACAGCACAAACTCATCCCACGAATTCTGCCTCGAAGCAGCAGCACATCAAAGTTGCTTCATGCAATTTTTGTTATCTTAGGTCTGGTTGATTGTTCACCACTGTTTTGTTGCCAATGTGTTCTGTTTCCGTTTCTTGTTTGCCAAGTCAGCGCGTTTCGTTTGGTTTTCCGAAACAGTTTGCGTTCCACAGTTTCGCTCTCTCAGCGCATGTCTGTTCCCAGTTGCTTGTTGTAGTTGGTTTTTTTTTGTTTTATTCGATTGTTTGAATATTTTTCATTGTTGTCATTTTCGGATGTTTCAAAAATTCTAAACGTTGCAATGTCCATTCAGTACTTCCTGCTTGCCGGCTGATAGTCAACAATAGGAAATGAGCGCCGTAAAGTGAATTTGTCAATCATAGACGACACCATTTCCGGATGTAAAATAAGGATGCAATATTTATAAAAATCAGGACGAAAGCGTCTGCTGCACTTGACTATGAAGTTTGTACTACTAGAAAGATATTTGATCGATAGCGAAAGTATGAAACAGAGTTCATTACATATTAGCAAAAAAGAGCCTAAAAAACTAAAAAAAAAATTGTATTATAAAAAAATATATGCATGAATTTACCATGAACACCTTTATGTAGGCATAGATATAAGATACCTATGGATCATGCAAATATATATATTCAGCACCCACCAAAGGCCAAATTTACGTAGACCCGTTTCTCATTTCATTCGAATCCTTGAGATTTTACTGCACTATAGGATTATATTGACAAGCCACGCCATTGACCTCATCTTATCAGCAATTGAATCGTTTGCCTATATATTCATATATATAAACCATAGCTAATTAGCACCACAAGCAAAACTCACTTGTTCCGTTGCCTATTTCATTCGAATCTTTGAGATTTTACTGCATAATCCTATGCACAAACCACTACGTCAAGACAACTACCAATGTTTTAACCTCAAGTAATCCACAATTGAATCGTTCATATAAATATTTATATATATAGATCAAAGCCAACCAGCATCACAGGCCAAATTTACTTGTTCCATTGCTTATGTCATCCGAATCCTTGACTTTTTACTGCATAATCCAATGCACAAACCACTACGCCAAGACAACTACCAATTTTTTAACCTCAACTTCTCCACAATTGAATCGCCAAGCCAGTCATTTGTGTATGCCCAACGGTCACCCAATTCATTCATTAAATTTCATTTAATCTTATTTTTTTAAAGTCACACTTTCAATGCAAACTTTTGAAAAATCTCCCAAGCATTCAAATGAATTAAGTTTTCAACCAGCATTTAACAAGAGGAAGTCGCATTAATCTTGTGGATTTCATGGCGTTAAAGGACACGGGACAGCAGTCAGTACGCGCAGTCAGTTCTTGAATGCACTCAACATAAAAGACATTCCGGCTAATTTTCAGCCTGGCTGCACACGACGTTTTGTCGCAGCTGCAATTGTTCTTGTTGTTGTTGTTGTTTAAGTTTTTGCTATTATTGTTGTTGTAGTAGTTGTAGGTATGCCAATTAGGGTAAGTGGTGCGAAATTCGAAGTTACAACATTCCCAGCCACTTGCCACTTGCCAAAGCGCATCTCTCGACTGCTGCTGCTGCTGCTGCTTCTTCTTCTACGAATGGTGTACTGGACTTGTGTAGTGTCGAGTTGCCGTGCTTTGTCGGTGGCAGCAGCTGCTGCATGAGTACGTGTTATTGGAGGATTGCAGATTGCCATGCTTTGCTATGCTTATTGCTGCTATTGTTTTTATTATTGTTGATGTTGTTGTTATTGTTTTCTGTTTTCCACTGAAGCATACGCATTTCATTTGGCCAATTGCACCCACATGTTGGTGCAAAATTTTTTGTTCCTTTGCGTTTTGCTTTTCAGTTTCATTTTCAATTTTTATTTTTGTGTACATATTCATTTTTGCTTTCTGGCTTTTTTGTTTCGCTCTAATGGTGCAACTTGCACACCAACTGGCCGTTTTCTTGTCATTCGTACGTTTGTTTTTGTAGTAATTTTTTATTTGTATGCTGCTGCTGTCGCTGTTGTTTGGTGTTTGCTTTTTGCCGTTTGTGTCGTTGGCGTTGCTGCTGATGACATTTACTTGATATTTGTGAGTGCATGTGTGGGTGCATGTGTGTGTGTGTGGATTCCAGTTGAAGTCCCGGCACAGAGTAGTGCGTGCATGTTATTTGGGAGGGGCTGAGGTTTCTTGTATTATTTCGCAATTAAAATGTAAACTAAACAGTTAGATTAAAAAAACTAATAACTAAAAATAAAAACAAGAATTGATATTTAAAGTTGTTAAAAATAAAAACCCAAGAAAATTATAAAAACAAAATTGTACAATAAAAACAAACAAATTAAAAATTTGAAAATTATACGAATTAGTTATTTATTATTAAAAATAATAATAATAATAATAAAAGTAAAACCAAAAAAGAAAACTTGAATGAAAAAAATAATAGTATTTTTTCTTGAATCAAAAGTTTCAAAAATTTAAAAATTAAAATACAAATTAATATTAGATAAAAACTTAAAAAAATGCAAAACTTAAAATTAAAATTAAAATTTAACCAAAAATTCAATATTAAAGTCTTATGTTGAAAACTTTTTGTTTGTATTTATGTTTTTTGTTGTTGTTGTTTAATGTTGTTTAAAATCAATGAATAGAAATTATGTATTACTAAAAAATAAATAAAACATTAAAATTTTAAGTTGAAAATTTATTTTTTATTTATTTATTTTATTTATTTTTCATATTTATTTTCATGTTGTTCATCGACTTCAAGAAAACATTCGACACAATAAAAAGAAGCGCAATTTGGTTAGCATTGAGTAGAAAGGGGGTCCCCCAGAAACTAACTCGTCTCATCAGAGCGTTGTACGAGGATTTGGTCTTCGCTGATGACATCTGCCTCCTCTCGCACAAACTCTCCGACATGCAAGCAAAAGTCGACTGCCTGGTCGCGCTGGCACGCACCGTCGATCTGGAGGTCAACATCGCTAAGACCAAGGCCATGAGAGTCAATCATAGCAGCACAAACCATATAATGACTGACGGCTGTGTCGTGGAGTTCGTCGACAGCTTCTGCTACCTCGGCTGCACAATCAAGGCGGACGACGGAGCGAAAGAAGATGCCAACTGCAGACTGAGTAAAGCGTAAAATATATACGTTATGACTACCTGGTATGTCTAACTGATATGTCGGTTAGATGTACCGAGTTCCTACGTTAGTCCTAACAAATATATACGTTATGACTACCTGGTATGTCTAACCAATATATCCGTCATATCTAACTTAAGTGAGCAAGATGGCTATACGTTTGTCCAGACGTTAAAGTGCGTGCGTTGGAAGGTGAGACAAAATCACATGTACACAAGAGTTTCCGTCAGATTTTTCACACGCTCTGAACAAATCTAACTGCAACTTTGTTCCGGGCGCTAACAGATATATCAGTTATACACTACCAGTTATATAACCGGTTATGAACCCGTTGGTGTTCTTGTAGAGCCAGAGGCTACAATCTTTCGTCAACAAATGCCTGCGAATCATCTGCAGGATATTCAAGCCCACGACAATTAGTAACGACGCGCTGTGGAAGTTTACAATGAGGAACCCATTCTGAGGCAAATAAAGCGCAGAATATGGAAATGGATAGGTCATACACTAAGAAAACCTCCCGACAGCATCACGAGAAGGTCGACCCTACGCGAACTAGCCGCTGTCAATACCACATGGGACGGCGCAAAAAAAACAGCCCCGAATCGTGTACTATGGGAGAGTCTTGTTGAGGCCCTATGCTCCAGTGAGGAGTGAACAAGGAATAACAAATAAAATAACTAAAAAAAAGAACAATTTATAATAAAAAAGATACAAATTATTTTCTATTAAAAAATAAAGAGTTAAAACATAAAAATTTAGAAATAAACAACAACAAATTAAAACTAAAATTTTGAGACTGAAATTCAAAATTTTATAACTAAAAATATAATATTTAGTTTTGAAAAATAAAAAAATAATATTTAGTTTTGAAAACATATATAAAAAATAAAAAATTTCAAGCTTAAATCAAAATTAACTACGAATTAAACATTAAAATTTTAAGTTATAAATTATTTTAATAATAATTATTCTTTTTTTTTCTTAAATTTGGCTAAAAGTTATAAAATACATAAGAAAACTCAAACATACTTTATTACAAAAGGTATTAATTATTGTAATTATAAATTATTAAAAATTTAGAAATTTAAAACAATAAACTAAAAACTTTAATTTTTGAACTGAAATTCAAAATTTTAAAACTAAAAATGTAATTTTTAATATATAAAAAAAAATGAAAAAAATAACAAATTTCAAACTTTTAAAGTCAAAATCGGAATGTACATTTACTAACTAAAAAGTAAGTTTTAAAGTTTTAAGTCCAAAATTCTTTTTCTTTCGCTCAAATTTGATTTAAATTAAAAGATAAGTGAAATAAAAACAATAATTTTTTAAATCAAATTATTTAATTTTTAAAAAGAATACCTTGAATTGAGAAATTTAGGATACAAATTAAAACTTACATTTTAAGATTGAAAATAAAAATTCCAAAACTAAAAACGAATATAAAAATTTAAAATTAAAACTAAAAATTAATTTTACTTATTTATTATTTATTTTTTCTTGTGTTTAAATTTTGTTTTAATTTATAAAAAATAAGCATTAAAGCTTGAATTATTTTTTTTCGAATTGAATTGGAGTGGAGTAGATTGGAGTGGAATGGAGTGGAGTGGAGTGGAGTGGAGTGGAGTGGAGTGGAGTGGAGTGGAGTGGAGTGGAGTGGAGTGGAGTGGAGTGGAGTGGAGTGGAGTGGAGTGGAGTGGAGTGGAGTGGAGTGGAGTGGAGTGGAGTGGAGTGGAGTGGAGTGGAGTGGAGTGGAGTGGAGTGGAGTGGAGTGGAGTGGAGTGGAGTGGAGTGGAGTGGAGTGGAGTGGAGTGGAGTGGAGTGGAGTGGAGTGGAGTGGAGTGGAGTGGAGTGGAGTGGAGTGGAGTGGAGTGGAGTGGAGTGGAGTGGAGTGGAGTGGAGTGGAGTGGAGTGGAGTGGAGTGGAGTGGAGTGGAGTGGAGTGGAGTGGAGTGGAGTGGAGTGGAGTGGAGTGGAGTGGAGTGGAGTGGAGTGGAGTAGAGTGAATTTAAGTTGAGTGGAATGAAGAGGAGTGGAGTCTATAAAAGTCAGATGTCTGAGGGGGCTAACCTACAACAGTACCAACTGAGAGAAGTGGCAACAAAACGGCTCCCATATGTACACTAATTGGATGTCGGGCCATTCCTGCTCTCACCAACCAATTAGTGATTATATAATAAAATAATATTACATTTTCCTCAACTAAGACTCCATTATGCCCCTTTTTTGCTGCTGTTGAAAAGGGGGTAACTTTTCGTTTCTGTGGAAAGTTTTTCGTTTTCTGGGTCAAAAACAGTGTGCAATGTGCATTGTCTGGATTTTATTTCTTTGCAGTTGTTAGTCTGTGTGCACAAATATATAGTACATACAGACATGCAAACAATCATGCATGCATATGTACATTCATATGTGTTTTTTTATACATTCGTGTGTTTGTGAATACGTTCGTGTGTGTGTTAATGTTTTTTTTTTTTTTTTTTATTTGATTTACGTAGGAAGGTTGGAATCTTCGAAAGAAGCTGCCTTGTCCGTACAAGACAGCCTGCACGATTCACTGGCAGTGAAAAGCTACCAGCGCCTACGTACTAAACCAACCTCCCTGGTATCCTCTTCCTGTGAGACCCTGCGGCACCACCTGATTAGGTATTCCTTCGCAGGGCAGGCTTTGGTCAGTTACCGCATCATGTTGGCATTAAGCCGTTCGTCTGATCTGACTCGTTTCATCATCATCGTTATTACGTCCATACAAGCGTTCCACGCGTCCTACAAGCGTTCCACGCGTCCTCGGTTGTCAACATGAGTTGAACTATCAACTTTGCCGTCAGAGGTTCAGATTCTATCCGCATCCGTCGTCTTAAGTTATTTCTCGCGTCGGTAAATCTACTGCAGTTCGTCATTACGTGGTCCGCGCATTCCTCCTCTCCGTTGCAGTATAGGCAGAAAGGATGGTCAACGTGTTTGTATTTGTACAAATATCGTCTAAAGCACCCATGGTCAGTTAAAACTTGCGTCAGGTAGTAATTTAATTCTCCGTGTTTGCGGGAGGTCCAAGTCTCTATGTCAGGAATGAGCTGGTGTGTCCATCGTCCTTTTGTCGAGTTATTCCAGCGAGTTTGCCAATCTGTCATGCTTTGCGTCCTTAATGCCACTTTGTCCGCTCTGTTTTGCCTAAGTTTTGCAGATTCTTTGGCCTGAATGTCGACCGGAATTTGTCCACTAATTACGCAGGCCGCGTCAGCAGAGACAGTGCGAAAGGCACTGCATACTCTTAGTGCCATTAGTCGGTGGGCAGAGTTTATGGCCCGCATATAGGACTTGATGGCCGTAGCGTGGGCCCATATTGGAGCTGCATATAGGACAGTAGAGCCGAAGACTGTGGCTAGTAGTTGTCTGCTTCGTTGTCTTGGGCCGCCAATGTTTGGCAGTAGTCGCGTCATAGCTGCGCTCACCCGTGCCGCCTTGTCTGATGCATGGACAAGGTGGCTTTTGAAATTCAGTCGATGGTCCAAAAGCAGGCCTAGGTATTTAAGAGAAGGTGCAGATGGAACCAGGTGCTGCCCTACTCGTACCTTGATCCGCTCCACTTTCTTCCGACTGGACATCAGGACAACTTCTGTTTTGTGATCAGCTAAGTCTAGGCCCGCATTCTTAAGCCACGTCTTAATCTTAAATATTGTTTCGTCACATTTGGTCGTCAATTCTGTCAATTGCTTTGCTACTACAACTAAAGCTATGTCATCCGCATATCCAATTATATGTGTGCCTTCAGGTTTTTGTATCCTTAGGACTCCGTCATACATAGTATTCCACAGGACTGGCCCTAGAACCGAACCCTGTGGGACTCCGGCTGTGACTACGTACTCTTGTGGGCCGTCGTCAGTATCATACCAGAGTCTTCTGTCCTTAAAGTAATTAGCCACAATTCTAATAATGTAGTCAGGTGCGCGCATGTCGAAAAGCGAGTCCAACACCCGCTGCCAATTTGCGCTGTTAAATGCATTTTTTACGTCCAAAGTGACCACCGCACAGTATTGCTTTTTGCCATCACGCCATCTTGTACCAGCTAGGGCTTCCTTGGCTATTTTATAAACCGCGTCAATTGCGTCCAGTGTTGATCGGTTTTTCCTAAAACCGTATTGGTGTTTAGACAGTCCAGTCGGGCCTTCTGTAACAGCGGTGAGTCTACGGCATATGACCTTCTCCAGTATTTTCCCTACCGTGTCAAGCATACATAGAGGCCTGTGTGTGTTAATGTGTGTGACTACATTCGTGTGTGTTTGTGTAAACTGCAATTAAACATGGTTTGCTAGTGTTTTCGACCGGAAGTACATGCGAATCCCTGACGTTTATTTTCATTGAGAAAATTGTTATTATTGTCTCCCTGCGTTTGCTCTCTTGAAATTGCACTCCAAGTCAGCTGTGGGTAAGGACTATTCTGTTCATTCAATTTAGATTTTCGCTCTAAATTTTTCAAGCAAATCTTAATGCCGGAACATTCTTGTTTTACACTTGAATTTAATTGGAAATTTGCTTTTTTGAATTTCTATAATTGTGTTGTGATTGGACATTTTCTTTTTAGAATTTCTGGAATTGTGTTGCGATTGCAAATTCTTAATGTTGAACATGAGTGGAGTAATTGAATTGTAAATCAATTAAAAAATAACTTAATTTGCTTGAATAATTTCAAGTTTTTTTGATTTGGTGTTTCTTGACTAATTTTTTGATTTTATTTTTTTTATCTCATCTTTTTGATTTTGAATTTTTTCTATACCAATTTTTTTATTTTGTTTTTTTGATCTCATCTTTTTTCGATTTCGATTCTTCTTCCTTTACCAATTTTTTGATTTTTTCATTAACGCGTTGAAAAGTTGACTTTCTCTTGAAATTTTCCTTGAACTCTCCAATCTTGGAATTGCCCGCTGCTTTCAGGTTCACATATCAGCCGCCAGCTATCTGAAAAAAATATGCAAATAATTTAGAAAACACAAGTTGCCCTCTTCAAAGAATTATTTTAGCAATAAAATAAAAATTTTTTTTTTAAGAAATTTGCAAATGAGTTCAATGTTTCGATGAGCATATTTTTTGCATTTTGATTGACTCATTTATTGCTGGCTGCAAGTAAAAATTTAATTCAATCTATTTTTGCATATAAATTGAATTCGCCAAAAATACACGCCCCGCGGCAACAACACAACAACACCCACTCACTCGCCAACAAGCGTCGATTGCGCAATGCTTCACGGCAGCTAAATGCCTACTGCGGTTAATTAAAAACGGCCAACTTTTTTAATACACCTGACAGGCGCACACAGCCCACGCGCTGACAGACAAACGACAACACGCGTAGAAATCACGCGTTGGCCAATTTAATATTTCATGCGAATCGTCGCGAAAAACCAGTATGAGCGCAAAAATGCGAAAGCAACTCAAGCAACTAGCGGCACACGGCAGCGCGGTGAATGCCGCCGGATATAATTGGCGTGGTGGCAGCTTACGCTGGCGGCAAAAGTTCCTGGCGCAGCGGCAAAGTTGCGCGCAATGCGATATTTTATGTTAATCGCGTTGAATTCATAATGCGTGCATGTGTGCATGTGTGCCGCCTGAAGTGTTGGCGCTTTCTGAACGACTTGAAGAGCTTCGGTGCAGTGTTGACCTGAGAAGTCTCGGCGAAAATATATTTTTTGATTTTGCAAAAACATTTCGCATCTTCACACATCGGAAAGCATCTCAAAACTTTGCCGAGCCGTGTACGTGCTTTGCGGCCAGCGAAGCCAACACTTGCTGACGCTTCATAAACTTATCAGCATAAAATATTAATTCTAGCGCTGCTTTTCGGCAAAAGTTCCTCTCTGCTTGTCTTCAACTCTTTATTAAGTTTATGTTTTCATAGCTTAGTTGCTGCTGCTGCGAGAAGTGAAATTGCTAAGAATTTATGCTCACACTGCTCGCCAGTGTTGTCAGGTGTTTTGTATTCTCAGTATTTCGCATGAATGTTTTTTTACTACAGAAAAATAAATACATTAAAATTATGATTAATGCTCTGCACTGAATTTGCAATGCAAAAACAGTTTGCTACAAATTTTGTGTGAACTAAAAGGAGAATTGATGCAATTAAAGTAGTCGTCATAGAAATGTTCTGGTTGCCAGCCTTCTATTTTTATCTCATTCTAATTTTTATTTTCATTTCATAAAAATTTTTTTCAAAATTATTTTCGAAAAATATAACATTTTCCAGTCACATTGGCCGTAGCGAACATAAACTGTGTTGCTCGCCAACTGTGAAAAAGAATTGCGTAATACTTCAAATTGTATCTGCTTTCGTATGCAGCAAACGTACTCACAGCATTATCTATGTATGCATGTCTTCTTCTATTTGTGCACGTGTGGTTGTATCTACTTTTACACTGGTGAACATAAGAGGGGTTTTGGAGGCTCCCCACATACAGGGTGGCGCAAAAGTTATCACCCTATCGGCAGATGCTATAACTTTTGCGAATGGCGGCAAAAGTAAATTTTGCATTGACTAATTCAGTAATTCTTATATTCATTAATTCAGGCATTAGTTCAGTCACTCATTCATTCACTCATTCATTAATTCACTCACTCATTCATTTATTCATTCGTTTATAGATTCATTCAGTGGTTCATTCATTTATTCACTGATTCATTAATTCTTTCATTAATTAATTCATTCATTCACTAATTCATTAATTCATTCAATCATTTATTCATTCGTTCATTCATTCACTCATTCATTCATTCACTCCTTTATTAATTCACTCACTCATTTGTTCATTTATGGATTCATTCATTGGTTCATTCATTCATTCACTCATTCATTCATTTATGGATTCATTCATTGGTTCATTCATTCATTCACTCATTCATTAATTCTTTCATTCAGTGGTTCATTCATTCATTCACTCATTCATTAATTCATTCAATCATTTATTTATTCATTCTTTCACTCATGCATTCACTGATTCATTTATTGATTCATTCATTAATTTATTCATTCATTCATTTATTCATTCATTCACACATATTCATTCCTTTAATCATTCATTCATTCATTAATTCTTTCATTCATTATTCATTCTTTCATTCATTAATTCATTCACTCATTCATTCAATCATTCATTTATTTATCAATTCTTTCAATCATCAATTCATTCATTCATTCATTTATTCAATCATTTATTCATTCATTCAATCATTCATTCATTCATTCATACAAAAATTAGAGCCAAAGTCACTTGATGACAACTTTTGCTCCACCCTGTATTTGTTTATTGAAAACTCACTCACTCACTCATTCATTCATTCATTCGTTTATAGATTCATTCAGTGGTTCATTCATTCATTCACTGATTCGTTAATTCTTTCATTAATTCATTCACTAATTCATTAATTCTTTCATTCATTAATTCATTCAATCATTTATTCATTCATTCACTCATTTCTTCATTCACTCCTTCATTAATTCACTCACTCATTCATTCATTTATTTTTTTCATTTTTTTTTCATTTCATTTTTTATTTATTTATTCATTGGTTTATTCATTCATTCACTCATTCATTAATTCACTCATTCATTAATTCACTCATTCATTAATTCATTTATTCATTCACTCATTCATTAATTCATTCAATCATTTATTCATTCATTCAATCATTCATTCATTAATTTATTCATTCATTCACACATATTCATTCATTCAATCATTCATTCATTCATTAATTCTTTCATTCATTAATTCATTCTTTCATTCATTAATTCATTCACTCATTCATTCAATCATTCATTTATTCATCAATTCTTTCAATCACCAATTCATTCATTCATTCAATCATTCACTCATTCATTCATACAAAAATTAGAGCCAAAGTACACTCGGCGACATCATTTGCGCCAACCTGTATTTGTTTATTAAACAAATTGTCAGTTGCAACTATGTTTCAAATCATTTTGAGCTCCTAACTTGGGCACATAACCCCCAAATTCGAATCCTGTATGCGCCACTGTGCAAATGTCTACCAATCAGAAATACGCGCATAAAATATGAGCAGACAAATAAACAAACCAAAAAACGAGCAGTGCAGTAAAAACGAGCAAAAGTATGTACCGTCAATGTTGCAAGCAGTCGGACATGTTGCTGATTGTTATTTCATACCTTTGATTCGCATTCCTTTGCATGCAGCAAAGCGCAAAAATTTATTCATGTGGCGAACACTGGAAATATTTACCCACGCTTTTTATATCAAAATATAAATAAACGTGGGAGCAATGCTTCTATTTAAAATACAAAAAGAAATTCAATGATGAAGAAATACTGATTAGACAAATATTTGAAAAAGAAAAAATTAACAAAATAAAACACAAACAAAAATATGTCCACAGAATACAAAATTATAAAACAAAATTATGTAATAATATTAAAAAAATAAAACCAGAAATTAATATTAAAAACTTTAAAAATTTCAACAATTTATAAGTAATACAAAATATACGAAACAAAAAATAATTATGAAAATTTAAAACAAAAATGAGGTAAAGCAAAATTTAAATACAAAATTTAAAATATTTAAAATCTATTTCGGTTAGGTTAGGTTGGAGTGGCAGCCTCCTATGTGAGAAGCTCACTAAAGCACAACTTATGGCTCATTGTGATACCACAGTGGATGGCGCGACTCCCCCTTACAGCGCTGAGAACCAAGAAGATTCCGTTATGAACCTGGCTATATCTCTGATATTCAGAGGCGATAGCTCGGTTAGACTGTTAAAGAAAGCTGAGCCGAGAGACTTAAGTCTTCTTCTGGCTTATGAAGAACACTGAGACAACAGGTGGAGAACGGTCTCCTTCTCCTCCTCGGACCCGTATCATCGACAGTCCCAGTCTCGATTGCAGTCCCAGTCTCTCCGCATGCTTATCCATAAGACAGTGACCCGTTAGCACCGAGACCATTGTGCTTATTGAGTGACGGCTAAGATGGTTGTCCGTTTCATGTTATAGGAAGCCCAAATTAATCGAGAGATACTGCTAGTCTGTTCCTCAGACCACAGTTCATTCGCTACCCTTTGGTAGAATTGTCTGAGCATCAATTGAATCGAGGCAATAGGAGCACCCACTGGGAGGAAGGACGAGGCCTCAGCGAGTGCCTGTGCCCTGCTCTGGCTAGTTCGTCCGCCTCGCAGTTGCCTACAATGCCTCTGTGCCCAGGCACCCCGAGTAGTGAGACGTTGGAGCGCCTTAAAATCTATTTAACTTAACACAACAAAAATTTTAAAAACATTTAATATTTAAGAAAACAATTTGGAAAAAAATTATAAAAATTCATCAAATATATATAAAATAACTAAAAAAAATTCAGTAAATCCAGTAAATCCATTCAGTAAATTCAGTAAATTGAAAAATATCTTAAAGGAAAGTATCAACAAAATTAAAAAAAAAGGAAAAGATGAAAGAAATAAGGGAAAAATTTGGCGAAACCAATGTAAAACAAACAAAACTTAAAAAGTATGCAAAAAATAATAATGAATAATCAAAAAATAATAACATTGAATAAAAAATAATAATAAAAAATACAATTTATATGTTAGAATTTTTTTTATTCTAATAAAAAATTAAAATTTGAATAAACTTCATTAACAACTTTTTTGTTTTTAATACAAGAACATTTAAAATATAAAAATATGTAAATAATAAAAAATAAATAATATTAAATAAAAAATAATAATAAAAATTCAATATTAATTTCAATAAATTAAAAAAATTAGTTGAAAAATTTTAATTAAAAAAATAAAAATTTGAAAGAATTTTAATAGAAACTTTTTTTGAGAAATACAACTATACTCAAAATATAAAAATATAATATAAAATAATATTAATAATATTATTATTGCCGCAAAAAATTAAACAATAATGAAAAAAATAAAAAAAAATAAATGTAAAAATAACAAAATTTTTTGTAATATAAAATACTATGTTATAATAACAAACTAACATAACCATAACATTTAATAATCAATAAAACACTTCATGCTAAAAATTAAACAATAATGAAAAAAAAAATAAAAAACAAAATCAAAGTAACAATGTCAAAATAGTTAATATGGTTCATCCATTTAAGTTACAAAGAACATAATATAACATAATACAACAAAGGTACAACATTTATATTAATAAATTAATACATCATTACATTAATTAATATATATATATATATCTATATTAATACAAATTTACACCATGAAGTTACAAAATACAAATCAAACTTATAAGAGTTAATATAATCTGGCCTGTAATATTAATATTAACTACTTAAAAGTAATCATTCTAATCTCCACTTACGACGCAAGTTTTATTGCCCACACACCGTTCATCACACACACACACACACACACTTACATATACTTTTCAAAGTGGCCTTACCTTGGCCAACACACAAGTGTTCTATTTCGTTTTACTGAGCGCACAACAGGCTCTCACACATTACTCATACGCACCGTCGACCCGCATGAAAAGTAAGATTTAATGAAAGCAAAACCGGCATTTATACCAACAAACAGTGCCCACATTGAAGTGGGTTGCTTGGCACACATTATTGCCAATATGGCTGTCGAGTATTTCTGCAAATAAAGCGGATTTTCAAGCCTTTAAATCACTTGACCTGAAACCATTGTCCCACTTAAGGCCCAAAAACAAATTGTTACAAATGCAACTATGTCCAAACTAGCAGCCACAAAACATAAGACAACAACAAAACCACTCTCAACCACATACCTATATCAGATATATGTGTGTAGAAGCATGCACACATGCACATAATATATCAAAGTTAATACAATAATCGGCCATCAAGTGGACGCAAAAGTGAAATGTGTAACCAAACATTTGACCGCAACAACCAAGAAGCAAAGCAGCGCAAAGCAGACACACAAATAACAAATTTTTCAACAATATCTCGCATTGCTGCTTGCGAAAATTCTTTTGTAGCATTTCCTATGCATAACATAGGCAAATATTTTGCGCACAACAAACACAACAACAACAAGCAACACGGCAATGATTTAGCTTTTAAATTAGATTTGTGGGCAGCAGCGGCGCTCGTTCGTTCGTTGTGAACCCGACACGTTGTTGGACTACGTGAGCAGACGCAAGGGAGGAGGGATGCAGAGGGAAAGGAAGAGGGCATCAGTGGTGGAAAATTTAAACATTCAGCGATGTTGGTATGAAGGCAGCATTGTCAACGGTGTCTACCGTTTTCACACAAGACTCGAGAAAAATATACGTTTGTGAGAAAAGACAGACTGGCCGCCAGTGGAGAGTTGCGGGCTTGGGTTCCAGTTTGTGTGTACGTAAAGATTTCTATGTATGAATGTGACCATATTTGCTTTTATGGCCAAAGTAAAAGTAGGCAATGTGCTGCTTATGCGTTCGTATAAAAAAATAAATTTATGTTGAAATTTATGTATTTAGGTTGCGCAATGTATTGTGTTGGCTGACACTCGAGTCAATATTATTTCTAGTTACCAAAAATGCTGATTGTATGCTGAAAGGTTGAAAAACATAATTTTAAATTATTTTCTACTATGTAAAAATATTGTAATTACGATAAAGTGAAGGTCGATGTGTGTCAATGAGATATTTTTTCAGTGAAAGGACATATTGATTAGTGTGTGCAGGTTGTGCCAAATTTATAGAATTTTTCTATACAAAAATATACTTTATTCGTTTTCCTGATTGCCTCTTATGATTAGTGATGATCATGATTTTATCATAAATATTACACCTTGTGACAAAAAAAATTTTATCGAGACCCATCTAAATGTTGATATAGGCGTGAAACTGCAGGTCATTTCTAGTAACCTGGCACACTCAGATTTTAATTTTCGATTCGATTTCCTTTTGAAATTATCAATAAATCATATTTTGATTTTTGAATGAAGGCATTGCGGAGCGTTTTCAAAGGAATCAGTGACTGCAATTGGCGACAAAAACTGGATCTCAAGATTCAATGTGGTGTTAAAAGTTTAGGTTAAGTTAGATAAGCTAGCTGGATAAGTGGTACCAGTTAGAAATCCTTGGTTTTGCATATCGAAAACATAGCAGAGACCTTTCGAAGGTTAGCGACTTAATTTCAAGCTTGGAGACTTGTTGCAACCCAGAAAAGAACGGGACCCCTAAGTAGTATGTCGTAGTTATGAGACAGTCGGACAGAAGCAAAGAATGTGCTCCAGAGTTTCCTTGTTGCCAATTTCTCTAGTAATGTCCAACTTTTGCGCGTAAGCCGATGTTAGGCAGCGCCCTGTTTCTATGCCTGTGATGACTTTGCAGTCCTTTTTCGCTGCATTAGATTGTCTAAGCATTATTTTTGCAGTTGTGCAGGCAGTCAAATGGCTTCACCTTCACGCTTCACGCCTTCGTCTTTTTTATTAGTTTGTTTCCAAACCTCTATTGATCGTCTGCAGACATTTGTTATAAACATAACAAAAAAGAAGATAATTATCACTAATAACTCAACTCTAAAACATGCTTATCAGTCATAAGTTTAGTTGACTTCTAGGTACAGCAAAACCCGCCTAAGTTTCTCATCAACAAACTCTTACAACCTTTTGACAAACTTGAGCGCAAGTTTTCACAAATGTTGGTTACTAAAACGCTTAAAGTCCTTAAAAGGCGAGGACCTTAAACGGGTTTCACTGTATTGTTTTTGTATTATCTTTTATTAGTCACAGCTTTCGATGCCATATTGGTACTTATTCTCATTAAAGCAATTTAAATAGATGCACATTTTGTCACCACATATTTCGCAATGCATAAAATAATGTTCAACATTTGCTTTTAAAATAAACATTAATTTCATTAGTGACATTACCAGTGCACTTCGATGAGAAATTATAAAAATTAGTGCCTAAATGTATGCTGCAAAAATATCATAAAACATTTGCTCTCAAATATGCACATAAAGCACCAACAACTGCATAAATTATGTGTCACTTATGGTAATAAAATTAAGTCATTAATATGGAATTATCACTCATTTGTAGCTGTAGTTGCAGTTTGTTTCTATTGCATTTTAATTACTGTTTGTGGCTTTTGTTGCTTGCTTATGCAGAAAAGAATAATTAGGTGATATGATGAAAACAAGTAGATAGAATAATAAGTAAAATTCTAGCTGAATCATTAAATATATTTGTACTATATGCATGAATGTGAGTTTGTGGTTGATTTCGAAACATTATAAACTTAAATCAGCCAAAAAGTATGCTACAAAACATTAGTGTTAACAGATTAGTGGATATTTGTAAATAAACGTTTTCTTATTAGTCTATTTTTAGGCTGAAATTGAATGGCCTTGAGGTATTTTAGTGGTCAGTTTGATTCGTATGACTAACGAAAATTTGGTTGCCTATATATAGGATCAAGACTTTAATCAAAATGCTAACACTTTGGCGAAGTAAGGAAATTTTGTTTAAGAAGCCAATGCTGTCATAAAATATTATTATTGTGTTTGAAAATAATTATTGCAATTGCATGTCTCACAGCTTGAGGCATTCAATTGCCTCACCAACGACGACTGCTGTTAGTATGCAAAGCGCATTTATGATGTCGGCAGATGTCGGCTGGCTTTGGCGTCTGCTGATAATTGTCATTACTGGTAATGTGTTGAATACTTGTGTGGCTTATTAAATGAATGACACTATTTAAATAATTACATTAAAGACTGATTAAAATTTGCACATGTTTTGCAAATTAGTTTGAAGGCTTTAATGTCCACCTATGAATATAAATTTTATGTACACAGTGTGACAATTATGTATTGAGACTCGCTACTCAGCGCCAAGCGCGCCATATATGTGCGAGCACATGCGTTTTGAAGCTTCAACTTTCCTCTACTAACTTCGAAATTTCATGACATTTGGTTGACATTTAATATTTATTAAAATTCATTTTGCAAAACACGTTTTCGTTTGATTTTGAAATTTTAACATGAAGCAAAGAGCGATCATTAAATTCCACGCAAAAATTGGTAAAAGTTTATCAGAAACATTCCGAATGATGCAACAAGCTGTGGCGATGCTTGTTTATCAAGATCAAATTTTTTTTATGGCATAAACGTTGTCTGGATGGCAGAGAGTCGCTGGAAGATGAAATAAAAGAAGGACGGCCAATTTCAGTTCGGACGCCGGAAATGGTCCAGAAAGTTCTTGATTTTATTGCAAAAGACCGCAATGCTTCACTGAAAATGATAGAAGAGGCCTTAAACATCAACAGAGAAGCTATCCGACTCATTCTTCACGAGGATTTGTGCAAAACAAAGGTCTGTGCAAAATTTCTTCCATACACTTTGAACGAGGAGCAAAATTAATGAGAGTCAGTCATTCTGGAGACATCGTTGCAGCCGCAGAAAATGATCCAAACTTCCTGAAAACAATTGTTACGACTGATGAAACATGGTGTTTCCAATACGATCCAGAAACCCAGCGTCAAAGTGCGGAATGGAAATCAAAAAACTCACCACAAGCCAAAAAATCACGAAAAGTTCCATCAAAAATCAAAACAATGCTCATCACATTCTTCGAAAGCAAAGAAATTATCCACAAAGAATTTGTTCCAACTGGTCAAACAGTTACTGCCGCATATTACCTCGAAGTTTTGAAGCGTTTGATGGACAGAATCCGTCGACCGTTCGACCAGAATACAGCGATCCAAAAAGCTGGTCTCTCTTGCACGATAATGCACCGAGTCACAAAGCATTCATTGTTCGTCAATTTTTGGCTCGGAATCAGGATTGTGTGTTGAATCATCCGCCGTATTCATCTGATTTGGCACCGTGCAACTTCTCTTTGTTCCCGAAACTAAAATTGAACTTGAAAGGATGCTTTTTTGATGACATTCAGATCATACAACGGGCTTCGACGAGAGCACTGAAGGAAATTCCGAAAAATGAGCTGAAACAGGCGTTTGAATCAGGAGGAGAATATATAAATATACCGAAAAATTAGCAGATATCGTGTTTTAATTGTGTTTTCTAGAAGCAGTCTTAATACATAATTGTCGCACTGTGTATATTTCAATTCTTTTGTTCCTTTTATTTTGAAAAAAT
Source organism: Melieria omissa (assembly GCA_963971225.1). NCBI lineage: Eukaryota > Metazoa > Arthropoda > Insecta > Diptera > Ulidiidae > Melieria > Melieria omissa. The sequence continues at coordinate 64,787,792 of OZ020267.1, read as the reverse complement.
TAAGTCGAAGTTTTATTAACAAACAAGTTCAATTCAATTCAAATGTTTTCCCCTCGAATGACCAAAGTAATGGTTCATCCCATGTTCCTCTTGTTGCCTTGTTGATGTCGAAAATATAACATTTATGCTCCAGAGATTTTTAGCGCATAAATTCAACTGGCCCAACAAATTTAATACTTGGCGCATGTTAATTCTCGCCAAGGCGCTACAAATACAAATTACCTTAATTACTATCTACGAGGCCATTACGAGGCTCAGCTCGTCTCGCGCCACTCGCTTCAATTACGACCTCTTTCGGCCTTCGGTAATCCCCTGACGAGCTCATTATCCGGCGCCGCTAATGCACAAAGTGGCACTGTCCAAGGTCAGCTAAATTAGTTGCTTAACCCAACTTATGGCTGAGGATTTCACTTTTAAAAGCATATATTTATTTTTAATTAAAACCAAATACCCCATGAATAATTCACATCTAATTTGAGTGTGATTGCCAAAAATTGCCAATAAAGAAACAACCTAAAATAAAACCCCTGCAATGAAACATACAAATGTCCAATGCAAAAAAGTGAGGAAACAAAATACAAAAAAAGGAAACAACACAAATAAAAGCAACTCACAGTTTTGGTAAACAAACTTTTTGCAAAGCTCATAGCGCTTTCATTAATTGTTTTCAAAACTGCAAAGCGCATAAAAACCGAAAACGAAATAAAAAATAAAAATGTTGAAAATCCATTTGGCAGCGTGGATTTATTTGAGTTGCCATAGCTGTCGTTAAATTGGCAATTTCAAGGCCATTTAACTATTTCCGTCAACTTTCCATAATATGCCACCCACACTCACACACCGCGCAGTAGCACAAAGCCACATTGATTGTTTGCACTAAAAATTGTAATTTACGCCGCAGACAAATCGTTGTTGCCACAATTTCTATTGCTCACATCCTTGCCATATCCTTTGCAAATATTTGAGTTTGAAATTTGTGATTTAGTGCAAAGCGTGCAATGGTTGAAATAAAATGAAAACTGAAATAAAATGAAAACGAATGAAATAAATGTTAAAGCAAAAGAATAACTCAAACAGCAACAACAACTGGACACGCATAAAAAATCGCAGCGGTGCGATTTGCGGCCAGTTTGCATATCTACAGCGTCGCGTCGGCCAACGAAGCGCAAAAAGTTTTGCCAACTGTAATGAAATCTGTGGTCCATGTCGACTTTCATTGGTGCTAAGGTGGCTCAGCTGCCGATTGCAACCGCAGCGGGCAATGCGCGAATTTGCATTTGTAATAGTTATTAAATTTGAGTAGAAAGAGCTTTTGTTCTGTCTGCTGGTGATTTTTGTTAGATTACTTTTATGTTTGTCGTTTACGTGTATTTTGGGCAGCAGACGTCTGAAAGTTACTTAATTAAAAAAAACAATAACGAGATGGATGAATTGCAATAAAGTTGTAGTATTGGAAAGAGACATTTTGGATGGTGTTGATGGAAATTTTTTTAACACTTGTTTAAATAGAATGAATGTGTACAATTGGACGGGTATTTTAACACTGAAGAATCATCATAGCTGGTCATGATTTTTGATGTGATGTGGTAGAGAGCCTCGCTAACATCATTACATCACATCATTACATAATATCACATCATCACATCACATAACATCGCATCACATCATCACATCATATCACAACACATTACATTACATCACATTACATCGCATTGCATCACATTACATCACATTACATCACATCACATCACATCACATCACATCACATCACATCACATCACATCACATCACATCACATCACATCACATCACATCACATCACATCACATCACATCACATCACATCACATCACATCACATCACATCACATCACATCACATCACATCACATCACATCACATCACATCACATCACATCACATCACAACACATCACATCACATCACATCACATCACATCACATCACATCACATCACATCACATCACATCACTTCACATTTCATCACATAACATCACATTACATCACATAACATCATATCACATCACATCACATCACATCACATCACATCACATCACATCACATCACATCACATCACATCACATCACATCACATCACTTCACATTTCATCACATAACATCACACCACATCATATCACATCATCACACCACATAACATCATCACATTACATCAATAGATCATCGCATCATATTACTTCAGGTTCATACACATCATCACATCACACCATAACATCACATCATCACATCACATCATCACATCATATCATCAGATCACATCAAAACACTAGGATAAGGAGGGGTGGATAGGGGAAAATAAGATGGATAGAAAAGGGTTCGATAGAAATAAGAAAGACATGATAGAAGATGTGATAGAAATAAATGGGTTCGATTCTGGTCATATTTGGAAGGATTCCTTCTCAGTCCTTGTCCTAAAATGTAGTTAGGAAGGAATAAAATAGAAATGAATGGAATAGGAAGACATAGTATATTTTGAATGAGATGTATTAACTTGATAGGAGTGAGAAAGATAAAGTAAATAGGCAGATAACAAGAAATGGAAAATATATGAATGGGATGTATGGGAACGTACTTTTTACTATCTATACGTTCCAAAGGAATAAAGAAAACGGTACATAATAAAAAAAGGATAGATGTAAATATTATATATCGATAAAAATGGGTTCGATAAAAAAGAGTAGATAAGATTGAGACAGGAAAGAGTGGAATAGATATGAATGGGATTTGAAAGAAAAAATATGAATGGAATAGACAGAAGTGGGTTCGTTAGCTAGGAGAAGATTTTACGATTCACATAGTAAGGAATGAAAAAGATATGAATGGTATAGAAAAAAATAGTATGTATATGAATAAAAGAGATAGAAATGGTTTCAGTAGAACTGAGAAAGATTAAAAATTAGACTAAGAGATGAATGAATGGAATAGATGTGAATGGGATAGACAGACACTTATAGGAATGAGATAAAAGGAATGGGATAGAAACAAATGAGATTGGAAGAAATAATATATATATGTATGAACAAGAGAGATAGAAATGGGTCCAGTAAATGTGAGAGAGATAGATAGAAATGGGTTCGATAACAATGAGAAAGAAATGAATGAGATAGAAATAAGTTGTTGAAAGTTGAAAGAAGTGGTTTGATAGGAACGAGAAAGATAAGATTGATGCAGGAAGGAATGGGATAGAATAGATGTGAATGGATATACGGAAATGGGCTCAACAGGAATAAGAGAAATAGGAAAGAAATAAGAGGGATGGGATAGATCTGAATAATTCTCTGCTCAGTGAAATCAATAAAAAAAAAGATAGATAGATATGGGTTCGATAACAATGAGAAAGGTATGAATGAGATAAAAAGAAATTGGTTTAGAAAGATAAGATTGATATGTGAAGGAATGGGACAGACAGAAATGGGTTCGATAGGAATAAGAGAAATAGGAATCAGATAAGAGGAATAAAATAGATATGAATGGAGTATGAAAGAAATAGGTTATATATGATTAGTATAAATAGAAATGGGTTTCGGGAGCAGTGACATAAGAATGAGGCAGGAAAAAATGGATGGATAGATGTGCGTTCAATAGGAAAGACAATAATAACATTAAGAGAATGACATATAAAAGAAATTGTGATAAGAAAAAAGGGAATACATACAAAAGATTCGGATTGAAAAGCGATAGGAGACGTATTAAGATTGCGATGGTAAGGAATGAATAAGAAAAGAATGAGATAAATATAAATAGAATAGATATGAAAAGGAAAGGAAAAAGCATGGAATATATTAATGGCTTGGATATAATTGGGTTCGTTGGGAGTGAAAAAGATCAGATTGAGAGGAAGTAATGAAGCAGCTATAAAAGGGACTGAATGAGATAAAATGAAAGGGGATATATATGAATATTATAGCTTGAAATGTGTTTTTAGAATTTTAGGGAAAAATTGCATTTAACGAAAATCATTTAAATTCCAGCGGCTTTCACCAGCCATTGAAAACATTCAAGGCTTGAAAATCTCATCTGACATTAAACTTCATATCGTGTTGTGTTACTGCAACAGTTGCATGGCAGCAACGCTCATTCAGTTCACATTCACTCGGCCATATGACAAGCCAACTCTTTCGCTCACTTGCTCACATTTCAGTCGCTGTTGCCAGCTACAAACACCAGCTTTGTGACAGAAAATCGGCCATTTCGGCTTCGATATTTGATGCTTTCAATGCGTCCTACACTTGAGTATGGCAATTTTTTTGTGTCATTGCAATAGCAATTTCGATTTCAGTGCGTCATAACGCAGCAAAACAAAATGCCGGCACGCAATTAGAATAGCAGCAATAGCCACAATGTCTGCATGGAAGAAATGATTCCGAGTAATCGGCAGTGAAGGCAGCAAACGAAAATATGGTCCGGGTCCGATTGCTGTCTCACCCAAAGAACTCGCCTGTGCGTGCTGGTTGGTTTTTGCCATTTTCAAGTTTTCTGGCAGCGCCTTGGAATGACAAAGGATCGTTACAAATGCACATGTCAATAGTTGAGTTGATTTGGGTTTCGGTTGCAAGTTGGCGGCGGCGTGTTTTTGTGCGTATTCTCGATTGACTTGGAAACGTTAGATGTGTTGGAGTTTTTTGATGTGGGCGAACGTAAGAACGATATGGTTGCAGGCATTGCGTAGACAGACGTAACTCAGTAATGATGCGTCTGGTTGTTGGTACTTAGTGAGCTAAAAATAAGCTATATGAATTTGTTTTTATTTAAATTTTCAGAACTAATAAACGATATGAGCCGATTTAAACTTTGTATGAAAAATTTGATACGCAATAATTTCATATAATTTGTGTTTGTTGAACACCACTGGTACAACTGATTTTGAAATTCAAATCATATCAACGCGCCATTATTCAACTAATTAATCTGCGCCATCATTTGGCAGAATAGCCAAATTTAAACGTATTGCAGCGCCCAACTACAATTGAATTATGAGTTTTCGCACGCGGCAACATTGCTCGCAGACGTAGCTCTCAATCGGGCCAACGTCCCTAATGTAAGCAGCATAGCTAACTGACAACAACAACATCAACACTAACAATAGCAACATCAACTTTCACTGCACCTTCATTGACCGCCATTTGGCATTTGAATGCAGCAACTTCAAGCACAGCGCGCGCGTTCGCTCACATTGCAGCGCAGCAGCAAAATATGAAAAATCCTATTTTTCAACAGAGTTCGTGCAGCATTGCTGACATGTTTAATTAATAGCAATTATTATTATTTGCCCACGAGCGCTAATTAACCGCAAATAGCGAAACACTCTTTGCATGGCGCAAATTGACATGACGTGTGTTGTGAACGCTCGCGCATATCAAATGAGCAAAAATCTGTGAGATGAAAATTTGAAATGATTTTGCAAAATTGCAACTACATGCAGAGAATTGCTGAACAATATTTAATAGTAGAGAATTTTGCAAATTTCATACGTCAATTTGCTGCATTGCTGCCAATGCAGCATTGGGCAATCATGGCGTATGAGTTATATGAAATTTAGTTGCGAAAATCTGCTTTTGATTTATTGGTGTGATGGATGCTCTGTGAGGGTCTGTGATTACTCACAGTGAATTTGGTCAGATCATACCAGTTTTTGTTGTTGATTTGTCGTATGTCGTATGTAAGACAAATCATTTGACTTCTGGATATCCAGTATTGTCGCCAGCAATATACTGAAACTGATTTGCATAACTGATCCTCAGCTCTCTGTAATGGATACTAGGACCCATACAACCTACATGCATACATGCTACATAAGTATATTACTAATAATTTGTATTTTTTCACCTATTTTTTCACTTCTCTCCCTCTCTCTCCACACCACTACTTACACAAACCTAATCACATCAAATCATGCCTTGCTTAGCACAAATTACTTCATAAGCACTGTTTAATGGTCACACAATATACAACTAAAATTTACTTATTTGCCATATGTTATGTGTAGTGTGTCATTGTTGTTGTTGTTGTGTATCCATATGGTCTTCAACTTCAACTCGAACATCAACTGCCGTCTTCGTGCACTCTCTGAACTTGCGCGATTACTTGCAACTTGCCATCCCCTTCTTATCGTTGTTGTTGCCATTTCTGATACCAAGCCCATACTGGCCAACTTAAATTGCATTTTGGCGAAAATGTTGTTTAGCAGTTGGCTTGCAAAGTTTGCAAAACAAAAAAAAATCGTTGTTTTGTTCGAGCAAAAAGTTTGAGTAAAATTGCGCCAAAGTTAAGTTTGCGCGCAACAATCACGCGATGTCATATGTATATATGTACATATTGTATATGAATCTGTTGTGTTCAAAGAAAACACACACACACACACCTACACACGTGGTGTGCTTAACTTGCAATGAACTTGGCACTTCGAACTTCTTGGAAGCGTTTGCGCTGCAGGGCGACAAATTAAATGTTACAAAATAGTTTCATAATTAAATGAAATGTGTGTGTAATGCAGTTTCATACGTTTATATACAATATATATGTTTATAAATTCTCTGCCAAAATGATTTAATTTTGTTGCTAAATATTCTATAAAATATTTTCATCACAAAGTTGTCACAGAATCATTTCATGTTAGTCGGAAATATTTGCCACCTTTGTTGGCAGTGGTTGTTGTTGATGTTGTAATGGTATTGCTGATTTTGGCATTAATGATATTTTTGTTGCCTTGAGAATTCGTTAACCCCACACGCAACAGGAAAAGGCCAAATAATGTGGTTTCGTTAATGCTGCAAACACTGACCTGGGTCACAATTTGACCATAAATAACCAATGTTTAATGCTGTTTTTGGCAGTAATGTTCGGGTTCAATTTAAAAGATGAAATCTGGCACTTTTGAAAAACAAATTCAATATTAATTTTAAAGCTTTAAAGGTTTTTAAATCATTAAAATTTTGAATGTAGTTACTAACAAAAAGTTATTGAAATCTATGGAAAATTATGAATAGAAAGAAAAAACAGTTTCTGATTATTGGTGATGATGTAAGAATGTTTTTTGTAAAAAAAAATCGAAGGACTATGAATGTAGACTACTTTAACCTTAAGAGAAAGCACGGGAAGAAATCATCAGAAATCCTTTAAGTCACTAAGACTTTGCTAATTGTTGATTACTTAAAATTCCACAACTATTGAACCTTTTGACTAAAAAAAAAAGCTGGACTGTACTTGTACACTGGATAACAATTTATAAATATTATAGATAGTTCCAAAATCAGTTCTGAAACTGTGTGAGATAAATAATTCTGAAAGAACCCTTAAAAAAATGGAGAAAATCCAGGTTTTGGAAGAAGTATTGTTACTTAAAACCGAAGTCTTGGTCTACATGACCCAGTGTGTTCTTCGAAGATTAATTATTTTCGTATTTTTTACACTGCAAAATGTTGTTGATTTAATTATTTAAACTGCTTCGGTAGCTACTAAATTTACTTTTGGGGAACTAATTTTAAAGTAATGACCAGTTTTGCATGACAACCCTCTTTGAAGTGGGAGATAGAGAGTTGGAATATTAAGTAAAAAAATTTGAAAGGACAAATAAATGAGGTTCAGTCTTTCATTGCATACATGTGGGACGAACCTGAGAGCAGTGGAAGAAAATGTTATTACAACCATAATTTTGTATGGGTGCCCCATGAAGAGTTGAAGATAGAGGATAAGTTTGTTCGAAAGAAATGTTCATACAAGAAAATTAGTGGGGGCCAATTATAGATTTCAAGTCTCTATGACCAACTTCTGAGCAGCTGTGAGGCAATTAGTTGGATTTTCTAGCAATTTTGTGTACATTTACTTCGTTTTAACCCACTTCAGCTCCATAATTTTTTGGCTCATGTAATTTTTGTTGCCAAAACGATGGGTTCTGAAGTACCACATTCCTATAATGGTGCACTAAATTATGTCTATTGGTCACTGCGAATTTTACTAAACATTTAAATTGTTCAAAAAAGTGTATCAATAGGCATGGAATTGGATAAGTTTTTCCTTGTGAACTCTTCTCAGGAGCATAGGGCCTCCAAAAGACTTTGCTTTGTTTTGGTTACTTTAATCGGTTGTGTTTTTCTGCCAGGGTAGGTGATTGGCCTACGGCAGGTATTAGTCTTAAGTAGTGGGGCTGCCAGCTACCGTCGCTTAGGAACGACGCCTTCGATGAGTTATCGCTCGTAGCGCCATCTGTTGTGTAAAGAAGATGACAGCGGGTTGATTTGAGACTTTGCTAAGATCGGTTTGTTGCCCTGTTTTTCGCCAATGCCCGCTTCCACTTACAGGCGTCTTTGAAATTGGAATTATTAGTGCCAGCAAACTCAATTTAACTATTAAATATTTCTATAAAAATTCTTTATATTGGAACAAACTTTGGTATGATTCAACTAATAACTCAATGGAAGAAGGCCATGCAACGCTTTTAATAAAGAGACCTCAGAAGTGTAATTTGCCAAATATTGTTGACGTCTTTATTCATTAAGAGAAAATTAAAAAGCAAAAAAACTATTACCTTACATGAGGTCTTTTATTGACTGATTTATTTAGTTTCACTTTCAGTTAGATTGATTTATGTATTTGTAAACAATTTTTGTTCGTTAGCCTTGCAGTGAAATATTAGGGTACATTCTTTGCTTCTGTCTGGCCTCACAAAACTGCAACTTATTTCATTAAGGGTCCTGTTCTTCTCTGGGTTACCTACCTTTTTACCGATAACTTTTACATCGAGCTGCAATATTAAAGAGTTCAAACTGGTTCTCTTAAGGACCTTTGGAAAATTTGACTCTCTACGGTTCACTTTCCCCGCTCCTCTCATATCCATTCCACTCCATTTCAAGGGCCCAACAGGGCCTTTGTGTTGCCCACCTGACCTGCCAGCTTAGCTAACCTAACCTTTCACTGAGTGGAGCAAACATAATTTTATTTTTAAGATTTCAATTAACACCTTGTAAGCCCAACACCAGTTGAAATCATATTTGCCACTCAAATTATTTCCATGATTCAGATAATTGACAAAGCCCTGTCCCTGCGCCATTTCTTCCATTGAATTTTAACATTTCATTTAACTTTTTCAACTCCCACTGACTGTTTCTGATTTAAGGCACTTATTTATTTTCGTTCATCAAACAAAAGTGCCGCAAAATCGAATTTATGTGTAATGGTTTTTTTTATAACGAACGAAGACACCAACGACAATTTATGCTTCGACTTAATGGCCAACGTAGGCAGCAGACAAAGTGTTTCGCACACCAAGCGGCGGCAACTCTGTCACTCGCCAAATTTATATCGTTGCAGATAAAAAGGCAACATTTTGTGCTACAACCGAAAAATCCGCAGCTTCCCTAAATCTTTAAAATTGCCATTGAGAAAATTGAAAAGAGATTTATGCATGCGGCCAATTTCGAGTGCAAAGCCCAACCTGCACGCATACACAACAAATCAAATAAGGACAAAGTCGATGTATGGGTGGCGAGCAATTAAAGTTGCAGCAAAACTGCCATAAAGCATTAACATAATAAATTTTATACGCGGGCCACCTTAAAGCGCGCGTCAGCATCAACCTCGCACACATGCAGGCAGACACACAAACACACACACAGCTGCACATACTCGTCCAGAGATGCGAGCGGAAGTGGATAAAAACAGCTGCACAACCGCTGGGGCGACCGCAGTGCCGCCACAACGCAACCGCCGCGCATGCATTTGACATCATAAAAATTGCAATTGCAGCGTCTGACATGGTGACAACACAACGCAAGGCCAACATAGAACAGCGGTCCATCAGTGCGTCTGTCTGTCTGGCATTTGCGCTTCGCTCCGCACGCCAGTCCGGCTGGCATGGCGACCCAGAGCGCACAGCGTGTGGCCCGCTTGGTGGGTGCACCGAATATTTTGAACCGCTGCCGGCGGCAAAATTTGCATGCGCTCGTAATCAGTAACCGTGGCAACAACAGCAATGATAAATTTCAGCAGCAGCTGGAAATATTCAAATTGAAATTTCCACATTGAAAATTTTGCCCAAAACCACGTAAAAGTATATTTGTGTTGTGGACTTTTATGTATTTTTTTAAGTTTCGTTTGGAATGAAATTTTCATATAGAATATATAGAATAGAATAGATAGGATAATGTATCAGATACTTCCAAAACAACCACCAGGTGTTACCTGGTAGTAATCACTTTAAAATGGGTTGGAAATGTTGGAAACTTGGAAATTCATCAATTCAGAAGCAGCTCAGAGAAGAATCAGGCAAATGCTAATTCTCAACAGCTCTAACATTCTGAGAAGATAGATAGAAGAATGTTTTACCGATCTATGGAATGTTTGAATACAAGTTGCATCGCAAAATCTTCGGCACTGTTCATGTTAGCAACAACTATCGAATTCAAGCAAACAACGAGCTGTATGAGCCATGGGCGGATTCAGAAAAATATTTCGGGGGGGTTTCAAAAAGTAATTCTTTGATATTAATAAATTGTCTTTTAATTTGTATGTAGTTTTAATGTCGATCCTAATATTTCGGGGGGCGGGTTTCAAACCCCAAAACACCCCCCTGAATCCGCCACTGGTATGAGCAGTTAAAAGACATGGAACCCAAACGAATCGAAATACACCAACTTGGTCATGTCTTCCGTTAGGTCAATAAAACTGCAGCAAAAAGATTATTCGACACTGTGGCTGTAGGTCAACGAGAAGAGGGAGATCATATTTCCCATGAAAGGACCAAGTTCAGAATGCCTTCATCATCATCTCTTGGTGTGATCTGAACAGATCAAAACCGAGTCACTTGAAAGAACTTAGTCTAGAAAAGCTTAGCTTAGTCCATATGTGCTGTCCCAGTCAAAAATATTTCAAAACACTGGCTATGACAAAACTGTTCTAATCATAAGGAACAAACGTTTCAATCTTTAAGTTCCAAATTTGGTTTATTTACTGCATAAAACAGTCAAAGGCTCTCAGAGAAAACGCTTAGTATGACTGCGCCCGAAGGCAACTTTTACACTATACGATGTAAATAATTTTAAAACTGAATACATGCCGTATTTTTTAAAACTTATAGTTGATTTGAAAACTTTTTTGTAAACCACTTTGAGCAGAAAAATAAAAAAAGGAAATTTTTGAACGTCCTAAAGCAACTTTTACACTTTCCGATGTAAATAATTTTGAAACTAAAAATCATTGCATCTTTTAGAAACCTTATAGTTGATTTTAACATTTTTTTGTAAACCATTTTGAGCAGAAAAATGTAACAAAAAAATTGTTGAACGCCCTAAACCAACTTTTACACTATGCGATGTAAATAATTTTGAAACTAAAAATCATTGCATCTTTTTGAAACCTTATACAGTCGTGTCTGGGTATAGTGAACCCCCTATATAGAGAATACCTCGATATAGTGAACACCCAAATTTTGACATCGAGCCTCTAAACATAGAAAAAAATTTTCAAGCAAAAAACAAAAAGTGTATTTTGTGCAAATAAAACGAGTTTTTGAACAAAAATGTTAACCTTGATACAGTGAAAAACCTCAGTACAGTGAACAGGCCTTGCAATAATTAGTTCACTATATCCAGACACCACTGTAGTTGATTTGTAATCTTTTTTGTAAACCACTTTGAGCCGGAAAATAACCAATCGGGATACTACTTCTAACATGTAGTGGGAGTTACTTTGAAAACTTGTGTGTGCAGGCAAAGTTTGTCGTATGGAGCCTCTTTTAAATCTCTACTTTGTAAAAAAAAATTTTTTTATTTCAATTCAGAACACCAATTCAATTCAATTCAATTCAATTCAATTCAATTCAATTCAATTCAATTCAATTCAATTCAATTCAATTCAATTCAATTCAATTCAATTCAATTCAATTCAATTCAATTCAATTCAATTCAATTCAATTCAATTCAATTCAATTCAATTCAATTCAATTCAATTCAATTCAATTCAATTCAATTCAATTCAATTCAATTCAATACAGAACAGATGATTCACTAGCAAATCAAATTTTATGAGCCTCTTTTAAATCTCTAGAACTTTGTAAAAAAAAATTTTTTTATTTCAATTCAGAACACCAATTCAATTCAATTCAATTCAATTCAATTCAATTCAATTCAATTCAATTCAATTCAATTCAATTCAATTCAATGCAATTCAATTCAATTCAATTCAATTCAATTCAATTCAATTCAATTCAATTCAATTCAATTCAATTCAATTCAATTCAATTCAATTCAATTCAATTCAATTCAATTCAATTCAATTCAATTCAATTCAATTCAATTCAATTCAATTCAATTCAATTCAATTCAATTCAATTCAATTCAATTCAATTCAATTCAATACAGAACAGATGATTCACTAGCAAATCAAATTTTATGAAGAACAGATCACATGTTCTAATTTTGTGCCGCGATTGTATGTAGTCGAATCACTGTGCATTGTACTGCAACCGAGGAATAGGTATGAGAGAGAAAGATAGGAGAGATAGAAGAGAAGGATTCTGAAAGAACCGAGGGAAAGGTATGAGAGAGAAAGATAGGAGAGATAAAAGAGAGGAATCCTCAAAGGATTTAGGGGTCCTCACTCTGCATGAATATTCATGTTTCTAGTTTTTTATCAGACGGTTTTTCTAGTTATCTAGTTTTTCGCCAGACTTTGGTTCTGAGTCTTGAGAAATGTTCTCCGAGGACCTCGTAATCCCTCTAGTTATCTAGTTTTTTGCCAGACTTTGGTTCTGAATTTTGAGAAATATTCTCCGAGGACCTCGTAATCCTGTTACTGATCTCTCAAGTACATGATCAGACATCTGTTATCTGTCAGAATAAACGCTTCCTTATATATTTACTCCTAGGCAGCGACTAGGTAACTGAATTATCAAGTCGTTTACACAGATTCTAGTAAAGAGTCTGTATAAAAAATGTGAGCCTGAAAATCTAAATCTGTGGAACACACTGTACCAAATTTGCCAGATCTTGATTCTGAATATTGAGATGTGTCTTTCGGGGAGCTCGTAATCTTTTGAACAGATCTTTCATGCACATGATGCACAGATCTTACAGACCCAATGGACTCCTCGCTACAAATGGACTCTTAGACAGCGACTAGGTGACTCAATTCCTAAATGATTCTTTTTTTTAAATGAAACTATCAAGTGTTACTACGATATGGAAGCTTTGGAAACAGTGCTTCTTTTAAAAGCTATCCCATACCAACAAATAAGCTCTTAGGTACAATAACATGTATTACAAACGACTTTGTTTCACAGGAATTGTTAAAATTGTCGCTCTTGCATGGTCAACTGCAGTCGATCAAATAAGTTCCAATTAACTTGCTCAAACTAATGAAGTTCTTGCAGTGCAATATATATAACCACTTTATATGAAAATTCATATATTATCCACACTGAATTATTTTCAAAATTTTTACAACACTTGACTGCCACACCAAATAGAATACTTACATGTTGCAAGTGATTTTAGTGCAGCTAAAAATAATTTCCCAAATGAGTGTCTCGCAGATACTCACCGATAATTTCCCCTATGAGCGCACACACTCACACGAATGCATGCAATGAAAAGCGCACACAATGAAACATCCAACACACACCGACATTGCAGCGCGGCCAGCACCCACACGAAAACAATGCACGGCGCACAATACGGCAATTGCCGAAGGGTAGGTGGGCCAAAACTTGTAATCGCGCTGCCTGTACATGCATATTTATGAATGCTCGCCAGACACACACACATACATACACACACACACACATACAACACACTCCCTGTATGTATTTACATAAATGTCACTTTTTCAATTCCCGCCCGCCGAGGCGCCGACGTTAGCGGGTTACGTGCAGTTGGCATTATCTGAATGACTTTTCGCTTCGAACTACCTAGACAATAGGTATCTGTGTGTGTGTGTGTATGTGTGGTGAGAAGATTTTCATGCCCAACCGTTGCCATAAGCAACATTTATATATTTTTGTCTCGCCGCACTGACAAACATTTTCGTTGCACATCCCTTTGAAATTTTCGCGCAGAAACAAAGCCACAACATAACATAATGCGGAAATTGCTAGAAATGTGCAGTCATACAACTGAAAAGCAATCGTCGACGCCCGACAATTTCGCAAATGAATTCGCTGCTATTGACTGCTGCACATGGAATTGTGTGAGCGAAATGCAATAAAAGCAGTGCTATTCCCTTAGTGTGTGTGTGTGTGTGTGAGCAATAACAAAATAATATTGCATGTTCAAATTTAACAGAAACATAAAAGAAAACATTGTAACATTGTCTGACATGGTGTTATAACTGCAACTTAGTGTCAGTCGGACAGTGAAATGGCCAATTGAAAACCAGAAAAGGCGAACCAATCTGCGTTAAATTACTTACTTCTATGTATAAATATTGTTAAATATTGTAAATTAAAAAAAATTAAGAAATTTGTATCTTCGAAATGCCAAAAATTGACTTTGAAATATTTAATAATTAATTATTCATTTAATTAATTATTTATTAATTGATGCTTTAGTTCTGAAGAAAAGTCCTCATATATCTTATAGAACATTTTCTCTCAGAGAAAAATTGGCTAATAAACAAATTAAGAGGCTTTTGTGGACCTGAATCTCAGATTCAGAATTTCACTTTGCGACCCAAAACCATTTGGAATCATGTTTGTCATTTAAAATATTTGTAACAAGCAAATGGTTGGGGGATTTGAACCCCTAAAACCTCTTTTAGACCCCACTAAAAGTGAATTCAGACTACCATCTTTGGATAATCTTAATAGACTTCAAATAAGCTATTAGATAGTGAAGCTAAGAAGGTTCTTGAACAAAATCAAAGATGCTGTTTGCAGTTAATACCGAACATGCCAACTTTAGGCGACATATAACGCAGATCAAGCTTGCTAAAAGTGTTACCCATAAACTGTGGTTAAGCAAACAAGTATTTGTTCCATTGACCTTCATTGGTTAATAGCACAGCTGGCACAGCCATACGTAGAAGATTGTCATGAGTTATAGGAATCTATTCGAGATAACTCATGACAAATCTTGTGAGAAGCAGATCGAAGCTGGTTTTTTCGGATAGTTCAATGTGATAAATTTTTCATGTTTTTCCTCAAATAGATACAACAGTTGCTTTGCTTTTTATTTATTTATTCATATGTTTTTGCATAATGACATCAATATTGTATGACAACAATATCAAATGATACGATCATACGAGATTTTTAGTTTATATGCTTCTGTATCCAAGCAACGAACTTTGACACTCTTGTGTAGACAGTAGGTGCAATTTTTGGGTATAGAGTACAATTGGTACCATAGGAGGTAATTCCCACCTGACGCAGTCCTTCTGGCGTTGACATGACCAACGGGCCGCCAGAATCGCCCTGTAATGAAATTTCATTAAAACAGAATATTTTTCAAATCCCAATACATGAGAGATTGGTTAAAACATTGTTGTGAGTTGTAATCTTAATTGAAATAATGAAGTAAGAAAACTTAAAACTCACCCTACATGCCGATCCTTTGGGGCCTGTTGCACAAAGCTGCGTTGCGTCCTCTAATAAGAATCCGTTCGTCTTACAATCCTCATTAGTAATGGTGTGATAGTCCAATCTCTGCAACGTATTGGGTTTTGTTTCATACTTGTCAATATGACCCCAGCCGGTCAGAGTGACTGGCACATCGCCGACAACGTCCTCGCTGCCAGTGAAAGCGATCGTTGCGAAGCGAACACCGTCCAGTGGCAGATCTCGCTCCAGACGCAGTATGCAAATGTCGTAGATCGCTACATATGCTTCTGGTCCAAGTTTTATTTTTAAATATTTTTCGTGTATATCGTAGGATTTTACGGGAACCCTAAGACCGTTGCTGTCGTTAAGCTGGCGTACGCCCGCCAGTACGCTCATCTCTTCTACGGGGTAGCCATCAGAGCAGTGCCCAGCGGTCAGCACGTGACTTGGCGAAATAATCGAGCCTCCGCAGTTGTGTTTCTTGTATAACTGCACCGAAACTTGGTAAGGCACATACACGCCGGGCGGCACATCGGAGCCATCGATGATGCGTGAAATGTTGGTGTTGGGAACTGCGAATGTTTGTGGGTTTTTTTTAATAATTTAAAGAAAATATTTTCTATAGAAATGTTTGCAATATTTACGTGTGTGTCGTGCGAAAGCGCTGAAATCTACACTTGCGAGCAACAAAAATGCCGCTAGCAGTTGTTGCTGCATTTTGAATGAAGCAAAGAAAAACAAATGAAAAGCCTGAAACTTGATAACCGTTCTAAAAGACTACTGAAGCCCCTATGTGCTCTAATGCAAATTTCACTTCAATATATATGCCTGCAGTCTACTCTCAATATGAATGTTCATAGAGCGTATTCGAGTTGCATCTATTAGCTGTCACTGCATTTCAATGCACTCTATTGCCGGTCTTAAATTATAACTGACTCGTTGGATGGCCGTTTGTTTCTGCTCGCATTCTTATCTTAATTAAACGCGTTCTGGAACTTGTTGCCAACGGCTGTGAAAGAGTTGAAAGTCATTAGTTGGAATTGAAATATTTTTCCTAGTGAATTTTTTCAGACTTTGTTTTGTCATCTAATAAGATTTTGTGTTGGATTGCAAAAATGTTGAATTGAACTGTCAAAAAAATAAGAATTGTCACAATTTTTAGTACAAGTTTAGTCATACGATACGATTTTTATTGTATTTTAGAAATGTTACAGTGAAAAGCATTGGTTGAAATTAGAAAAGAATTATAATTAGTCGCTACAGTAATTATTTTCGCGTCCAGCTAACTAAGTCGCTCCCTAATCAAGTCATCGAATATGGAAACGCGCGTGTAGACATTGGGGCTGCACAATGTAACGAATGTGGCCAAAAGTATGAAAAATGGGGTTTTATTTTATGTTATGGTTTTTCCATCTGTCATGTTAAAGTTCGAGTCCGTCAGTAGATTTATTTCTAAAGAGTCGTCTGTAGATGTTATTTGTGTCTGAGACTTGATTTCATTGTGATGCCCTTATTTTAAGTGGGTTCCTTCCAAGGCTCTTTTTGGATTTCATTGGTTAGCTAATTATTCGTGTTGCAATAGAGGGCATAGCCTCGGAGAAGCATTCCCTTAGAGCGGGAGTGCCGCAGAGTTCGGTCCTTTCTCGAACCATTTTTCTTATCTCTATCAACGACATATTGTCGTCGACGAAGAATCCCATCTACTCGTTTGCAGATGACAGCACCATTTGTTATTCATACTCCTTCACAAAGCACTCTGTGGAGAGTGAGAGAGAACGGCGCCGTATGAATGACACACTTAATAGTGACCTACAAACAATCTCCAAGTGGGATCAAGCGAACAGGGTCTATTTTAATCCTCGCAAGACCCAATGTTGCCTGTTATCCCACAAACGAGTCTCCCCTCATCCCAACACATCCCTGGTTATGGGTGGTGTGAGTATTGCGAAATAGGCAGCTCTTGATGTTCTGGTCATGTCCATTAAGAACGATCTTCGTTAGAACAACCATATTTTTGGCGTGTGAAATGCAAAAGCAAAAAGAAGCAAAAAACTTCCTAAAGCAGGGAAACCAATATTTCACTCCGTCTGATCTCCGCATTAGTTTCAGTATTTTCACCTATACTTTTAATTGATAATTGACTGGCACGACAGCCCGCTTACGCGAGACTAATGCCTAGCTTCCCGCAACCACCCGTGTTGTGCGTGTGAATTTTTGTACGCGGGTGGAAGAGACCTACAGTTTTTTGCCGGTTCCGAACGGCAGGTTGCGAGCTTTTTCATAAGCAATTTTTACTCTCAGAGGTTTGGCATTTCCAGCTGAGAGGACAGCCACCGAAAGAGAAAACGAGTTCCCCGTTATTTTTTTTTAGGTGTTATTACATACAGTATTCGAACTTGCGTCGCTCTGCATTCGACTCGCTGGACCGCGCACTAACCAACTGAGCCACGGCGGCTGCCTTCACTTCACTAAGTGCCACTAAATACACAGTTTCAGCCAGTCCGCTGGCAGGATAACATAAGGTGGTGTTAACCTGTAAAGATTGAAATGCCAAGGCACACAGGCTTATTGGAATTTATGAAGTTAAGTTGCTACTCCATTGAAGGGCCTTCAAGTTTATGTGGTTTCCATACAGTGCAAGTTTTCATTTGCAAAAAAGTATTTCATGTTATTGCTTTATTGTTTATCCGTTTAAAATGTGTGTTGTATCACATATGGGCATCTCGCAAAAAAGGTCCACCACGAGTGAAAAATTCAAACTGCTCAGAAAAATTTTTTATTATCCAATAATAAAGCTTAAATATCTATATTTGATAAATGTAAAAAAATTTTAATATTTTTAATTTTTTAGCCGAAATCTACTACTATAAAAGAAAAACAAAAAAATTCGGAGCCTTTTGACGAATTATATGCACTTTTTTCTTTGTGTTTTTAGCTTATTCAAGTAATATTATATTTTTCTTGTGATGTAAAAGTTTTCTACTAACAACAATCTTATGTATAGGGTGTTTTTTTAGAGGTTTGTTTTTCGAATAGAGATAAAACTGGCATTTTGTGGTCAAATCTGGCAACTCTAATGTCATTTAAGTTCAGTTTGGTTTGCCATTTCATCATGAACAGGTTGACAAAAGAACAACGCTTGCAAATCGTGCAAATTTATTTCGAAAATAATGGTTCAGTTCGCGAAGTTTCCATTTTATGGTCGACATAATCGTCCATCAGAGCAATTAATTCGGTTAACCATGGGTCGTTTTCGCACTACGTTTACTCTATGTGATAATACGCATCCGCAGAGACGTCGAACAGTGCGCACCGAAGAAACAATTGCCGCTGTAGAGCAAAATGTTGAAGAGGACCCGAATGAATCGATTCGCCACCGTGCACAGCAATTGGAGCTTTGTCCATCAACTTTAAAAATTGGACCTGTAGAATTGGCTTTATTCGACCCAGCCGCGGCGGCCACATGCCTGAAATCATATTTAAACATTAATGGCATAAAATTATCCTTCCAATAAAGCCAAATTGATGGACATTAAAACGATTTTCTTGTGTTTTATTTCAATTCGAAGTTCTATACCTCTAAAACAAACACCCTATATTAGAGAAAGCGAGGGAAAGTGGAGTTCGCAGAACGGAAGTTTTTTGGGTTTGCTTCTTCCTGCATCCTAATGTCGCGTCCGTGTTCAAAAAACATTTTCGCTCACGTATGCTGTTTATTCAGTCATCGGGAGTTAATCCCTGTTTTTTGCTTTCCTTACTATACAAATTAAATCTATTCTAAAGTTTGTGAAATAAAAATAAAAGACAATCGACGAAGGTTTTGGCTCACGCCGAAATGGCGTCTCCTCAGGAGGCAACTACTTCTCCATTCTGGACCCGGACAACCTAACCCCACCATCCAAAAGGAAAAAGAACTCTGACTTCAACACTAATAACAAACTTGATTTTCCGGCTCTAGGGAGTCTTTCAGCTACCAGCAAGTCGCATAATCCCAAATTTATTGTGATTAAAAGCAAAGTTCCAAACAAAACACTAAAATCATTCAACATCTTCCTGATTACGAAGGCATTAGAATCAATCACCACCGAATCACCTCACAAAATTTCTTTTACCAAAAGAAGGCAATTTACTCGTCCTCACAAAAAACCAAAATCAAACCAACAAATATTTAAAAGCTACGTGCCTATCTAATGTCTGCCCAATTGAAACATACCTACATCCAACCCTAAACACCATTAAAGGCGTAATTTTTGCACCAGCCATGCGGGACTTGTCCGAAGCAGAGGTCGTAGAAGGTTTGAAAGACCAATCCGTCACTGAATGCTACAAAATAAAAAAATTTATAAACGGAAACCTCGTTCCATCATCACTCCATATTTTGTCTTTTAACAAATACGAACTTCCAAAAGAAATCAAAATCGGTTTTTTAAATGTAAAAGTCGAACCTTACGTTCCCACTCCCATGCAATGTAAAAACTGCTTTATGCTGGGTCACACCAAAAAATTCTGTAAAAACGAACAAAAATGTGAAATCTGCTCCTCCACCGCTCATGACCCCCAACCATGCTCAAAAGTCGAATGCATCAACTGCAAACACTCTCATAGAGCCAACAAAAAAAGTCCAAGCTTCGTTAAACGGCAAGAAATATTAAAAATAAAAGTAATAAATAAGTGCACCTACAAAGAAGCAATCGAACTTAATAGCTGTAACAACAACGGCAATATTCCATTTCCAAAAGAAACACTGGAAGAAGCAGTTGCAGAAAAAAGAAAAAGATCACCAACTATAACTACAAACGCAACTAACACAAATACCAGTCCCACTTTAACAGAAAACTTAAACATGCAAACCTCAACAGCCACCAAGCAAACCAACAATCATCATCCCATCTCCACAACAAATTACAACACACAATCGACCACGACACCTCATCTAACAACGACAATATTAAAAGCAACAACATCAACAATAATAACATCAGCTACACTGAAAGGAAAATCTCTGCTAACGACATTGATTTCAACTCTCTCTCAAATGTTACTTTCCAACCTCTCCCATCTCTTCAATCTGTGTTATCAGCATCTCAGCGCTCACTGGATCTAGCCATAGAAGACCCTAGAACTGACTCAGATTAACTATAATCTCTTGGTTTTAACAATTATCCAATGGAATATAAGAGGCTACACCAATAATTTTAACGAACTTCAAGTCTTAATAAAAAAATTTAGCCCTAAGATAATTTCCCTCCAAGAAACCCATATATTCTCAGATAAATTTATTCCCATCCCAATCAATTATGTCCTCTATCATTTCAATTCCCAATCTAACTCTTATGGTGGCGTTGCACTACTCATTCATAACTCTATACAACACCAATCTTTCACAATTAACCAAGACTTTGATTCTGTTGCTGTAACTATTCAATCAAAGTGCAAATTCACCATCTTATCCTCCTACATTCCACCCCATAAATCTTTTACATCGCAATCCGTAGCAAACGTTTACTCTAACATTCCCCCTCCCTTTATAGTAACAGGTGACTTCAACAGCTGGCACTCGAATTGGGGCTCTAGTAGCAACAATGGAAGAGGCAACATTATAGCTAACTTCATTGACAAGTCCAACCTCGTTCTCCTTAATGACGGATCTCACACACATTTTTCCACAAAAAGTACCTTTACTAATATTGACTTGAGCTTTTGCACGCCTGGTTTAGCTATTCAGTGTAGATGGAAAATAGTAGATGACCTACACAGTAGCGATCACTTCCCTATCATCATTAACCTATTCCCAACAACTCAGCCCGCCCAACACTTCATATCCAAATATAACACCAAACTTGCTAACTGCGACTATTTCGAACACCTTACCAATTACTATCATAACCAAAGACCAATCTCAAATAACATTAATAAAGAAGCAGCAAATATTATAAAAATCATTAAACAAAGCGCCAACCAATCCATACCCCAAACTAAACCTTTTAACTCTAAACATCATGTCCCATGATGGAACTCAGAACTTGATAGGCTAAAACAAAACAAGAACGCAGCTTTTAAACAATTAAAACGCAACCTAACTACCAATAATATTATAGCTTATAAAAAGGCTAACGCCATTTACAAACGTCTATTAAAAATAAGCAAGAGAAAGGCCAGTTCGGAATTTACTGCTGAAATTAACCCCCACAGTCCCATAGATAAAATCTGGAGCAACATTAGAACCTTCTGTGGAATCAAACCTCCTCAAACTATACACTGCTTACAAAACACCCATAGCCCAGATACTAATATTACCAACCCATTTGAAATTTCTCAAGCGTTTGGCTC
This sequence comes from Melieria omissa, assembly GCA_963971225.1. NCBI lineage: Eukaryota > Metazoa > Arthropoda > Insecta > Diptera > Ulidiidae > Melieria > Melieria omissa. The sequence continues at coordinate 64,765,902 of OZ020267.1, read as the reverse complement.
CCATTGGTCCCAGCTTTCCTCCGATTCCAACTTTCCTTCAGTTTTTCTCAATCACAAATACGCTTATTCCAGTATTCCTACACCTAATCCATAAGCTATGCTAATAGAAGGCCCTATATACTTTAGCGAGTTCAGTAAGGCTCTTTCTAAGTTAAGCGGCAACACTCCTGGTTGTGACAGAATCTCATATTCAATGATACGTAACTCCTCTATATCACTCCAAAAACGCCTTTTAGCTCTATACAATGAAATATTTTCAAATTTTATACCCCACCAATATAAAATTAGTACAGTAGTCCCCATAGCTAAGCCCAACTCTGATAAAACCAAACTTAACGCCTACAGGCCTATCTCCTTAAACTCCTGTGCTGCGAAACTTTTAGATAAAATCATCGCTAACCGTTTGTGGTGGTATCTCACCTCCAACAACCTGCTTCATCCAAACCAAGTCGGTTTCAAAAAAGGTAAAAGCATCACTCACTGTCTACTCCAACTCGACCAACATATTTCCAACAGTCTTTCAGCCAAAAAACATATTTCAGTTATTTCACTCGATTTTGCCAAAGCCTTCGATAGAATAGGTATTCATGCAATTACTGACCAACTTCTAGAATGGAAATCAGGCCCCAATATCATCAACTATATTACAAATTTCATGAAAAACCGAAAAATAAAGATACGCATCGGCAATTTCTACTCCTCACTCTTTCCCCTGCATAATGGTGTTCCCCAAGGCTCCCATTATCTGTTGTTTTGTTCTTAATTTCGTACAACAAATTATGTGGAATTATCTCGCATCACAAAAACATTGATTTCTGTGCCTATGCCGACGACTTCCACATAGTAAAAGCACTCGGTCATAATAAAAACCTTAATATCGATCTGCATCAGCTATTCCAAGAAATTAACAACTGGTGTAACTATTCAGGAGCCAAACTTTCTACTTCTAAATGTCACCACCTGCATGTTTGCCTTAAAAGAAACTGTATATGCAAAGTCACAACCAACACCCAACAAATACCTAACGTTGATGAACTTAAAATTCTTGGTGTAACCTTTACAAAAAAGTACAAATGGAACGCTCATATTGTCAATCTTAGTAAATCCTTATCGAAACGACTAAATATTATCAAATGTCTATCTAGCTCTAAATTTAATTGTAATCCCCAGACAGTATTAAATGCAACCTAAGCCCTAATTTTTTCTAAAATCGATTTTGGTATTTTTCTCTATGGACTTGCTCCAAATACTACGATCCGAAAAATCAAATCCATCTACCATACCTCCCTCCGATTAGCTCTAGGGGCCTTTCAAACTTCCCCAATTTCTTCGTTACTTCTTGAATCCAATTTTCCTACGTTCGAACTCAGAAGAGAATTGGTAATCGCCAAACTTTCAAAACTTCTTGCTGAAAGTCAAAACTCGCCATTACATCAAATCATGAAAAATTACTGACCAAACATTCCCTCCGCAATCACCAGGATAGTTACTTTAAATGAACAGTGTTATCTCCCTTGTTCTCCCGTCTAAATCCCATCAGTGACTAACCCACCATGGCTGTTCAATCCAAAATCTCTACTCACATCTTTATCTTCATACAACAAATCCTCCACACCCCAAACAGTCTTTCACCAACTGTTCCTCGATATTCTGAACGATCACCGCGACTTTAACCCGGCGTTGGTGTGGTGAAAAAAAATTACGTTATTGGTGTGGTGGGGTATGACATACCCCAAAACTTTATATAGCACCAAGCCCACGAAACAACACAAATATAAAAGATAGCAATTACATATTATTCTTCATTTCATTTTACGTAAGAAAATGCAAAAAAATTTCTTGTGCAAGCAATTTGTAAAAGAAAATAACAAATATAAGAAAAATAAACGAAAAATACTGAAATTTATAGGTTGACTTCATAAAATGGGGTTTAAAAAAATTACATTGCATACTTTTCCAAAAACCATAGTCGGTTTTAAAAACGATATACATGTAGTTATGTGACATATAATTTTCGGTAGCTACGGTGAAATAGTAGTGAAATACAGGGTCTCCAAATTAGCGCATTTTTTGCAAGATGTATAAGGTTTTTGCTCTCAGACAAACCGAACATTGTGTGCTGTACTGACGACGTTTTGGTACAGCTTCGCGTTATCTCAAAGATTTACAGAATCATGATAATGTACAAAAATAATGATATTTTTTGGAACATATTATACGATGAAAACGATTGTCGTATGTGCTATTAAGTTCAATGGAACATACGACATTCGCTTTCTACGGCGACGAAATGTGAATACTGAACTGGGAGCTTTTTTTGCACGTAGCAGTTGGACAGTTTGTATTTGCCTCTTATGTTTCCGTACGGTGAGTTTTTGAATAAATCGATGACTACTAGACCATCAAAAATATCAATTTGAATTCAAAATCATTTACAGAAAAAGTTATGTTATTGGTGTGGTGGGGTATGTCATACCCCAATGAACTTTAGCGGGATGTGACTGAAATCTGGTAAAACTCAAGTTGTTTTTGGATAGCAAATGTGTAAGGTTGGACTGTTATAAACAGCTACTAGAAGCGATAGTGCCCACAAAAAACTAATAGGCGTAATATTTACAAAAATACAACCTCTGGGGTATGGTATACCCCACCACACCGATGCCGGGTTAATACACTGATGGGTCGAAAATCAATACAATAACCAGCTTCGCCATTACCTCAGATACCACTGTTTTTAAAGTCGGTGTCCTCCCCTGGTTCAGTTCTGTACTTTCTGCGGAAATTATTGCTATTTTTGAAGCGACCGAATCCATTAAACCCAACAATAGGAACAAATGGCTGATTTGTTCTGATTCCCTAACTGCCATCAAATCCATCTTAAACGTTGACAACAATAACTTTTACTCCCTCTCAATACGTTAAAAATTACAATACTACTATCCTAACCTCAAAATCATGTGGATTCCAAGTCATATTAATATATTGGGCAACGAATTTGCTGATGCCACTGCCAAATACGCTGCTAGAGCTCCAATATTAACGTTTCCCAATCATAACTTTAATGATATCAAAAAATCCCAGCAAACCTTTTTCAAAAACTCCTGTTTAACCTCCCTCCAGTCCTCTACCACTTGGTATAATGATGTTAATACCTCCTTAACTAATATAAAAGACTATCCTGCCTTTGACAATCAACACAGAATCAACAGCTTGGATCTTAAAAAATTTATCCGATGCCGTATCGGCCACACTCGTATTACACATCAACACTTGTTGGAAAACAAACCTCCTCCTGAATGTGATAAATGCAACAGCCACGTCCGTCTTACCCTCGATCACATTTTATCCATCTGCCCTAAACTAGAAACACTTATTAACAGATATAAACCCATATCACTTCTTTCCAACCCTACTCTCAACAATATACAATCCTTTATCCAATTCCTCCATTCTTCTAAACTATATAATTTAATTTAAAAAGTCAACATTTCTCATACACATGTTTGTTAATCGATTATTCTTTGTTCCTTTTGTTTTTTCCTCATGAGCCGAAGGTCTTTGTTACTAGTGCTCTTTCCACATTTGTAATTAATTTGTAATTAATTATAAATAATAAATAATAATAATAAAATTTTAAATTTAATAAGTTTTATAAATCAACTGTGATTCAAACTTTGAAATTGTTTGTCTTTTTGCTACTAAAAAGTATTACATATTTAAAAATTCCTCCGCAGAAGCATCGCATCGCCAAATTCTTGCAAAGAGCTGCTTACAAAACGCACTCACACTGTATAGCCACGGCTATTGTTATTTATATTTTCAAACAGAGTGGTACAACATAACCTACTTAATAAGAATTCAAAGCCGTTTCATAAAAAATACGTTCGCTGTCAAAAAAAAAAATCTTTAAAAAAAATTTTACGATATATCATACAAATTTCCGGAAAGGGTTAATGAAAAATACTGTACAAATATGTTCAGCTAGTTAATTAATTTAATTTAATTTAATTAATTTATTCAGTTATTTCTAAAACCAATTTGCTGCGATGTGATGAATGAAAGGTGCATTGCTAATGATTGTGTGCACGATATTAAACAAGTTCTAATTCCAATAGAGTTCCTCAGGAAAATTAAATAAACTACACTAAGAACTTTTAACTTTATTTTTGCCTTATTTTGATTGCTGTAACTTGAATTTAACTTGTTATGTGTTATTTTTATTAAAAGTTGAAGTTTTATAATTAAAACCATTACTGTATTTAATAAGGGGAATACCCTTGGAAAAATTTGTCGCGTCCGTATTCATGATATACCAGGTATGCGCCTATGAAACGGCACCCAAGTACCGAGCTTCAAAGTGCACTCAACCTTTTTTAAATGACGAAATGCAGTTGATTTGTTGACGTTCAGTTCTTGGGCAACCTCTTCCATTGAAATGCGTGAATTGTTTTCAACAAGAGTGTGAATAACGTCGTCGTCAAGGTCGGAAGGCCGTCCAGCGCGAGGTTGGTCTTTGAGGTTAAAATCACCAACTCGAAATTTAGCAAACCATTTCTTCACTGTGCGAAGCGCTGGTGCATGGTCCAAAATATTTTGCGTGGGTCGTAAGATTTGAATAATTGTTTTGAGGGCCATTAAAAACTTGCTAAGACGTATTATCCCAGTAGTCCCAAAGGGGTTAAATAACATGAAAAAAAATTCATGTGTGCTACGGCATAGCGGGACGAATCAGTTTAATTTGATACTAGAATTAAAAAAATCGTACTTAGTTTACACATTCGCGACTACCGCAAAGTTTCATCGGATTTCAGACGAGAAATTGTACTCAGGAACAATTCGGTATCTCCGAAACTCAAAAGCTATGAGCTTTCCAAACAAATAGTAAGGCCCTTTCCACTCTAGTAATTTGTCGATAAATATGCAGTTTATAACAGAGAAATAGTTCACAATACTGCAACCGACTAACTTCTTCTGCCAATGGGAAATGTGTTAAGTTTTAAGTCCGTCAACATATTGTGTAGCATTGCTATATTGGTTTTATGTAAGGACTTGAAATCAAGAAGCTTATGTCTTCGTCGGACTAATGATTCACATTGACACAACAAGTAGAAAACGGTGTCTATCTTCCCATCGGAGCCGCACCATCAACAGAAGTCATTGGACTTGTGACCCATGACCACCGGGACCGTTTTGCTTATTGAGTGACGGCTGAGGTTAAGCAGCTAATGAGTCGGCAGATATTGCAGGTGTGTCTAAGCTTGTTTTATAATGCTTTGGATATGTAAAAATCGATCAGCTGTTACTGCCGGAACCATCTATCGACAAACAGCGAGAAATTAGCTGTGCATTTGATACAATTTTAGTTGTACCATCAGATACTTTAGTGGGAATAAATTCTGTGTCACAGTCAAAAGAGTTACCCAACAGTCTAAACTTAAGAGTTTTCTTTTCAAAAATATATTGAAAAACCACAACCTTTCCTTTGCGAGCGATCATGTCTTAATAAATTGTATCCATTTGGATTGTACATCACAGTGACGCCAAGTCTCAGACACACAAATTGTTACCACAGACGCAAAAACAATTATATAAGCGACTAATTATTTTTTATTGTTAATATCAATAAATGCTTTTCACTTTAACGTTTCCCAAATACAACAAAAAATCGCAACGTATAACTAAAACTTGTATAAAAAATTGTTACTGTGAATTCTTATTTGTTTGAGATTTCAATTGAACATAATAAATCAATCAATTCAACAAATATTTCAATTCCAACTAATGACTTTCAATTCTTTCACAGCCGTTGGCAACAAGTTCAAGAACGCGTTTAATTAAGATAAGAATGCGAACGAAAAAAACGGCCATCCAACGAGTCAGTTATAATTTAAGACCGGCAATAGAGTACATTGAAATACAGTGACAGCTAATAGATGCAACTCGAATACGCTCTACGCACATTCATATTGAGGACTGCAGGCATATATCGTACCTTCTCATCTATATCTATCTATACTATTATATAAAAGCAAGTGTGACGTTTTTTGAGCCACAATCAGGCAAAAACCACTGAACCTATTTAGATGAAATAAGCACCAAATATTTTTTTATCTGTGGGAATGGTACATAGGCTATATGAGAATGACCACGCCCCCTTCTTACGCCCACTATGGTAACAAAACTCATCTATGGTATGCTTTTGTAAGGCAATATGGGTATCAAACGGTTCGGCGTGTCATTGCGGAAAACATAGGCTATAATATAATCGGCCACGCCCACTTTCCGTACCCACTTAACTAACAAAACGAAGCTACGGTACATGTTGGTAAATCAGTATTAATACCAAATGATTCCGTGTTTCATTGATGTTAACATAGGATATATAAGATTGACCACGCCTACCTGATATGTCTTTTCATCACGCCACTATAAAAACAAATCAGCCATGGTATATTTGTCATAGCAATATGGCTATCAAACGATTCAGCGTGTCATTGCGGGAAACATAAGCTATAATATAATCGGCCACGCCCACTTTCCGTGCCCTCTAAACTAACAAAACGAAGCTACGGTACATGTTGGTAAATCAGTATTAATACCAAATGATTCCGTGTTTCATTGATGTTAACATAGGATATATAAGATTGAACACGCCCACCTGATATGTCTGTTCATCACGCCCACTATAATAACAAATTAGCCATGGTATATTTGTCATAGCAATATGGGTATCAAACGATTCAGCGTGTCATTGCGGGAAACATAAGCTATAATATAATCGGCCACGCTCACTTTCCGTGCCCACTAAACTAACAAAACGAAGCTACGGTACATGTTGGTAAATCAGTATTAATATCGAATGATTCCGTGCTTCGTTGATGTTAACATAGGATATATAAGATTGACCATGCCCATCTGATATGCCAGAATCTAACTGTGGTATATTTGTGCAAAACAATATGGATATAAAAAAATTTTGCGAGTCATTGCAACAAATATCTTTATGTTGTATATAAAAATTAATGTATATTTGTTTGTTGGTCCCACGGCATTAAAACTCAAAACCTAGATAGCCGATTAGCTGAATTTTTCACGGAATGTTCATCTTGAGTAAGTCTCGGTAAACCACATAGTGCGAATGCGACCCGATAGGTAGGCGTGGCACCTCCCATACAACTTAAATTTTCAATATGGAATATTTTCGTAATGAGAAGTCGAACAGCATTAGAATTTGGTGCGGGTCCACCGTTTAGATGTTACGTTTCACTGGTAAAATTTGATGGGCGTTGGACAAGAGGCCTGGCACATTTTAAATGCCGGTGTAACTTTGAAACTATAGCGTTCTCATTAATGACACTCGGTACAAACTTACGGTTTAGTTGTGTTTTTCCATATGGGGAATAGGGTGCGTTTTTGACAAGGGGGCGTGGCACCGCCCATACAACTAAAAATTTCAATATGGAATATCTTCGGAATGAAAAATCGGGCAGCATTAAAATTTGGTGCGGGTTGACCGTTTAGATGTGCCGTTTCGCTGGTAAAACTTTGTGAACGTTGGACAAGAGGTGTGGCACTTTTTAAGCAACTCAAATGTTTCGAATAACTGTGGAACTACAAATCACATATCAAAGATTTACGATTTAGATGTGCCCTTCGACATGGGGAATGGGTTGGGTATTGGACGAGGGGCATGGCACCGCCCATAGAACCCAAATTTTTAATGTGGAATAGCTTCGGAACAATAAGTTGGAAAGCTTTGAAGTTTTGTATATCATCGTCCCATAGATGTGTTATTTTACTGGCAAAATATTATGGGCGTTGAACAAGGGGCGCGGCATATTTTTTGTGACTGAAACTTTCCGCGTAACTTTGGAAGTGAAAGTCGCATATCAATGAAACCGGGTCACACCATTCGACTGGAGGAATGGATTGGGCATAACATAAAAGAGGCGTGGCACCGCCCAAAGAGTATTGTATGAAGAAACTTGATTTATTGGGCCCATTAACTTCAAACTTGCGTGCAAAGCCGCAGGGCCCTACTAGTATTTCATAAGTCTACGAAGAAAAGTTATCCTTTGACCTTCATTTGCATGTATATACCTTGTGACCGAAAAGATTCCGGAAATTTTAAATAAAACGCAAAATTCTTAATCTTCATCAATATTTATTTTATCTCCTTCAAAATATGCTCCATTAGAAGCGATACACATATGCCAACGTTTCTTCCAATCATCAAAACATTTTTTATAGGCGCTTTCCGGTATGGCTTTGAGTTCCCTCTGCGAATTCTGTTTTACGTCTTCTATGGATTCAAAACGCGTTCCTCTGAGTGGTAACTTGAGTTTGGGAAACAGGAAAAAGTCACACGGTGCAAGATCAGGTGAATACGGTGGCTGTTCGATGGTATTTATTGAATGTTTGGCCTTAAAATCGTTGATAATGTTGGCTCGGTGCGAGGGAGCATTATCGTCATGAAAAATCCATGAATTATCCTTCCACAATTGAGGCCGTTTACGGCGGATATTTTCACGCAAACGTCTTAAAACAGTCAAATAATAGTCTTTACCGACTGTTTGTCCTTCAGGGGCGAATTCATGATGCACCACACCACGAATATCGAAGAAAACAATCAGCATTACCTTGATTTTCGAGCGACTTTGGCGTGGTTTTTTCGGTTTCGGCTCGTCTTTTCCTCTCCATTCCGATGATTGTTGGCTTGTTTGCATGTCGTACTCGTAGACCCATGTCTCGTCACCAGTTATGATGCGTTCCATGAAAGTTGGATCGGAATTGGCACGATCAAGCACGTCCGAAGAGACCTGTTCACGGTACTCATTTTGAAGAAAATTCTCAACAAAATCGCAACGCACTACTGAGGTGAACTGGTTTCAACAGCTGCCGTAAACAAACTGTCTGCCAGATCGCGCTCATTTTTGGCATAGTAATTAAGGACAGTGCTACCAACCTACAGAAACTTAAAATATCGAAAAATATACTGCGCGCGAATTTTAAATGAGAATTTCCTTTTCGCTCACAAGGTATAAATAAAAAAAATGTCCCAAAAACCGCTAAATTTTGTATATTTCTATAAGAGCTTCAAAAAAACTTATTTTTTTGTCGCGTCCGTTTTATTGCATAATTGTTTAGTATTTTGTACTAATTTGTACTAAATCTTTCCAATATATTTCTAAAATGTAGCACTATTTCAGCGCGTTAGAACACTAAAAAAACATATCGACTTTTTGTGTTTCTTTCTTGTTTTTGGTGTAATTGAAAGCGTGCGAATGTCGCGTCCGTGCCACTGGGAGATGCCCATATTGAAAAAATCAGTGTTGCATACACATTTCAAACGGGTGGAATTTGTGGTATCACAACGGGCCTATATAGACCTAAGTGTGTCTCATAGAGAGGCAGCCACTACAACCAATGACCATTGCTCGTGATTCAAAGCCACAACGCTTTTAATTGTAATTCAACGATCTAGTCGCTTGGTCACAGCAATCAAACATAGGTTAGGTTAGGTTAACCTAATCAAACGTCTATACTTGGACATAAAAATGTGTTAAATGGTTTTTTAAATTGTTTTTTTTTTTTCATGGATTTTCTCAAATAGATGCAGCATTTGCTTTGTTTTGTATTTATTTATTTATTTATTTATTTAGATAATTTTGCAGTAGATAGACTCTGATGCCAGAGCGGTGTTGAATTTTTCGAGCGCTATGGGTTGAAGTATTACTTAATATGCTCGCGTATCCAAGCATCGAACTTTGACACTCTTGTGTAGATATCAGGGTAACCGTGTGGGTATTCAGGACAACCCAATCCTGTGGAGAGAACTCCCACCTGACGTAGTCCTTCTGGCGTTGACATGACCAGCGGGCTGCCGGAATCGCCCTGCGCACAAATTTCATGAAAACGGTTTAAATTCTTTGACTTGTAAATTAGATCAACACCAAAAGCACACAAGTCTATAATTTGACTACTAAAAACCATTTGTGAAGGATATGCAATTTTTTTAAATATTAAAATATTTGGAATATTTTTAAAATCCCACTATGAAAAGTTGGTTAAAAAATTGTTGCAAGTGTTTTTCTCACTCAATCTTAATTAATCTTAAAACTCACCGAACATGCTGCTCCTTGGGGGCCTATTGCACAAATGTGCGTCTCCAATAAGTTCCGATTAAACTTCTTACAATCCTCATTACTGATGGTGTGATAGTTCAATCTTTGCAACGTATTGGGAGTTGTTTCATACTTGTCAAAATCACCCCAGCCAGTCAAAGTGACCGGCACATCGCCACCGACGTCCTCGCTGCCACTGAAAGCGATCGCTGCAAAGTGAACACCGTCCAGCGGCAGATCCCACTCCAGACGCAATATGGCAATGTCGTTGATCTGCTTATATGAGTTGTATTTATCGTGTATATCATAGGATTTGACGGGTACGCTCAGACCGTTGCTGTCGTCAAGCTGGCGCACGCCCGCCAGTACGCTCATCTCTTCTACGTTGCGGCCACGGCAGCAGTGCCCAGCGGTCAGCACGTGACTTGGCGAAATAATCGAGCCTCCGCAGTGGTGTTTCTTGGATAACTGCACCGAAACTTGGTAAGGCACATACTCGCCGGGCGGCACATCTGAGCCATCGATGATGCGTGAAATGTTGGTGTTGGGAACTGCGAATGTTTGTGGGTTTTTTTTAATAATTTAAAGAAAATATTTTCTATAGAAATGTTTGCAATATTTACGTGTGTGTCGTGCGAAAGCGCTGAAATCTACACTTGCGAGCAACAAAAATGCCGCTAGCAGTTGTTGCTGCATTTTGAATGAAGCAAAGAAAAACAAATGAAAAGCCTGAAACTTGTTAACCGTTCTAAAAGACTACTGAAGCCCCTATGTGCTCTAATGCAAATTTCACTTCAATATATATGACTGCAGTCCTCAATATGAATGTTCATAGAGCGTATTCGAGTTGCATCTATTAGCTGTCACTGCATTTCAATGCACTCTATTGCCGGTCTTAAATTATAACTGACTCGTTGGATGGCCGTTTGTTTCTGCTCGCATTCTTATCTTAATTAAATGCGTTTTGGAACTTGTTGCCAACGGCTGTGAAAGAGTTGGAAGTCATTACTTGTAATAGGAATATTTTTTTGCCATGCAATAATATTTTGTATTGGATTGCAAAAATGTTGAGTTGAAATGTGTTGGCATGTCAAACAATTAAGAATTGTCACAATTTTCAATACAATTTTTAGTCATACGATACGATTTTTTATTATATTTTAGAAATGGTTAAGTAAAAAGCATTGGTTGAAATTAAAAAAGAATTATAATTAGTCGCTACAGCAATTATTTTCGCGTTCAGCTAATCGAGTCGCTCCCTAATCCAATCATCGAACATGGAGACGCGCGTGTAGACATCGGGGCTGTTTATAGCGCAGGGCGCTGTACCGTAGGACACAATGCCCACCTGCTTCAGACTGTCGCCGTTGCTCATCACCAGCGGCCCACCAGAATCACCCTGCAAATAGCCACAACATAAGAACAACTCCAGATCCTTTTCACCACTGCCGCGTCACTCACATTGCAGGCACCTTTACCGAAGCGCTCGCGTGCGCATATTTCGGTCTCGGTCAGCTGCGTCATCACGCGCTTGCACTCGTCATTCGCAATGGTCTTGTAGGACATGCGTTGCAGCCGTGTGGGATACACAGCCAACGGACCTTGTCCAATGAACCACGTGGCTCCCCAGCCCGTCAGCGTGACCGCTTGGTTGCCGCCCACCTTGTCGCTGCCGCTCACATCGATTTGCTGCACCTTGGCGTCGTCGAACTCCAGCGACGGCTCAATTTTCAGAATGGCTATGTCGCTGGTGACCAGCTCCTGGTAGTTGGGGTGGATTTCGTAGGAGAGCACCTGCGCGCGCTGACCGTCGTCGTCTGTCAGATCGCGTAGGCCCGCCACCACGGACATTCGTTTCGCATCCTGTCCGTTGACGCAGTGTGCGGCGGTCAGAATGCGATTCGGCGCAATGATCGAGCCGCCACAGAAGTGCCGCTGCTTGCCGCTCTGCGTCAGATACTGCATGGACACCTGGTAGGGCACGTACTCGCCGTCGGGTACGGCCGAGCCGCCAACAACGCGCTCCTGCGAATCGTGTTCGTGATCCTCAAAGTAGGCATCGACTGGTGGCAAATTTCGTGCATTTCATTTATTTAATGGTTGATTATTTATGAGCGAACTTACGATCGAGCACAGTTGCTTTGTGTGCCTGGGTCCAACTGAGTGTCAACAGTGTGAAAATTAGAAATAAACCGTCAAGTTTTGCTGCCATGTTGCGAGTGTTCGGTCTGCTGGAAGTTTAGTGCCTTCTGATCGATTGTTGTTAATGCTTTTTATATCATAACCGAAGTTTATTTACCACGTCCGATTTTCTGCTATTCGGCGCTTGATTCGACCTTAAAACTTGCAACCGACACCACGAACCGAATGAGCTAAGCGTTAAAACGACCTGGCTGCTTATCAAAGTCAGTGGGCGGTAATTGGCGTAAAAAGCTGCGACTAATTAGAAGCGTGCGTGCGCATTGAAGGCTTTTTATTGCTCGAGGTTACTGCACAGTAAAATGTGGGGTATACAAAAACTTTGAATTCAGGGAAATTGAAAACAGTTCTATAGATATTATTAAATATAGAATAATTTATACTATGCACTGGCCTCATTCCATTCATTTAGTGGACAATCAGTTCAACAGAAAGGCCCATTTGCATCATCATTTATTCGTACTTTAATCCATTAATTTAATTTAATTAATTTAATTTAATTAATTTAATCATTAATTCGTACTTTAGTAAATAAGAATTGTAGTCAACGGTCAATCTATCCGTCAATTAATATATCAACCAATCAATCAATCAATTAATCAATCTATCCATCAATCAATTAATCAATTTATCCATCAATCAATCAATCAATCAATTTATCCAGCAATCAATCAGTCAATCAATCAATCAATCAGTCAATCAATCAATCAATCAGTCAATCAATCAATCAATCAATCAATCAATCAATTAATCAATCAATCAATCAATCAATCTATAAATCAATCAATAAATTAATTAATCAATCAATCAATCAATAAATCAATCAATCAACCAATCAATCAATCAATTAATCAATCTATCCATCAATCAATTAATCAATTTATCCATCAATCAATCAATCAACCAATGTATCCAACAATCAATCAGTCAATCAATCAATCAATCAATAAATCAATCAATCAATTATTCAATCAACCAATCAATCAATCAATCAATTAATCAATCAATTAGTCAATAAATCAATCAATCAATTAATGAATTTATCCGTCAATCAATCAATCAGTGTATCAATCAATCTCTCCGATTAATTCAATTCATGCCATCTGCCCTTTCCAGCCCGTCTCTCCTATTCAATTCATTTACTCCATCCACCCATCCATCCATCATTCAACACACCATCGTACACCAATTTTTGCATCCATACACCATAAATTCATCCCTCTGTCTGTCCGTCACATGGCCCCAGCGAAGTACAATGCAGTCGAGTAGATCAACGAAATATTTCTGTTCACTGTATAAATGAACTTTCCGCTTACTGCGAAACTTTTAAAATCCTCTTCCTCCAGCAATACGTATGCAAAATAGCAAAAATATTTGACTCTTCTCACCGCAACAACAAAACAGCCAACCAACACGCATTGCAAACGTTGCAAACGTTGCAACCGAAACGTTTAAAACGTTGCATTGGCACTGCAACGCAACACGGTGCCGCATTTAACGATGCATTGTTGTGCATTCATTTGTGTGCAATGCAATTGTGGCTTAAATATTTGCACTTTTTTTTTACAGTCCCGGCTTTCCCATTCCGGCACTGCACTTTGCTCTACCCGGGTGCAGTTCACTTTGTCTGCGAAGTACTTCAGTCGCTTCCGAAATGCCAACTGACTGACAATCTGTTGCTGTTGAAGACTGCGATGTAAATCACAGTGAGTGTTGCTGTGGTTGTTGTTGCTGCTCCCATGGTGCAAATGCCTCTACTTTCTTTTATGGCATTTCTTGTTTTTCTCGCATGTAATTTTTATGGCAGCGCCGCATCCTCTTCCACAGTGCGAACGCCGCCTCTAGCCAACAGTGCACACTCCTTTGTTATTTTTATGCGCAGTTGTTGTGATGTTATTTGTTGTATTTTCAGTTTTCTTTATTCCACTATTTCGCATTTTCAGATTCGGTTATTGTTTTTACGCAAACGATTATTGTTACTGTTTAATGGGAAAAATTTGAGTATTCACAGTTTACATATTTTTTTAGTTGTTGAAAAAGCGAGCAGTACAATTCGACTATGGTGGGACTATATGTGGGATCTGAAAAATCTGCAATGATTTTTGTCCGGTTGGTGCTTGTTTAGTAATGTTTGGAATTTTAATTTATTAAAGTGGGCTTGCGTTGGATTGAAGTGCTTTTTTTAGCCTAACAATGCTTTTGTATTCTTAAAAAACTGTAAAATGATTTCTTTTGCTAAGTTTTTGTTACAGGGAAGCGCTGTAATGTCTCAGAGCGTGGAGTTCATTGACACTTTCCGGTGCATTGAGCGCTGAAACTCATATCACTTTCCAAAGAAAGTTTAACTGTGTTCATGTTGATGATTTATTGGGCTGTAAGGTCAAACTTTACAATTTTACTATTTAAAAATTAGTAAAACATTATTCAAACTCAATGCCTTTCTTTGGGCTTTAAGAGTTGGTCCTTTAAGAAACATCTACATAATTATTTTTAATAATTAGTTAGACAAACACTTTACCAATGTACTCGAAATAGTAATGAATAGGAAGAGGTATAAAAGAATAGATACAATTAACAGCTGATTGAATAAAAAGACGGATCAATAGGTAGCCTAAGTGTACATGGGAGAAGGAGAGGAATAAATCTATAAAAGTATAGCTGAACTTGTTAGCAGAGATTTGATGTGAAGTTTAGACAGACAGAAAGCAGAAAGTTATATGATTTGAGTAATCAAAAGGACTTTAAGACAGACGACTGAATAGATATTGGAATTAACGCAAACTGCAAGTTATAGAGAAAATCAAAACGAGACAGATGGAAATGTCAGACTGGACGGGCTGTACTGGGCAATTTGGTAAATAGATAAATGGAGCAAGATTTGAACAAAGTAGTATATGAACGTATAGATGTTTACTTCTTCAGACTTGCAAATAAATAGAAGAAGTGAGGTGGTTTAAAAGCTGGTTTAAGCTTAGTTTGAAGCTTAGTGTTAGTTTACGAATTGGTCTGAGTCTTCTCCTGAAAAAGCTTCTCTAAGCATAAAGAAATTACTCATTGCGACACCACTTTGAAAAAGTGCACATGTTTCTTTTACAGCGCTGGGAACCAACTAGGTTAGATGAGACAACCAATTTACTGGTTTCAAAGCAAGTACACTCGCGGGCCTCAACTGGCCCATTGTGATGGCCAAAGAGAGTATGAGCGAGTCTCTGTCATCCTGTGTTGATTGTTGGACCGAATGAACCTGGCAATGTTCTTTATTGAGAACCATGTTAATTTCAATTTGAAACTGGCAATATCCTTGGAAGAAAGTATAAAGCTCAGTTAATCCCACATTTTCAAATTTTTCTATCCTCTAAATCACCAGCATCAGAGTCATCCAGTTCAAAAATTCCCACCTTCAGATGATTCTTTCCCACTCACTCCTACGCAATTTTACGCGCAATTATGAAAAGGAAACAGCGTTGCAACGCTTGTAAGAGGAAGCGGGCATTAGTGAAAAAATGTGCTTCAAACCCATCTTAGCAAAGTATCCAACCATTCTGTTATCACCACCTTTACACAACAGATGGCGCTATGAGCGGCAGCTCACAACATCAGAGGCGTTGTTCCAAAGCGGCGGTAGTTGGCAGTCCCACCACTTAAGGCTTGATTACACGTAACGAGTAGAGTGAGAAGACAGCAACTCGAGCGAGTACTCGTTTCGTCTAAACGGTAAGGCGAGTTCTTGATGGAGTCAGTGACCGATGAAAGTGGCGAGAGAGCCACTAGAATCACATTTTGTTTGCTAGGCCGAGCGACCACTACTTTCCCGTTATATTTTTCTCTTTTTCGCAGTGATTCGCGGAATCGCTCGTCACATGCGGAATGCGTCACGCACCACTTTTCGCTCGGTTGAGTTTATTTGCGCGAGTTGCTTAGTTCATTTTGTGCATTGTAAAACCGAACTGACTCGCCACGTGTCAAAATACGTGTGAACAACTCGTCGCTTTTGCTCGCTATCCTAATTCTTTCGTCCTAGTACCATTTTGATGTATCGTCACTCGACTCGTTACGTGTAATCAAACCTTTAGGACTCAATACCTGTGGCAGACCAATCACCTATCCAGGCAGAAAAACACAACCGATTAACGTAAGCAACACAATGCAATTTCTTGTGGAGGCCCTATGCTTCCGAGAGGAGAGAACAGGGAAAAAAATCTATTACAGAACGAGAAACCTAAGAGGTCTTTATCTTTTTCTGGCCAAGAACTGATTTTGCTAAAGAAAGTGTGAAACCGTTGTTTCTTCTTCAGACTGACAGCCATCTTTTAATGTGTCTCTCCATTAGGTTTCCAGAACTTTGTAATGTTGCACTGATTCTTTATTATGAAGATTCCAAAATGAATCTCGCTATGTACTTAAAAAATTAATTGTAAAGCTTAGTGAAGCTTCGAGGAAGGAGAAACTTATGGGTTTTTTTTGTCTTCTACTGTTTAAAGACAGAAATTTGTACACAAAGTGTAGAACCGTTCATGCAGCTTCGGATTGACAGTCATCTTTCGATGTGAAACCATAAAATCATTAAGAAACTTTGTTTTTGTGGTACCAATTCAATATCTACACAGTTTAGTTACAACTTGGTGTCTTCTTGATAAGCCACGCAACATAAAACTAGCATAGAATTCTTATATTGAAAACAATCAACGATCTCCAAACCACTGCAGAGCACCAGCCATTTAAATTTGTTCTACACTGCAACGAAGCGTAAACTTTGCTCGTCACAAATTGAAAAGTCAAACATCAAAGCTCATACTTTATTTTTTTTTACTATTGCAAGTTGCTTTATGCATTCACGCCAACAGTCAGCAATGCTGATAACGCTTTTCCTAATTAGGTTAAGTGGTGTGAAATTCGTAATTCGCTTCGGTGCATTCAACGCACTGTTGTTGTTGTTGTTGTTGTTGTTGCTACCCACAGCGAGTTGGGGTAGTGAATTGGTGTCGCTGAAATTGATTTTTCTTTGCTGTCAATTTATGTTGCTGTTGTTACACAGCTGTCTGTCGCTAACATGACAGCGTCTACTATTTCATATATTTAATTCCATTGAAAATTTTACTTTGAACTTGTCTTTGGACTGTTTGCTGTGCGAGTTGCGCAATCTAAAACATTTCATTGAAGTTTTCGTGTTTTGCATATCTCAGGAAAAGTCCAAAAAAACGACGAGTACATTAATACGTACGAAATATATTTTTGAATATATTTATTTGAATTTATTTTTATGTGTAGTTGTCTCAATACGTTTAGTGAAATGTTGGTATTTTGATGCATTCTGGAATTATGGAATTATGTCATTCAAACAAAATGATTTCTTTGCACCAATTAAATGCATAAATGCCAAAACTATACTGAAATATTTTACATACAAACAAAGTGTGTTTGTGGTTCATTTTGACTACAGACTTTTTACTAGCAAAGTTTTCCAAGGTAACTCTTTCTTCATGTGAAATACACAGCATTGGTTGAATATTCGTAACAAGTTTAAAACCCAATTTAAATGCTGACTTATTGTGAACTTTGCGTGACTGCTGAAAAGGATTGCTGAAAGTTTTGAAGCTCTTTAGAAGGTGAAACACTAAAAGTTTCTATGACTTGACTTAGTTTGAATATTTACTTCAGATTAGTGAGTGAAGCTGGTTTGAGTTTGAGTTTCATTAAGTTTAGGTAGATTACAGATATTGTGTACCCTATTTTGAGTTCAGAAGGTGGAAATCTCCATAGTTTCACGACTGCTTTCTTATATATTTTTTCTTATCAACATAAGTCATTGCGTTTTGGGAAGTTTTTTGTAAATCTCAATAGTTTCTGCTGGATTCCCTTTCACTTATAAGAAGCCTGGTTTCTTACCTTTTTTTCTTTTCGACTTGAAATCTTTTTGACTTCACTGGAAATCTCCGTAGTTTCTCGAGGTTCAGCATACATCAATGGTTTCTTATGTTTATTTATTTTCCACTTATAACATCACCTTTCCTGGATATCTCCATGGTTTGTTCTAGATCTACATTCACCAATAGTGACGACTGGTTTTTTATCGTCTAAAAGAACGAAGTTTTAGGGAATTCCAAGGATATTTCCATTGTTTCTGGTGAATACGCATTCACCAAAAATGACAGCTGGTTTCATGTTTTACGTTCTTATCGTCTAAAATCACCAAATTTTAGGGGATTTTCTGGATATCTCCATAGTTTCCGCTAGACCCGTGTTCACTGGTAATAACGACTGGTTTTCTGTCCTTCATTCTGATTTTCTAAAATCATTGCTTATTGGAGAATTTCTGTATATTTCCATAGTTTCTGGTGGATCCGCATTCACCAAAAAGGTAACTGGTTTATTATGTTGCTTTCTTATTGACTAAAACCGCCGCGTTTTGGGGATTCTTCTGGACATTTCCATAGTTTTTGATTCATCCGCCTTCAAGGAGTTTCTCATTTTCCTCCCTTAAACCTCTCCATAGTTTCTGGTGGATCAATATTGATCAATTTGACGACTGGTGTTTTATCCTTCTTTCTTTTGACTTAATTTGCGTCTTTTTGGGGGATTTTCTGGGTATCTCCATAGTTTTTGGTGGATACGCATTCGAGAGTAATGACGACTGATGTCATGTATTTCTTTGTTTTCGACTTAAATCACCAAGTTTTAGGGATTCTTCTGGAAATTCCCATAGTTTCTAATTTATCCGCTTTCAAGCAGTATCTAAACTTCCTTTATGAAATCTCTTCATAGTGTCTGGTGGATCCACATTCACCATTATGACGACAGGTCTCACATCCTTCCTTCTTTTCTATTTAACTAATCGGGTTTTTAGGGATTTTCTGGATATTTCCATAGCTTCTGGTGGATACGCATTCCAAAGAAATGAAAATGTATTTCATGTTTTCTTTTATCGTCTGAAACCATCATATCATTCTGGATATCTCCATAGTTCCTAATTGATTCACATTCACCAGTAATTTGGACTGAATTCATGTTTTTATTTCTTTTCAACTTAAATCATCGTCTTTGTGGGATTCTCCTGGATATCTCCATAGTTTCTGGTGGATAATCACTCACCAGTACACCAACTAATTTCTTATCCCTCTTTCTTATTGAACAAAAGCCGCCGCGTTGTGGGAGATCTTCTGGAAATTTTCATAGTTTCTGGTTGATCTGCCTTCAACTTGTTTCGTATCTTTGTTCTTGTCTAAAATTTGGAAATTTGAAAATTTTCTGAATATGACACATGATTGGTCCTCTTTCGTTCTCATGAAGCGCGTTTCTAGTTATCCAGAGATCTGCCATGGTCATCTACTTCCCCCCCCCCAAACGACTATGTCTCCCTTTATTTTCAGTAGATATGAGTCGATTTATTGATTTATAGACCATAACTCGTCTTACTTTACGATCTGTTGGTAAATATTAAAGCTTGGCACACATTGAGCAGACATCGCTTGTAGTATAAAGCGAAGCTACAGCTTGCTGTCTCTCACTGTTATCTATCGCCACATTTTCCTTGTCAAGTAAATGTTTAAAATAATGTTATTGCTTTTGTTGCGCATTATTTAAACGTGTTGAGGAAATGGCAAATTCTTCTTTGTTATTATTTATTTTATAAACTTTTAAGCAAGCAACTCTTTCCTCCTCTCTTACTTGAGCTGCACTTTCAGTTCAAATCATTTCATTGAGCGTAATCGCATTTTTGCAGTGCACCTCTTGACATGTAACCATTTCGCTTCGGCACTCAATTAGAAAATTTCTTTTTTTTTGTCTCATTGCTCAACTGCCCGTCAGCCGCGCTGTACTGTACTTCAAAGTAATTTCCATTGAGAAATGCGCAATTTTTTTCAATTGCTCATTGAAAACGCATAAATGATTATGGCATTTAATTAGTGCGTAGTCCGTTGTGCTTTCGGCTTCCGCACGAATCCTCGAACAGGCTTGTTGCCTAATTTGTGCTCATGAATTGCAAGTGGCACTGCACTACAAGTACAAAGTTTAAGTGCATAAATAATCATTTGTGTATGCTGAGTGAATGAAAAGAAAATGCAGAGGTGTGTTAATTGCCATGGAAATTGTTTCAAAAATGTGGATGAAAGATGAAGCAAATAGACATTCAGGAGTAGAAATGGATAATTTGTCTGACCATAATTTACTTTATTACTTTTTTTAGTGCTTAACTTTGATTTCTTACATAAAATTTGTTGAAAATATTTTCTTAAAACTTTAAAAAAATTTTCAAAATATTTTCAAAAAATTTTGAACAAATTTTCAAAATATTTTGAACAAATTTTCAAAATATTTTCAAAAAATGTTCAAACCCAAGTCAAACACTGCTTTTAATACAATCAATATGGAATTTGTAAAATTGTAGTCAAATTTACAATCCTATTATTTCATCGAAATGTGGCAACACTGTCTGCTAGGCAAACTACAATGCATGCATTATTTGCTGCCATTACGTATTTTGTGCCAATTCATGTATTTTGAAAGTAATAAATTTAAATTAATTAAATTACGCTAAAATTGTTCCAATTGCTGTTATACGATACACACATACACATACATACATAAACATTCATATATGTGCACTGAATGTATATAACATTTGTGTGCGTTGCATGTATGTGTGTGTGTATAGAGTGTGGAAATATTTGCAAATGAAATTTTGCAAGCCATACTCGTATTTGTTTGGTATAAATTAATGTCAATGCAAATATTAACATGACATGAGCTGCATGCAAACAGTGATATCAACAGGCAAACATGTGTAGTTGTGTATGTGTGCAGTTGAACACACACATAGATTGTGACTACCCTGTGGGAAATCGGACTGGTCCAAGTCTAGTTTTTCAACTGGTCGCTTGACAGTCATATATGACCTCAAAATCGACTCGTTTCCTTTGAGCAAACTCACCCTTTTAACATGGCCGTGTCCGTCTGCATCCATTTGCAACTAGTCCAAGGTTAGTCCGAAGCAACCAGTTTTCAAACCAGTTGCAAAGCGACTAGTTTGCGAACTAGTTTATTCTGGATTAAATTTCTAACCACTCGAATTTTATGGAGAAAATAAAACAGTGCATTTTTTAATTAATTATTTTATTTAAAAAAATATTTAAAAATAATAACAAAAAATTATCGCGAATAAAATAAGTATTGGTGCACGTAAAGATGAACTTCGACTTGTTGACACACTTCAGTCGAAACTGTTTGGGGTCTGACGCAGTTCAACATCCTGACTTCGCCTGCAATTAATAAAAAAAGAAATTAATTAATAAATAATTACATAAACATAATTATATAAATTTATTAATCCATACCATTCGACTGCTGCTGCAATTCGTTGCTTCACGCAACCACGCAAAATTTTAACTGAAATCATTCAAGACAAAACGTACAAATCGAGCGAACTTTGAGTCATAGAAGCAGAAAGAAAGAAACATTTCTACGTTGTTGTTGTAACAAAAGCATCGCAAGATCAGCCGTAACAGAATATTGTTGATTATTTCACCTCTGTTTCGTCTTTCGTTTCGTTTCGTATTTTCATGTTTCTTCTCGCCTATGAACGCGCACGCAGAACGTGAACGATTAGACGCGAACTGACCGACTTCTGCATCCGCTGACAGTCACTTGGACAACCAGTTGACCAATTGACTACAAAAAACCAGTTGAAAGACCAATGAATTTTGGGAACTAGATGTCTCAGGTCCGACAGGGTATGTATTGTGCAAGAAATGTTGAAACAACATAAAAGGTTTGACTTGTGCTTGTTCTTTCACCTCTATGCACAGAGGTGAAAGAACAAGCACTTTGACACTACAAATCAGAAGACAGAAGTAGCAGCACTTGGATGAAAAAATATTTGAGCCAAATTAGGCCAATTGCAATGCCACAGAATCAATTAACTAACTTCGGATAGTATAACTTTTGCTCAAAATGTAAAGTTGAGTATTCATACAGCTCACGTTTCAATATTCATTAATATTTTGGTATACAAATTTTCAATTAAAATGTATTCCATACAGCGACTTAGTTGGTCTTGAGGGTTCAAACCCGCAAATACAAAAAAATGTTCAGATAGTATTGAGCTTAAAAGTTGTACTCAAACCCAGCGCCCCCCAAATAAAATCCTATGTGCACCACTGAACTTACATATAACTTCAAGTTACACAAAGTTTAATTTTTTGTGAAATTGATTTTTGTATGGACCAGAAAGAAGAAGAAAACGCACTTCACCTTCCTGCTTTAACCAGAAGAAGCATTTGCATTGTTGCCAGATACCTAAAATGACTTTCTTCTAAATCTTCAAAAAGCTTTCCTGCAAAAAATTAAAAAAAAATTAAAAAAATTTTTTTTAACATTTTGTCATTAAAAATTTATGAATTATAAAATTCTAAAAACACTGGAAAAAAATTTAAAAAATCTCCAAACATTTTTTGTTATAAATTTTGCCATTATAAATTAATTAATTTTAAAAAGCTAAGAAAAGCTGGAAAAAATTTAAAAAGTCCCCTAAAATTTTTTTTTATAAAATTTGTCCTTATAAATAAATGAATTTAAAAAAGCTTAGAACAGCTGGCACAAATTTTAACACTAGAAGGGTATACGTTGTTGGTAATCTTCGTTGAATGGACGAAGTCGTATTCAACTCCGATTTTTGGAATTATTAGCAATCGTATTAACTCCAAATTAATTTTATATTTAGAAATTTTTGTGTAAATAATTCGCACCGTATTTATTTTTAAAAATTATTTGTGTATTCTTCAGTAATTTGTGTTGGGGTACATTTATTTTTGAGATCGGAATGAGTATCAGAAGTTAAAAAAATAATTAAAACTAAAATACAGTGAAGAATAATTTATAGCTTCTTTATGAAGACAGAAACACAATTATAATTCTTTAAAAAACAAATAAAAACTCAACAAAAAATCAAAAAATCTAACTAATTTTTTATAATTTTATTGACTATTTAACTAACTTAGTTGCACACTAATTAACTAACAAACTAACTGACTAACTTAAATAATTTATAATTAATTAATTAACCAATTCCACAAAATTTTTCAATTAATTCTTTCGATATCCTCGAATTCCGAGATGCAATGTAAAGTACTCGTATTTCGTTTTCGTAGTTGCAAAAAGTCACGTTAACGTATTCTTCGTCGTTTCGACGAAGCCTAGTTTTGTTTTTCTATGCTGCAAAATCTTGTATTCCGCGAAATCACATCGCCAACTGAGATCATACGAAAAGAGAAAGCAATAAGTTCAGAGAATATGGAGAAATTTGAAGAAATGTATGTGGAGTTCGTCGAATCGACGAAGATTACCTTTCTAGGGTTAAAAATCTCCTAAAATATTTTTTTATAAATATTATCATTATAAACTAAACAACTAAACTTCGCATAAAAAATAATTATATATTTATTTTTTTTACTGCAGCTTCAGCAACAACAACTTAACACTAACGAAACATTCAAAAATTGAGATCGGTATGAAATTTGCTTTTGTGAACTTCCTTCATTCATTGCATAAATTTTACACTTTGAAGCATTAAATTAAATTAAACATTTGAGCTTTGAATATTCAAGGCTTCAGTATCATCAAATTGCTTTTGTAAACTTCTTCACTTACAAAAATGTCATCATTTGCATCTGTTGATTCAAACTTAGTGCATCAACCAGTTAATGAGTAACGCACTTTTAGAACTGCATCAGCAGGTTTAACATACATTTCGTCTCTTAATTTGTCATAACATAAAATGTGAATCTCCTAAACTTTCTCCTGAATAATTCTTTCCCCTAAAAGGCCAAGAATCTTTTAAATCTAAAAGGAAATCTTCAGATCTGGCAGCATTGACTATGCGGACAGTCTACTAGGCTTCATGAGGAGCTCCAACTGGTTCGGTAAATGAGTGATCCCATGCTCGTTTTTTGTTTCATCACAATGGGCCTTCATGACCTAATCTACCTACCTACCTACTACTAAGTTTGAAAAATCAATGTTCCAAGGTCTGTCGATTTAAAAAGTGTATTTGAATGGCTGAGTTCAGCGTATTGATATGAAATTAATGATAATAATGTCTTCCAACAAAATATATTTTCCTAAATTTTCCTTTGATTAACAGTTGCGTATATACGTAGATTAGAAAAGGTTCAGCAAAATCAAAGTGTCTGTCCAAAAAAATCTCTGAGTACGTCAGTGACGAACAGAAGGAGCAAAAATCGGTTTAGCTGTAGAGAATTTCGACAGATTTAGTCACTCTATAGCTCTCGTAGAATAGACGATCTGTTGTAAAAGTTTCATTGAAATGTCTCCAGGCTGACTGCAGTAATCACAGGACTCCTTCCAATTGGTCCACATGCAGTGAGATGGGGGAATTTCCCACAATGCTTTTTGTAGAAGCTGCAGGAAAGAAAATAAGTAGACAAGACCTGACCACTGCTTGAGTATTAAAATGATTATAGGAACGTCTCTGGACTAATGGAATTGATTATGGGTCTCTGGCCAATTGGTATACAAGCAGTGAGATGGGGAATTTTCCAATCCTCTGCAGGAAAGAAGAGAAGTGGAAAACACTTGAATGAGACTGCCCTACCTTAGTTTTGAAAAGACTAAATTTCTTTAAAAAAATAGTTCAATTAGATGTCAAGCCCATTTGCTCGAGACAAGGCTGAGCTGCATCTAAATAAAACGCCTTGACTCAATTGCTTAGTTTTCTCTTCCATGCGGGGAAGACCTATTCGACGAAGCGACAGAAAACTGTACGCAAAGTACTAATTGAGTGCTGAAATCGCTGCTATTCACCTAGGCCAACTTTGTCTCAGTTTAAAGTTGGTTTAGAATCCAATGGAATTTGGCGAATCATGTCAAATGGCATTGATTGATATTCATTGATTTGGAATGTGTCTTTTATTTACATTAACTATTAAGATCGCTGTAACCCCCTCGCCTGCTTCTAGCATTGTAATCACTTTAATCTATACTAAATACAAGCAAACAACAAAAATTGCGTCTGCTCAGAAGTTGGCCATATGTAAGTATGTATTTATTAGGCAGTGGCGATGTGCTTGGCTGGGAAACGAACCTCGGGTGAAGCGATTAAAAGCGCAAATCCGTTGAGGGCGTCTAAAAATATTGCAATTGCTTTTCGTAGTAAGTCACTGCATGCTAACATGCTATGGACACTAATTGAATGTTACTTATACGCCTCATGTTCATACATACTCATACATACATACATACGCTCCATACATATTGTAAGAAAATGAAATTTCATTCAATCAGGCAGTGCCAGTACGCAGCTGTCCATACACAAAAGCAAAACAATTACAACAATATCGACGAGATTAGCAGTTAAGAACAATTGCAACAACAACAACAATAACAACAAATAGCAATACCAATGGAAGCATTCAAGCCAACAGCCGTTCCACAACGGCCAATGCTTTTCTTCTACTCGGCACATAACATAGTCCGCCGGCTATGGCCGCCATGCAATGTAATAGTGGCAAACGTTTACTCTTTAAATAGAGATGTGAGTGTGTATTTCTATGTGTATGTGTGTGTAAGTTTGGCGTAATAAAATGCGCTCGATATATGCACGAAAAACGCAAAAACGCCAAGCATGAAGAGAGGTCAAAGCGACTTGTGTTCAGCCAACTTGAAAGTAATGGACAAATTCTACTTCGCAGTGTCTGTGTGTGTGTGTCTATGGCGCGCAATTTTGTGCTCTTACAAATATTCATGAATGCCCATGGATGTTTGTATGGTTTGTATGAGTATGTGTACACTTGTTTATGTTGCAACTGTTGTGCGCACTGCAAGCTGGCAAATTTTCCATCTCTTCTACTGCTTTCTTTTTCTTTCTTTGCTCATTTCGAATTTTGAATAATTGTGTGTGTGTGTGTGTGTGTGTATGTGTATATTGTGCAAAATCAATTGCAATAAAAGTAGCAGATTATTGCATTCAATATTAAATTTACAATGCACATAAAAGTGCAACAACCAGCCATCGTATGGATTGTTGCCGTTCGCTGTGCGGTGGCATGGAAAATTCATGCTACACACATGATTGCAACGATTACTCACGAACGACGTGAAGGAAAGATGTACGAATATGACGTCGTAAAGATAAAAAAGAGTGTAAAGAGCAAAAATGCACATTTTTGGTAGAAATTTGATTTTTAAATTGGTTGAGTGATTTATTGGTTGATTGAATAATTGATTGATAGATGAATATATTGAAAGATTGATATATTTATACCTTGCTTACTATAAATAATAATAGATTTATACATTGATAGGTTGGATGATTAATTGATTGATTTATAGAGATTAAAAAATGTATGATTTATTGCTGATTTATCTATAAATATTAATGGATTTATGAATCGGTGTGTTAATAGGTTTGATGATTTATTGATTGACTGATAAAGATAAACTAGAGCGTAAAAGAGTAAAAATAAGAATTTTGGCAGAAAATGTATTTGTTGATTAGATAATTGATTAATTAATGCATTGATTGTTGGATAGATGGTGTGATTCATTGATTTATTGAGTGATTAAGACAGCTAAAGATGAGTATATTGACAGATTGAAGCTTTTATACTTTAGTATCTATAAATATTAATGAAGTTATGGATTGATATATTTATAGATTGAATGATTCATTGAGTGAAGAATGCGTTATTGATTGATTGATAAAGATAAAGAGAATAAATATGAATTTTGTCAGAACTTTGATTTATTGATTAAATGATTGATTAGTTAATGCATTGATTGATGGATCGATCGAGTGGTTGATTGATTTTTTGAGTGATTGAGACAGTGCTAGATGGATAGATTCATATATTGATAGTTTGGCATCTTTAAAAATTTAAAATTTAAAGGTTGATATATTTATAACTAAGATGATTTATTGATTGGATGATTTAGTGATGAATTGTTAAAATTAAAAAAGAGTACAAAGAGTAAATTTGAATTTTGGCAGAACCTTGATTTATTGATTAGATGATTAATTAATAAATGTATTGATGGCTCGATTGATTGATTGATTGACTAATTGAGTGATTGAGAGAGCAATAGATGGGTATATTGATAGATTGATATATTGATATTTTGATATCTATTAATATTAATGAGTTTTTAGATTGATATTTTAAGGGCTTATATGATTTAGTAATTGAACGATCTATTGATTGATTGATAAAATAAAAAATGGTATTAAAGAGTATAAATATGAATTTTGGCAGAAAGTTTATTTACTGATTAGATGGTTAGCTAATTAAAGCATTGATTGATGGATCGACTAAGTGATTATTGGTTTATTGAGTGATTGAAACAGAGATAGATGGATATATTGATATTTTAATTTTTATAAATATTAATGAATTAATAGTTTAATATATTAATAGCTTAGATGACTTATTGTTTGATTAATAGAGATTAAAAAGTTGTATAAAATGGAAAAGAAAAATTATTTACTGGTTAAATGATTGACTAATTAATGTATTGAATGATGGATCGATTGATTGGTTGATTGACTAATTGAGTGATGGAACAGCCATAGATGGATATATTGATACTTTAGTATCTATAAATATTAATGGATTTACAGGTTGATATATTTATTTAATGGATGATTTATTGAATGGATGATTTATTGAAAGATTGATAAAGCTTAAAGAGAGCATAATGAACTAAAACTAAGAATTTTGGTGGAAAATTGATTTATTGATAAGATGATTGAATAAATAATTGATTAATTTATTAATTTATAGAGTGATTTAGACATGGGGTATTGTTTTATTGACAGATTTATTGACTGGTTGATAAACAAAAAAGGGAACGAAAAGTATTAATATGAATTTCGTCAATAATTTAATTTATTGATTGATTGAGTGATATATTGCTTGAGTGAGTGTTTGAGACACAGATAAATGGTTATATTGATATGACGTGTTTAAGACTAAAAATAGTATACAGGTTTTTAATCAAGTGAAATATGAATTCAGGCAGGAAGCTGATTTATTAATAGAATGATTGATTGATAAAGTAAAGAAGACATCGATTGATGCTTGTATTGATATATTTAAAGCGTATGGATTAATTGATTTACTAACAGATTCCTAGAGTCATTGATTGATTTCGCAAATAATTGATTGATTGATTAAAACTTTGATTGATGAATATATTAACATTTTTATAGATTTATGATTTTAGAGATTTATAAATAAATAAATAGATTGATTGATTGACTAAAATTTAGATTGATGGATATGTTAATATTTTTTTTATTTAAGTATTTTGCGATTTATAAATAAATTAATTAATGAATAAATTGATTGATTGATTAATTAATTGATACATATATAGCTGAATATATTTATAATTTTTATATATTTATTGATTAATTGATTAACAGAATCCCATTTTCATTGATTAATTGACACTAATCCCTTACTCCAAAATAATCCACATTCCCGGACCATTTATCATTCACCACTCAATAGTTTCTTTTCCAACTATCTTCATTATTGCTATTCTTCCAATTTGACTGAGTACCAAAGACGAAAGCAGTAAAATATACAAAATAATGCTGCAATGACTAATGTTTATGACTATTTAAACAACTTCATAATCGGTTATAACTCTCAGAGTTGATTTTTCATGCACATGCAGCAATAAATCATTCAGTGTTGGCCACACTTGCCGCACAATCGACACATTCATAACGCTGAAGGACATGTCGACACTTGACGCCATTTGGCACACAGACCAGTCAGTCAAGCGTGCAAATAAGTGAACATTTGAACGTGTGTGTGAATATTTTATTGGGTCTTGTGAATTATTTTACAGCTGCCATGTCAGCTGTGTTTATGTCATACGGTCACATAAACTGAGGTCATGACCGAACATTTAAAAAGAGGCAACTGAAAGGCTACCATCTCTACTGGTCAAAGATGTTAGAAAGCAGCATTTCAAGTTGGACATACATGTATCAATAAATAAGTTGCAGGGGGGAAAGAGAAGTTGAATGCATTGTTTTTGAATAATATAAAAGCATTTCTCATTCGTTGCATGTGTATGAATAAATTTGTTTTATATTAATATTTATGTTTATATTTGTAAATGTTCGTGTCTTTTCGGTGTTTCTTAAATGTTGACTAAAAAGTTAAGAAATTTAATTCTGCGGAAATAATTTCATGGTACTGAGTTACATTGCAGTGTAATGTATCAAGTTTCAATAACCTTAGAATCTACTTTTTTAATAAGGTAAGTTTTTGAAAGTATTAATCACAGTAAGATTGTCTGCATTGTAAAAGAAACTTGGTACAAGATCGCTGTTTAATGATATTTTTTTTAATAAAAAGTGGCAGACGTGGTATCAGAAAGATTTGCAACTAACTCAAAGCACTGAACTTTAAGTACTAATTTCTCCTAAAAATAAGAGAATTAGGAAACATTTTTGTTGCTTCAGACCAGCTAAAACAATCATATTTTGTATTAAATGGTTTGACCTTAAGTTTGAATTTATTCCCATGACTTCTGTTGAAATGTCTGATTGCTTCTTAGAAAGTGATGACCTACAAAAGCCGTAAAGCCATTTCCTAACTCATTCTTTAAGTAGAATTCACTGACCTCTCAAAGAATAAGCAAGAACATTTGTTTTGGTTCATAAAGTAGTCCAGCTTATTATTCTAACATTTGTATCCTTTAAATTTATTGTTCCTATACATTTAAATTCAATTCAAATTCACAGTTTGGTTGAAAATCATTTTAAAATTAAACGCCAACCACACGTTCTGGCAAGAGGCGAAATTAAAATTCACTGCGTTGCGCCAAATTACGAGTACAAGCAAACGTGCCTGGGACATTTGAAAATTGCTTTATTGCCAGTTTAATAAATCTCACTGGCCAGCAGCAAGTGACCTTTAACAATGCCAACAAAAAATATATAAATTTTAGTAATTAACGCGCTGGCAATTTTCAACATGAACATTTGGCAAATTCCCCCACAGCAGTTGGTGGGTTCCATAAATTTTATGCTACTTGCGCTGCAATTAATGTGGCTCGATAATAATTTTTAGGATTTAGTTACAAGCAAAAGATTCAACTTTTTAAAGCACAAAAAATATAATTTGCTTGTTTTCTTACAGCTGAATTCAAACTTTAACTTTATCTCTAAACTTTATAATTTTTTTTTAAAACTTTGCGTATATAATCTTCAAACTTTAGATATTTTTACTTTACCTGTAAACTTTATGCACAAAAAAATTATCGCTTTTCTGCATTGAGCTGAACTGAAGACAAACAAATACCTGACTGCGCTGTCGAGTATTGGATTTTGTTGCCAGAGGTGTTTGTTTGCTGCAAGTTGCATTGATTACTTACGCAGCGCGAGTGAAACTTTTACTATTTCCAACTGTCTTGGAATGTCTCTTAAAAAATCTAAACAACAAAGTCTGTGCGAGTTGCTGTGTTTGAAAGTGTTATGTGAACAATGAAGCTTCTCAACTTTGACATGAAAGACAGTGCAAGTTGTCTGCTTAATTTAAATTGAGTTGAATTTAACAATAAAGGAAAATATACAAAGGATGCAATACGGCAAGAAAATGTCTGAAAAACCATACTCAATAATCAATTAAATTTAATTTAAACCAAGTTGTCACACAGTCTTCATACACTGAAGTCATTAAAGAAAAGCTTTAGTCATATATAAAAAATTAATTAAAAATTAAATACATTCGATTTCATACTTTGGTGTCATCACAAAGGAGAATTCATGTGTCAAATACCTTTAATACCAACAACAACATACAATACGAGCTCACATAGCAATGAGTGTATATACATATATGTGTATGTGTGTGTAAAAGTAATTATAATTCCATAATATACCAATTGTTGTATCTTAATGTTGGCTTGTGAAAATATGCGTTAAAGTGGCCATTTGCTGCGCATTTAATGTCCATTTTAATAAAACTCACATTGCACTGAAGCCCAGTGCGACATAAACCAAACACAACAACAACAATAACCAGAGCAGCAATAACAAAGTACATTTAAATTCATATCGAAAGCATTCCTTTTCGTTTGTCAAGCCATAAATTTTAAATGTCCAACACTCAAAGTGAAAGCTTCATAATAAAAGCAAATAAATAAATTATGTGCTTGTGTGAAATTTTCAGTGTCCACTTGTTGGCAGTTTTGCCAGAACAAAAGTCTGTAAGTGAAAAACAATCGGGTCATTGTATGGGAGCCTAAAACTATGCCAAATTTATTAGAAAGTTTAGCTTCAAGTGGCTTTGAAGCTGTCATAATCGCTCAATCATTGCATGACAAAATTTTGAGCAAACTTTTTTACTAATAAATTTCAAGTATGAAAAGATTTTCACACATTTACAGAAAATTTTAAGAACTAACAACAAATATGCGAAATGTTTGTTTGAGAACTTTTGTTCCATGCAAACAACCACAATTTTTGTGTGTATTGGAATTATTATTGAAGTAATTATATGAAATTTTCCATATTAAATAAACAAAAATAAAATTAAAAAATATATTAAAAAAATATTAAAAAAAATATTGTAAAAACTGGCAGAAAATGTAAAATTTTTGGCATTTTTGGGTGTGCAGAAATTTGCATAAATTCACAAAGAAATGCGAGAATGAATGCAGGTGTGATTCAATTTTACTCCAAAAGTCACTGACGGTGTCATTATCAGACAAAAACGCTACCAAGCAGGATGCCAACATTATTGATGGATTTTTTTATTAATTAAATGTGATAAATTAAAGCAATTTGTTTAAACTGGCAAGTTGTGAATTAATAAAACAACAACAAAAACTGAGGGAAATTTCAATTTCCTGTGATGGAAGAAAACAAGAAACCGACAGAGCCATTCGTATGTTATTTATTTTTATTATATATTTTCTTTATTTTTTTAATATTTTTTTATATTAAAGCAATTTCCTCAAACTGGCATCTTATGAAATAAAAAAACAACAACAAAAAGTAAGAGAAATTTAAATTTCCTGTGATGGAAGAAAACAAGAAACCGACAGAGCCATTCGTATGTTATTTATTTTTATTATAAATTTTTTTCTATATTTTAAACATTTTTTGGCAATTTGCAATTTGTTTCAACTGGCATGTTAGGACATAGAAAAATAACAACAAAAACTAAGGGAAATTTGAATTTCATAAGTTTATTTCAATAATTTTCATATCATAATTTTTATTTTATAAATTTAAAAATTTAAATAAATAAAATTATATGAATTTAAATTTTTTTAATTTTAAAATATTTTTTTATATTAATTTTAAAAATTTTATATTAAATCAAAAATATCTTAAAACGACTCATTGACTATTGTTTAGTTAAATTTAATATAAAAAGTTTTACAAAACGCTTTAAAGTTGCCTAATGTGTCCATTTGCTGTGCCCTAAATAATGCAACTTCCTACAAAAGCAAAAAATGCGTTCAATATGTCATTTCTCCACAAACTTTAAAACAAATTTGTCCTTTTTTCGCCGCACCACATCCTTCCTTGCAGTAAATCAGCTTTTGTGTTGCCAAGTCTTAACACTTTGTTTGTTTTTTTTTTGTGTAACTCTGTTCGACTAAAAGTGCGTAGGCAGGAAAACATTTCGTCAACGACTCGCTTGTAAAACGATAAACGTTTCCGGCTTAACTTTGCGCATAAACTTGGCGCATATTTCAACATTGCACACACACACACACTCACACGCATACATTCGTACATGTGGCATGAGGCATAATGAATCGGTTGCCATTCGTCGCCAGGCAGCCACAAGAAAGAATTCATAGCCTTGAACTTGTTTTGGCGCGACAAAATGATAAATTTGATAAATGAGCAAAACTAACGCCGTAAAAGATGTGGGCCCCAAAGAAAAATTACACGCCAACTGGCACGTAAACCACCAGAATTTGTTTGTTAGTAAAATTCATACAACAACAATTTGAATACACTTAAAGTGAACACTGAAGTAATCTGTCTGCGATGATGTTTTGCCTTTGGCTTCTTTCATTTTTTATTACTGTAACATATGGCATACTTAATGTTACTACTGCATACTTAGTAGTTATGACATATGTACTATATATATATAGATACATAATATATACAGGTTGGCGCAAAAGTCATCACTCTATCGGCAGCTGATGTAACTTTTGCAAATGGCGACAAAAGTAATTTTTGCTTTGACAATCATTCATTCAGTTACTCATCCACTCATTCACTCATTTATTCATTCATTTATTAATTTATTTATTCATTTATTTATTCATTTATTCATACATAAACATTTCATTTATTCATTCACTCATTTATTCATTCATTTATTAATTTATTTATTCATTCATTCATTTATTCATTTATTCATACATAAACAAATTAGAGCCAAAGAACACTGGGTCACAACTTTTGCGGCACCCTGTATATTTGCATAGTGAAATGTTTACCAATTTAATAAAGTTTATTGAAACTGTTGTTTGTTTGTATTTGCGCGATTGAGCTCAATAAACTCTTCCAACTAAAAAAAGTTGCACGCCGAAGCTGGTTTATTCTGCGCCTGACTGTTCCTACTTTGTTCGCTGCACGCAACAAGTGGTTTCCATGAATTAAAGTTACAGTTGTTACAGCCATAAAAAGTCTAAAAAAAATAATGAAATTGAAACCAATAGGAGCTAAAATGAAACTTAATGAATTGAAAAAATTAACATTAAATTAGATTTAAAAAATTGTTAAACTAGTTTTACGTTTGGGTTAGTTTAGATTAAATTAAATTAGGATTGGAAGTTTTTGTATGGAAGAAAAGCCTTTAGTTCGACTCAAAGGCATTTGCACTCATTGTGTTCGCTGTGAGTGCTTAATAGAAGGCGGCACATAGAACTCAAAGTTGTATCTCTTTTGAACCACTTTCATTCTCTGATGAGATCCAGGAAATTCAATAATTTTGAATTCGATGATTTCAGAGGTCGTACTCTCAATGTCTAAGCATCTAATTCTAAATTCTTTTTAAATCTTTTCCAAACTCCAGTCATATCTTTGACCTTCAAAGAAGCTTCTATCCTTCCCACTCTAATCAGTTTTAGTGAGCAGTTCTTTCAACTTCAATCAGTTTTAGTGAGCATTTCTCAGCAGATTTTCATAGCCGGTACCGCACCAATAAAATCACTAGCAGTGCTAGGTCGGACTTTCATCCAGCTCATGAAAGACACCCACCTCTACATTTTCGCGCATCGAATGCTCTCAGAAACTTACGGTGATGCTGCTCTGAGTGAAAGAACGTGTCGGGAGTGGTTTCAACGTTTTAAAAATGGTGATTTCGACATGACAAAGTCATCCTCCAACACGACAATGCTCGGCCTCACGTCGCAAAAGTGGTCAAAAAGTACCTGGAAACGCTGAAATGGGAAGTCTTGCCCCACCCGCCGTATTCCCCAGATGTCGCCCCTTCTGACTTCCAACTATTCCGTTCGATGGCACACGGCCTGGCAGATCAACATTTTCAATCCTTCGAAGAATTGGAAAAATGGATTGCTTCATGGATAGCGTCAAAAAAGGACTCCTTTTTTCGAGCCGGGATCCGAAAATTGCCGGAAAGATGGGAGAAAGTTGTCGCTAGCGACGGACAATACTTTGAATAATACATCTGTAAGCACTTTTTCGCAATAAAGCTTTTAATTTTGGAAAAAAACGGCGGAAGCAAAGTTGTACATCTGATAAAATGAAACTTAAATAATTAAAAAAAATTAAAAAGAAATCAATAAAAATTGAATCATTTAAACAACAATAGTTGCTCATAAAATATCATAGAAGCAGTCGTAAATATTTCAAATCTTACATTTCAGAATATTTTAAGTTTTTTAAGTTTTCCTTAACACACAAAGCATGTTTCGTATTTATTCCTAAAATCGTCTCCCATTCATTTGTGCGCCATACTAATCGCTTTACGTAAATCTTCTCGCACGCAGGCCACCTGTGTGTATTTTGTTGTTGCCTCAATTCTCGCCAAGCGAGCACAACATAACGAATTGCAAACATCGCTTCTATACACACACACACACACACCTGCTGTACATGAATACATACACGTATGTTTGACATACATATACAGACACATTTGTCTACCACTACGTCACAACAGACACTTGTCTGTACAAACACACTGGCTTTGGCTTCAATGCTTCAAACGTAAATCAGGGAAACATGACTTGATGGCCCAATTTTATGCTTCGTTTATTTTTCTCACTGCCAGCAGCAGCAGCGCGGCCATCAACTCGCAACTGCGGAGCATTGAAGGAATTCGGCGGTGCGCATTGCAAAGTGCAAATGATGCTTGGCAGCTGGCGAACGACTGGCACTGGCAGGTGCCGCATATCTGTGGGGAACTGCAATTTCACTGGTGTTGCCAATCAGTATGCGCTTTACAGCTGCCAATTGTGGTGAAAGCTTTGAGAGAATGCAATTGTGGGCACTGAATTTTTGCAAGTCAAAATCGATACTGAAGGCAGAAAGTGTTTGATAGGTTTGGGTCTTCAGTCATTATTATTGTATAAACAGCATCATTTCTTTTGGTTCAACCACATATTTCCACCGCTTGATCAAGAATTTAATCACGTTGATCAAATTACTACGTGTTGTTCAGTTTAGTGTCAATAGAATTCGTCAAGTTGAGGCTTTAGAAAGACCAAATCGTTGTGATTGACGAAGATTTGATTAGCTTAGTTCGTCAGTCAATCTTTCAGCTAGAGAATCTTTATTCTGGTTGCATATTTCGGCATTGAACAGAGACTGTTTGATTAACAGTTGAACCACTTTGATCAAATTATTACATATTTAGTTTCGTGTCAATCGAATTTGTCAAGTTAAGACCTTAGAAAAGCCAACTCGTTTGGCTTGACAAGGATTCTATAGGTTTGGTCCATCAGTTAATCTTTAACTAGCAGATTCAATATTCTGGCTGGCTTGACTGCATGTTACACCTTCGTACAGAGACGGTTTGATCAACAATTGAATCACTTTGATTTAATTACTACATGTTGAACAGATTCGTGTCATTATAATTAGTCCAGTTGAGGCCTTAGAAAGGCCAACTCCGTATGCTTGACGAAAATTTGATTAGCTTGGTTCGTCAGTCAATCTTTCAGCTTTAGAATCAGCATATTTCGGCATCAAACAGAAACTGATTGATCTACAATTGAATCACTTTGATCAAATTAGTCCAGTTGAGGTCTTAGAAGGGTCAACTCGTTGTGTTTGACAAGGATTTGATATGTTTTTGTCTTTAATCACTCTTTCATCAGCAGAATCATTATTCTGACTAGATTGACCGCTTGTTTCGGCATTGCCAGAGAGTGCTTGATCAATAATTGAACCACTTTGATCAAATTACCACATGTTGTGTTTTTCGATTTAGTCTAGTTTAAGCCTGAGAAAAGTCAACTCGTTGTGCCTGATGAAGATTTGGTAGGTTTGGTTCGTCAGTCAATCTTTCAGCTTTAGAATCAGCATATTTCGGCATCAAACAGAAACTGATTGATCAACAATTGAATCACTTTGATCAAATTAGTCCAGTTGAGGTCTTAGAAGGGTCAACTCGTTGTGTTTGACAAGGATTTGATATGTTTTTGTCTTCAATCACTCTTTCATCAGCAGCATCATTATTATGACTGGCTTGACCGCATGTTTCGGTATTGCCAGAGAGTGCTTGATCAACAATTGAACCACTTTGATCAAATTACTACATATTTTTTAGGTTCGTGTCGTTCGAAATAGCCATGGAAAGGCCAACTCGTTGTGCTTGATGAGGATTGACACGAACAAAGCCTAGTTCGTCAATCAGTTACAGAATCATTATTCTGGCTGGTTTGAGCGCATCTTTCGGTATAGTACAAAAACTGCGTGTTCAAAAACTGAACCGCTTTGATCAAATTTCGCTGTAATTCATTGAAATCATTGTTTGGTTGATCGATTATTTTCACTGTCAAAATTTGTAACTTGTAAAAGTTTGGAAAGTCGGGTCTTAACGACAGGACTTTTTGTAATGAATTTAAACTATTTAATGCGTTTTTGAATAGTGTCGAATTTTTTAGGGAAAATGGTGACCATGAAAGTATGAAAATGTCTAAAAATTGCAGCATTGCCAACAAAAATGTCAGAGTAGTAATCTTTCAAAGCTATGGAAAACCCATAAATATTCCTATTTCGTATGTTTAAATGTGGCCATCACGTTTACATAATAAAAATCAAAAACCAGATAAGGTTTGTCGCAGTAAAATAAACAACAAAAATCTCTTTTAAACTCAATGTGAAGACCTTCAAAATGTCAATTTAAATTTAAAGAGTTTTTCCTATTTTTCTTGCCTTCTTTTCAATCAAATATTTACTCAACTTTTTAAGTGCCAAAGCGCTCAGCTCAGTTACCTGCCATTCTTCGGCATCGTTTAGCACCTCGAAAATTTCCATAATCCCCACGAAGCGGCGTGCAATTTCCTTCAGTCACCTGCGCAGTCGATAAGCGTTCAATACAATTACGGCAATTATATATACATTTATCCGTAATGCTCACAATAAATCATCCATAATGCACTGCAAACATAATAAATATCAGCCATTAACAATATTTTATGTGCATACATACAATTGTTGTTGTTGCCATTGTTGATGTTATTGCAACGCACGTTGCGTTCGCCAATGCGGCATTGTGCGGCAACGAGTGCGCCATGAAGCGTTATGCTCATTTTGATGCGCCATCATGCGAAAACTTCAGCTTCCGTGTCACTGTCAGCGCCAGAGTGTGGCCACGCCGCGTCACCCATTTCATGCCAGCGCCGTCACCGGGGCCAATGCCAACATCGATGGCACGTTAACAACACAGCAAAATTCACGCAGGTGTTTGTCTATTCTGTCTGCAGCATCCATATTCCCAGTCGAACACCTACACAAACACACACACACGCACACGCTGGCACAGTCTAGTCTAGGAATATCCTTCAAATTCAATACGCTCCACAAATCATTATTGCACGCTCATAAAGTGCACACGGACAGTCATAAACGATGATAAACGATTTGTTATTGCGCATTCAACAGTCACCGCTGGCAACGACAACAACAGCAACAACAACAGAAAGGCAAAATATTTAACATAGTTTTATTGCAAATATCGAAAGAGAGAATTTTCTTCTAGAAAATGTCTGCATTTTAAACATTTCAGCGGTTGACGAAAGGATTTAATGGAAAAAGAATTTAATAAGAGTGATTTGGAAGGAGAAGACTGATTCATGGTGGGTCTGTTTAATATGTTGATTGATTTTTAAATTAACTTGGGACATTCAGTATTTTTCCGCCTAACTTCCGCCTAAAACGAACCAATTTCAAAAGTACGCGCTTTATGTTTTCGCTTATTATGAAACCGTTTAAAGCGAACTTTCGGTTAAAACGAACCATTTTGCCAGTCCCTCCAAGTTCGCTTTATTCACCTAACCAACCACAAGTCTCTGAAAATTAGTGTTGCCACAAGAAAAAAAAATTCTTCCCACAGAGCGCAGTTCATAGAGACAAAAAATAAAGCAATTTACTGAATGTATGGATTTTCTAAATTATTGTATAATCTACTGACTGACTGATTGACTGACTCACTGACTGATTGACTGATTGCCCAAAAATAGTTTTCAATAGCGTTTTTTTGATTACTTCAAACTAGTAAAACTAGTTCAAATGAGAAATAATTCAACACGTGTTTTTCATTTTCTCAAAAATATAACATTCTACCGGGTCAACAATGGGTTAAGAGTTTTTATGGAAAAGGATGAATTAGACCAAATCACCTCCAACTCATAGAAATTACTTAAAATGGCAATGATACGTGTTTTTCACTTGAAAATCAAAATCTGACGGTCACTAATGGGTTAAGAGATTGTATGGAAAAATGGATTAAAAGGCCCATTCACTTTAAAATTACTGAAGACACTTCAAATGACAAATAATTCGATAGGTGTTTTTTATTTTTTTGGAAATTATAATCGAACAGGGTCAACAATGGGTTAAGAACTTGTATAGAAAAAGTTGAATTAAAGGGCCAATTCACTTCAAACTTATTGTAGGCACTTCAAATGATAGATTAATCGTTAGGTGTTTTTCATTTTTTTGCAAATTAAAATCTGACAGAGTCAACAATGGGTTAAGAACTTGTATAGAAAAAGTTGAATTAAAGGGCCAATTCACTTCAAACTTATTGTAGGCACTTCAAATGATAGATTCATCGTAGGTGTTTTCCAATTTTTTGGAAATTAAAATCTGACAGGGTCAACAATGGGTTACGAATTTTTAAGTTGAATTAAAAGGCCAACTCACTTCAAACTTATTGTAGGCACTTCAAATGATAAATTATTCCTTTGGTGTTTTTCAATTTTTTGGAAATTAAAATCTGACAAAGTCAACAATGGGTTAAGAATTTGTATGGAAAAAATGGATTAAAGGGCCAATTCACTTCAACTTAGTGAAAATACTCCAAGCGACAAATTATTCGTTAGGTGTTTTTTACTTTTTTGAAAATCAAAATCTGACAAAGTGAACAATGGGTTGAGGGTTTGTATGGAAAATATTAAAGTAAACAAATTCACTTCAAACTTAGTGAAGGTACTTCAAATGGTAAATAATTAGACAAGTTTTTTTTTTTTAGTTGTTTCAATAAAATTTACTTGTGTCACCAAAGGGTTAAGTAAGGCGTAATTTCTTGGATCCATTGACTTAAGACTTGAAAAAAAGAACTCAGAATCAGAAATAACTCAAGTTAGATTAGGTTAGGTTAAGAGGCACACTCGTAGGTCTAAGAGGCCCACTGTGATACTAAATATTTCACCCGTTTCTGAAATCTGTATGCAACACTGTTTTTTCAACATGTGCTACAACACAAATTTCAAGCGAATGGGGGAAGAGGGGGAGGGGACTTATAGTTTAACGCCGAATCCGAATGGTGGTTGGCAGTTTTTCTTTCACATTTGGAGGTTTTGCGGATGAGCGTTTCACCAACCCAAGTTAGGACTCGAACCTAGGGCCTCTGGTATGAGAAGCCAGCGCGCTATCTACTGGACTATCGAGGCCAACAATAAAAATAAATAACTCAATTCAAAACTTAACAACTGTGTGAGTAAAGTGAGTAAAGATTATTGCAATGGAATAATAAATTTCATGCTTGCAAAAACGCAGAGTTCTAGCAGTAATCAATATATGTTAGAATGGTGAATGTCTTTAAGTTAAAATTAACTATTACATCTACATCAGATCTACAACTTATATGACTATATTTTGAACGCTAAGGCGGTTGAAAGACAGCAAGCCAGATTGACCGGTGTACAGATGGGTTAATCGATGAACGGATGAACAAACAGATGAATAGAAAGGAATTTTAATCCTTTCGCTACAGATGTTTACTGGGAGAAGTTGAAGTTTTAAATTTTAAGTTTTAGGCTTCTATGTGGTTATAT
Source organism: Melieria omissa (assembly GCA_963971225.1). Taxonomy (NCBI): domain Eukaryota; kingdom Metazoa; phylum Arthropoda; class Insecta; order Diptera; family Ulidiidae; genus Melieria; species Melieria omissa. Next base: position 64,725,046 of record OZ020267.1, on the reverse strand, counting down.
AAGTAACATTCCATAGAAAGTTTTTTAATTTTTATACTCGGACCCTGTATTTTAGAGTGTTTTTCTATGAGAGAAACCACATCGTTGTGCCTGTAATAATTACTTAAACATAAAACTTTTAACGCATAACGAAAATTTGAGTATTTCTTCATTTACTTCACCCAAAATTAAAAAGAAAAAGTATCTAAATTCAAAGAAAACGTAAAATTACAAAGTTATCTAAAGTTGTATGCTTCTTCTTCCTTTATCATGTCAAGATATACCATTAAAAAAACGTGTATACTTACCTCCTTAAACTTTAATATTCAGTTTATTAATTTCGTATTTTTCCTAAAACTTCAAACTAGTCTAAGGACCAACAAAAAATGTATTATTGAAACCACAGAAGGTTCAGGTGTCCACAAAGTAGCAATGTGCCATATGGCAACAAAATAGCAAAAGGGTTAACAAATGGACATGACTAACTCGATTCCTCAGACGATCTTCAAATACCTACTTATGTATCTATCTGAGAGCATCTGCGTCCATCTGAGTGTCATAAGTTCCAATGCTGGTCGTTCGAAGGTGCTGGACAAATCAACGAATAAACCAAAGACTATTTGAAGGAAAAGACAAGTAGTAGTAGTAACTACATCGCATCCCTTCAGGATATTTCAAACATTTTGGCAAAGTGCGGGAAATGAAAATATTTAACACATTTGATCCTTAAGCAAAATTCAAAATTTACTATCAAATCAAATGCAAAACGTTTAAATGTAAATATCAAACATCTGGCAACTCTGTATGGCAATCGCATGCACATATTTATCAAACTGTGACTGTGCTTTTCGATATGTTAACCGCATCACTTTGCAGCACATAACTCATTTTTCTTGTGCCACGAATGAGGAATGTGACCTGTGTGGTTGATGCGGTTCGGTCATGTGACACCACCCCCACCTCCACTTTGACTGCTCATTTTGCATAAATGCCACAACTGCATGCGGCAGCATCAGCAACCATGGGTACTCACGGTGCTCAACACAATCGCACATACATACTTACGAACATGCCGCACGTGCAATTTTGAAGATTTTGCTGGCATGAAGATTGATGACATGCAGCGCAGAGCAACGTTGGATAACTTCAGAGCAGTAAAAAGCAGTACAAAAAAAAACAAAAATATTAGCATCATGAATGTGAATCAGAAAGATTGGTAATTGATAATTTGCTATTGGAAATTAAAAGTTTGATTACCCAATTTGCCTAATGAAACACTGCAGGTATTAATGGCTCAAATAATTCAAACAGGAGCCATGAACCTGATTCATGGAGACATTTGTGAAGAGATTGTTAAGAGTTCATGAAATGTTTAACATATCTGATCAATCGATGAGGGAAAAATTCACGTTTGATCATAACACACCTACTAAATTGGCATCACTCTGGGTCAGTTAGACCCTGTTCAGTTGTTGATTCTTGTTGCCTTGATTCTAACAACTATTGAAACTTTTGACTCAACAATTCTGAGGAGTATTTTGAACTTTGGTTTAAGAATTTATAGATAAAAACATAAATTTAAAAAATCGCTAGAAAACAGGTCTCAGAGCAGGCATTGTCGGTTAACCCTTTCGTTTCCACTGGGATAATACGTCCCAGCAACTTTTAAATGCCCTTCAAAACAACTAATCAGATCTTCTGACTCACGCATAATGTTTATTAGAATTCTTTGTCCCTGGATAAGAGAATGATTTCAGAATTTGTGAGCATCCAATATGATTTCTACTGAGAGTGTTTTGAATTTCAAAATTAAACTCCGTCTCGAAAGGGTTAAAGTATCAATAAGGATCTATATGACCCAGACGGTTCACCGAAGGTTAAGGCAGTTAACTGTTTCGCTACAGATTTTTACTAAGGCAACCAAAATTTTATATTCAATGATTAAGACTTCTGTGTGGTTATATCAACAACATTCTATAATATTTTTTAAACTTCTGTCATCGGACTTGGACTTTAGAGTTCTCCACCTCGTTGTGCTGTAGTAATAACTTAAAACTTGCGGACCATTGCGGACGGTTTTTCATTTTTAAATATCTGTATTTTTTGTAGTATTTTTATCAACTTTAGCTTTGGTGACGTCTTAAATTTATTTCGTGAAAACTTAGCCTAATCCGATGTGTACTTTTCGAGACCTTAGCGGATATGAGACTATATCTTTGTAGGTACGGAAAACCTGCGATTTTTCTAGTGTTAAACATAAATTTTTTTTGCACATAACTAAATATCTATTATTTTTTAATTTACTTCAATCAAAAACAAAAAAAGAAATACCTGAATTCAAGTAAAAGGTCAAATTAAAAAATTCTCCTATTTTGATGTTTCTTCTTTCTTTATTATGTAAAGTAAAAACATTCTTCTTTAAACTTAAATATTCCGTTTATGAATTTTGTATTATTGACAAAACCTTAAACTACTTTCAGGATCAAGAAAAAATTTATTCCTAAATCCATAAAAGGTTCAGATGTCCATAAAATAACATGCTGCCATAAGACAACAAAATAGCAAAAGGGTTAAGGCGCCTCAAAGTATTGTTAAGCCAGGACTGCTTTAAAAACAAGTATTGCTCTGCATTTGGTGGCATTGAGGGCGCCTGAGATGAGCTGTTTCCGTCTGACCAAAGGACCAAACTTGCACATGACCAAAGCTCGGAAGTATGGTGACAATTAAGTTTTGTTGAAATATTTGAAAATGTAAAAATATTTATGGGTTTTCAAAAACCATTTGAACACTGAAGCAACTCTGAACGACTCACAGCAGTTTTGCTCGAATTGAACAAATTTTTAGCATTTCCAAGGCAGTGTTGAGGCGCACAGTGGGCAACAAACTGATAAGGTCAAATTTTTTGCAACGTAACAGTTGCTAAAAGCGACACAAATACGGCACGTTTTGCAATAGCAACAACAATAAAATAGCATGCCACAGGCGCGCAAAAGTCAGCAGAGTAGAAAAAAACAAAAACAAACTAACCAACAATGACAATAAAAAAAATAAAAATTGAGAGCAGTTCAATTGCGCAAAGCATTGGCCGCGCTGACCGGACGCAAAACCCAGTTACAGCGAATTATTTGCACACGACAGCAGCCACATTGCTGCGCACTCACACACGCGCACCAACACGTACTCATCTCTACGCACAAGCATGCAGTAGGAGTGCATGTGCCGACGGGCTTCTGGCTGGCGGAACTCAATGTTGCTGCTGTTGCTGTTGGTGTCAGCAATGCATCATCGAGGAGGGACCACGCGCCACCGATGCTCCGAACGTTGGCTGTGTCACGCCCTGGCATTTCCTTGCTAACATTTTGCACTGAACTATCTGTCTGTATGTGTATATGTGGGCAGCATTGAAAATCAAACGTTAAGGAATTTTACAATTTTAACAAAAATTTATATTGTTGTACGTGTGTGTTGCACTAATGGCTGCACTGTGCGACAGCCAACCAACATCGAATTGTAATACGGCAAACGGCTTGAATTTGCTTCATTAAGCCTCAGCGTTGGCAATG
>OZ020267.1:64492759-64720259 GCA_963971225.1 Melieria omissa | reverse complement strand
AAACCAAACAAACATTGAAAATGTGAAAATGTTGAAATATATAAAAATTATCGTTTTGCTCGCACTTCTTTCATTCCATTCATCGCCTTTTTGTGGAATCTGAATACAAGGCGTCTAATATTGAATGAAGTTGAGTACGATGCCGTGGTTTATGAAATATGCGCCAATATTTCGCTCGAATTATGCTCCCAGCACATCAGTTTACAAAAATATTTGTTTGTTGTGTTTAAACAAACTGCTGTCAAATTAAACTTCATTGAGCAGTCTGGACGGTTGTGTTCAACAAAAAGCTCTTTTTACTTAAACTAGTTTAAATGAGTCAGTTTGAACGCAATATTAGTATACATGTAATAATAATAGTATTTAAGAGACCGATGTTAAAAATAAAGAGAAGACGGATATTGGACTTTACAAAAACAAGCCGTATTCAATTACAATAACATAACTCGCGCGTCTCCATGTTGGATGATTGGATTAGGGAGCGATTCGATTACACTACTCGACAAAAAAAGAGTTGATCGCGTGCTCCTTGTGTTAGTCGAATGGTTGGTTTACGAGATATGTGCTCATAACTGAAATAAGAGGGGAAAAACGTGTTTTTTGAAGATTTTTCGAAAACGCTTCTTAGGAAAATTTTTTGATTTTCAGTTTCGTGTTCAGCAGCCGTAGACTAGTCTAAAAAATACTTTTATTTTTAGGAAAATTTTTGGTGTCGAGTAGTGTTAGCTGAATGCGAAAATAATTACTGTAGAAACTAATTATAATTCTCTTCTAATTTCAACCAATGCTTTTCACTTCACCTTTTCTAAAATGCAATAAAAAATCGTAATGTATGACAAAAACTTGTACTACAAATAGTGAAAATTCTTATTTGTTTGACATTTCAAATCAACATTTTTGCAATCCAACACAAAATCTTATTAAATGACAAAAGATGTATGAAAAAATTCATTAGGAAAAATATTTCAATTCCAACTAATGACTTTCAACTCTTTCACAGCCGTTGGCAATAAGTTCAAGAATGCGTTTAATTACGATAAGAATGCGAATGAAACAAACGGCCATCCAACGAGTCAGTTATAATTTAAGACCGGCAATAGAGTGCATTGACATACAGTGACAGCTAATAGATGCAACTCGAATACGCTCTACGAACATTCATATTGAGGTACGACTGCAGTTATATATATTGAAGTGAAATTTGCATTAGAGCACATAGGGGCTTCAGTAGTCTTTTAGAACGGTTATCAAGTTTCAGGCTTTTCATTTGTTTTTCTTTGCTTCATTCAAAATGCAGCAACAACTGCTAGCGGCATTTTTGTTGCTCGTAAGTGTGGATTTCGGCGTTCTCGCACGGCATACACGTAAATATTGCAAACATTTATATGCAAAATATCATATTTTAAATTATTGAAAGCCTCATAAACATTCTCAGTTCCCAACACCAACATTTCACGCATCATCGATGGCTGCCTTACCAAGTTTCGATGCAGTTATTGAAGAAACACCACTGCGGCGGCTCGATTATTTCGCCAAGTCACGTGCTGACCGCTGGGCACTGCTGCCTTGGCCGCAACGTAGAAGAGATGAGCGTACTGGCGGGCGTGCGCCAGCTTGACGACAGCAACGGTCTGAGGGTTCCCGTCAAATCCTGCGATATACACGAAAAATACGAAACATACTGGGAATACGACATTGCTTTACTGCGCCTGGAGCGAGATCTGCCGCTGGACGGTGTTCGCTTTGCAGCGATCGCTTTCAGTGGCAGCGAAGACGTGGGCGGCGATGTGCCGGTCACTCTGACCGGCTGGGGTAAAATCGACAAGTATGGAAAAAAAACCCAATACGTTGCAGAGATTGAACTATCACACCGTCACTAATCAGGATTGTGAGCCGTTCTGGGGGAAATCGATAAAGACGACGCATATTTGTGCAACAGGCCCCAAAGGATCGGCATGTGGGGTGAGTTTCAAGTTTTCTTACTCCATTATTTCAATTAAGATTACAACTCGCAACAATATTTTAACCAATCTGTCATATATTGGGATTTGAAAAATATTTTGTTTTAATGAAATTTCCTTACAGGGCGATTCTGGCGGCCCGTTGGTCATGTCAACGCCAGAAGGACTGCGTCAGGTGGGAATTACCTCCTTTGGTTTCGCATGTATTCCATACCCACATAATGTCTACACAAGAGTATCAAAGTTCGTTGCTTGGATACAGAAGCATATGAACTAAAAATATCGTATTATCGTATCATACGATATTGTTGTCACACAATATTGATGTCATTATGCAAAACTATATGAATAAATAAATAAAAAGGAAAGCAACTGTTGTATCTATTTGAGCAAAACCATGAAAAATTTATCATATTTAACTATCCCAAAAACCACCTGCGATCTGCCTCTCACAAGCTTTATCACGCGTTATCTCGGCCACTAAAGATGAGAAATCGTAATTCTAAAGGATCAGGATTGGATTGCGCGATTACAGATGGACTGCGTTCAACCGCTGATGTGCTCCGCGGGAAGTGGGTATCAAGAAGAACCTCAAGGACACTTAGTCCAACGACCATCCACTTTTTGGATACAGTCGAGACCAGCCGGTGATATCTTGAGAATTTCGCCAATCGTTGTGCGTCCTATTAATGCGGTCATCCGTAGCTGCGGATTCTGCTGGTTGTAAGTTACCCATGGAAAAACAGACATACTATATATCGCACACGCACAACAAAAGTGACATAACTCAAAATGTTTGATTTTTCAGGAAACGCAAAAAACTGTTTTTGAGCTAAATAAACATTTTTTTTTTAATAACAAATAGACCGTTTAGTAGAAAATCCTTACAGATAATGCTTTATGATAAGTTACAAGAATTTATTTTTTATTTTACATTAGAAAATCCAAAATTTTGAGTTGTGACCGTTTTGATGATATTTTAATTCAATAATTACCGAATTATTTCAAGTTATGCCACTTTTTCTGAATTTAATAATTATAAATGACAGTTAAAAAGTTGAAAGAAAAATTTTGAAAATTCATAATTAATTTTAATAATTAAAAATATATACAAAAATTGTCAGAATTTTGCTTAAAATTAACTTTAACAAAAATTTATTTCGTCAAAAGTGTCACAATTTGAGTTAGGACTCTTTTGCATTGAGCTGCAGCGATAGTAATAGTATATATTATATAGTATCAAATATAGTATAAGTATATAGTATCAAACTTCTGACATGAAAAGAGACCTAACTGTATTTTTGCAACAGTTAACAACAACAAAATATACTGAGCTTTTGCTGATTGGTAGATTTATGTATTGTGAAAAATTTTGAGTTGTGTCACTTTTGTGGTGCGTGTGCGATATGTGATCAGAAAAGGGGCACTCCTGCGTAGAGCGTCTCGCGATAAAGAAGATTTGATGAATGGGATCTAACAAGGGTAATATCGACGATCTTCTTTTTTGTTGAAAGTATGCAAGATTGGCTCCCACTGAGTCCTAGATTTAGGCCCACAGAAACCTTTTAACCAGTTTGTTTGCTGACTAAACTGACCATGACAACACGTTACCGGGTTAAGGCCAGACGCAAAAGCTCTCTTCGGGCGCCATCAAGAGATGATAGAGGATCCTCAACTTGGTCTTTCCACCGGAGGTACGACCTTCCTCTTCGCCGTCGCCCTTCATCCTCTGCATCGAATACCTTTTTCGCCGGAGCTTCCTCGTACATACGGTAAACATGGCCAATTCAACGTAGCCGCTGGATGTTAATTCATCTTAACACGTCTGTAGTCAACAGCTCTTTGTTGGTTCCTAAAAGATAGTTGTCGCCAAAACGAACAGCGCCAAAGATCTCGAGCAGTACCTTGGTCTCGAACACCACAATGGTCGCTGCGTCGTTAGGCGACAGTGACCTTACTTCTACGCCATAGAGGAGCACCGGCAGAATAAGCGTTCTATAGAGTACAAGTTTTGTCCGTCGAGAGAGGTCTCTGCTACTCAGTTACCTACCGAGACCATAGTAGCACCTATTGGCAAGAGTAATCCCTTGCTTTGTTCTTTCTTTTGGCGTCCATAATTCGATCCGATATCTCTTACCAATTCTTGGATATGTCCCTTAAGGGGGGCACTCCATGAAACGCTCAAAAAAATGACCAATTTTCTTTATTTTACTGTACAAAAAAAGAAAGAGACAGGCACAATCCGTTTGGAACATCTTTAGGTATTAGTTAAAAGTTCAAAAAAAAAGTTATACATAAAAAAAAATTACAAATTGCAAACATATTGAACATCTTCCGAGGATTGGTTTAAAAAAAGACGTCTTCCCGCCCACACGATGCCGTCCGAAGTTTAAGTCTGAAACATACAAATTATATATCAAATTAATCAGCAGGCTTGTCGCAAGTGCGTGAACCTCAAAAACTAAAAAAAAATTTAGCAACAAAGCTACAAAAACTACAAAACTACAAAAAAGTTCGTTTTTTCTTACTTTTCTTTATTAAAAAAACAGTAAAAATTAATAGATTTCAGAAGTTCATGCACTTCTCTGTTCAATATCCTACAAAACAAGTATATATTCGTGTAGATCGGTTCAGTAGTTTTTTTTTATCATGTGGACGGACTACAAAAACGTGTTTATGAGGAAACGCGTTCCAAAGTTATTCGGAACACTTGGTGTGGATGAGCGCGCGTCGATGAAAAGAACTGTGTCTCCGAAAGTTTTAAGAGTTCGACTTTGAAACTTTGTAATAACGTTCTCGAATAATATATCTTTCGATGAAAGCAAAAACAAAATCGATTTTTTGAAACCATTTCATGGAGTGCCCCCCCTTAACATAAGCACTTTTCTATTAGTATTCAAATAATTCTTCTAGCAAAAATGAGTTAAGCCAATTCTTTACATTATAATCAAAATTGTTCAGCGAAAGAAAAATCCAAACTTATTTACATAAATCAAGCATTTGTATGTAAAGTGCGTTCAACATAAGTGTGCAGCGATATTAAGTTGTCACTACTTGTGAACGGTCTCTGCGCCGACGCTTGGCAGTGTCATAAATTACCGCTGCTTTTGTCTCACCTTCCATTTAAATTCGTCTTACAGGAATTTCTTCTTCGCAAGAATGTCGTATTTTGGCTTTTACCCGCTCGTCCCGCGTTGGCCCTGTGATGACGTCACTTCAGCTGGGGAAATGCCAACCCACAGCCCATACTTACCTTCTCGTTCTCTCTCTCTCTCTTTCGTGCATCCACCCACTCGCACAACGTTGCGGCGCATGTCTGACCCACATTTCCCCGCTCGCTGCACATTTGTTGGTAAATATTGAAAGCATTGTTGCATTGTTTTTGTGCCGCACACAAAGCCGGTCAACGACACAAAAGCCGGCAAATAGTGGTTCATTGGTTCGAAAAAGCTCTCACTCTTCGAAAGCTTTCGCAATGCGAAAAAGCCTTCGGCGTGCAACTTTCAAAGCTTTCAAATAACAACTTTCAGCAAGTTTCTCAATAAATATTCGTTGCTTTTATTTGTATCTTGAAAAGTTTGTTCTCACCTATTGGCTAATTTCACAAAAACTGAAACTGAAACGCCTTTGCGCATAAATACATAAATAATAAATACCCTAAGCTATTTAGCTGCGAAATAAGTTACTCTTATGGAAGCCTACAGTACGCGTACGTTAAGATTAATGAAGGGTGCAGTCGTTGAGCGGTGCCAGGTCGCCGCGCCTTAGACCTCGTTGCACTCGAGGTACAACTGATGGCAGTCGAAGCCGGAGCGCCCCCTGCGGCCGGCATCGTACAGATACTCGAACTTGCTGTCGCTGGTGCGGTCCAGGAAGTAGCTGGCCGCATACCTGTAAGACGACATTGATTAGACGCCGATTGGACAGCGTTGACGTGTACTTACGATCCAAGCTGGCAGAAGATGCTGGCGCCGCCAATCTCGCGCACGCACTCCGAGTTCGCCTCGCACATGTAGCGCTGCTGGCACTTGTCGTCCGCGTTGCGGTAGGTGCGCACGTAGCCCTTCAGCAGCGAGATGCCCGCCACGGTCGCGTCGCTGACCGAGTCGCGTTTGCCCAGCGAGCGCGCGGTGAGCGAGCGATGCGAGAAGGAGGTCTTCAGCGCGTCCAGCAGATTCATGACGATCTGGATGAACTGCAACGAGAAGGCCAGTAGAGAGAGACACGACAAAGAGCCGAAAAGTGTAAAATTAGCCAATCAGGTTTTGCCAAAGCGGATGAGGTGGGTGGTGAGGTGCAAATGCAAGCGTTTTCATGACAGTTACAACAACAATAATCAATGACACAATGATAATAATGACAGTAATGGTGACTGTTCGACTAGCAACTCCAATGCGTGTACAGATAAATGAATTGGAAAATGAAAAACATAACGAAAAAGAAGCGCAAAATGTTCTCTCCGTGTGTGAATGATTGTGAGTGTGTGCGTGTTGGTGAAATAAGTCTTTGTGTGTTGGATGAGTGTGTGTGAGTGAGGTAATAAATTTGAAGCTAGTTAGATGGAAACATATGGTTTTTTTTACTTTAAGGATATTTTTTTTTTTTAATATTATGAAGTATTTTCTTGTAAGTTTTGTATTTTTTTCATTAATTTTTTTCTTGGAATATATTTGCAAATGTTTTGGTGTAAATGATTAATATTAATATATGTTTTTAAATTTTTTTTATAAATGTTTATACTAATTTGTTTATCTTTTTCATAAATTTTTTTGTACCAGTTTTTGGTGTATTTTTGCTTCAAAGTTCAAATTTTGTTGGTTTAAATGATTGATATTAATATACTTTATGTGGTATTCCAAAAATTCAAGTTTAATTTTTAAGTTTTAGTTTGAAATAATTTGTTTTTTACTTTTTATAAATTTTCTAATACTCAAAGTACGTGTTTTTATAATTTTTGTTATTTGTTTTTTAAATTTCCTAATGTGTTTTCTACTTTGTTTTTTTTAATTCCAAAAAAGTAATTTCTATTTTCAACTTGTTTTTTGTTTAATACTTTAGTGTTTTTCTTTGGTTGTTTGGTTTTTGTTTGTTTTAAATCGTTTACCTCTCCAGCTTGTTTGGCCATTGAGTTGACTTGTTCTGGATCTTTGGTGCCAAGCACTGATGACAGCACAGCAGCTAAGATGCCCTGTTGCAAGCGAGAAACCACATAATACCATTCACCATACCATTTTCATTTCAGTTTATATTGCATTGTTTTGTACAGAACAACAATAACAACAACAACGACAACGTTTAGGTATAACAGGCACAAAAAAACAAAAAAAGAAGAGTCGAGTATTAGAATATTTGCTTAATTATTTTTTTTTTGGGTGTGTTTGCAGTTAAATAATGAACAAGAACAACAACAACTAAAATAAAAAAAATTACAATGACATTTCTCGAAATGCATAACATGAGAATGCAGCCAATGAAATGTGCGAGAGAGACAAAAAACTGATATGATTTGAACGAGCCACATGTGTGGACAAAGCAATGAAAATTATGACAAGTATTGGATTACTGCAGCGAAATGATGAGCTCCATTGTTTTCGACAAACTTGCAAGTGGCACAATTTTAATTGGACATATTATAATTGTTGGCCACAAACTGTCTGGTGTGATATGTGAGCTGCTCAAAATTAGATAATTAAGTGATTACGTTGAAATTTTTGGTACGAAACTTGTGTAATTAAGATGAAAAGCTTGTGCAATGAACGCTGAGAGTTTGGCTTGCATTGCTTAGTATGGCAGATTAGTTTTGAACTGGGATGTGTTTAGTGTTAAAATGTGGGAAAAGCTATTGGTTCATAATGCTATGACAGCAATTGGGGGTTTTTCCTTATCGAAAGAACCAGCAAACGCAGCACTTGAACAGAAATCCATATATTTTAGTGCAACTTGAGGTGCCCTGTTAGTTTGCTTCAAGTCTAACCGACCTGTGTAGAAATCTAAGTAGATCCTGTGGAGCCAAGAAGCCCAGCTTTCAATAAGCCAATCTTTTTTTCCTGCTGCTACTATAATGTTTGCTGTGCCAACTGAAATCAAAATTTTCAACTGAGCTGTCACTCTTCTGGGTACTTTATGTTTGTTCCTCGACATTTAACCTTTTTATCAGAAATCTTATTCCCCTCAAACTCAAACTATGTTCTCAATATGGTCTCTCAATAGTTTCTCCTATGCAATTTTCAACATTTTTACTTTGCTTTCAATAATGCAGCAGAGAAAAGCGTTTAAAAGCATTGAAGTTAGTTAAATCATAAAAAATAAATACCAAAGAAAAAAAATGGTAGAAAATATTTACAAAAATCATAGAGGGACGGGAAAAATGGATTTGAAGATAGAGTGCACGCTGAATTTCTACTATGGCAAATAACCAAATAATCTCATTGAAAGCTAAGATACAGCAATCGAACATTTACCTGCATTGGCGAACCGCCATTGTCGACCTTGTCGATGCCATCGCTCGGTGCGCCGCCGCCCAGCAGTGTGTTGATGATTTTCAGGCCTAAAAGTAGGCAAACAATTTCGGGTTACAGTCATGAGCCAATTAACTATTATTTGCACTTTCACTCACCCATCGAGATGACATTGGCCCATGGCGAACCGCCAAAACCAATGGAATTGTCAACGTCGTCCGATTTGGTGGGCGCATTGCCGGCACCGTTGAAGAACATTGTCAGAAATGTGGACAGCATGTTGGACCAGGAGAAGCCGCTGGGTGTCTCCTGTATCTGATTGCCCACGTCCGTGTCTTCTTCGACATCGTCGAGCGCCACCTTCTTCGAGGCGTTGGGCTTGACGGCAAACTTGCGACCACTGCTGCTCTCGTTCGGCTGATAGACGGGCGACAACTGCTGCTGCTGTTGTTGTTGTTGCTGTTGCATACGCTGCCGTTGATAGACCTCGTGCTGCGGATAGGCGTAGGTGAGCAGCAGACAATTGGCAGCCACTATGGACAGCAGCAGGTAGGCGTGGATTTTGCGTTGATTCAACATGCTGCAAGAAATGGGAGCGTAGAGTGAAATGTTACATGGGTTGTAAATCAATTAAAATGCACTTAAAAATATGTGACAGGGAGTTAGAAAGCAATATTTGTTTATTTTATGTGTTTTCGGCATAAATTCCAAAGCGTTTCGTAAGCAGTCGGTCAGTCTATGTGACTTTTGAAGTCAATTATTTGTTGTCAGCAAAATATTTAGTCGTTGTTCAGTATGCAGCGTTGTGCTTCATTTGAATGCCGCATGCGCAGCGCTTACGTATTCACCAGGAGAAATGGTGTCGTTCAATTTGTTTTCAGCAACGTCCATTTGTCGTTGACTTGTCTCTTTCACTTCCGCACCAAAGCATTGACGTGTGTTTGCCATAAGCGACAACGATTGGCTGGTCGGAACGTTTGATTGCTAAGATGGCTAAGTTTTTTGAACTTGTTGCAGATTAGCTTTGTGCCAAAAATTGCGCGTAACCCACTTTCAACTGCAAATTTGTTACAAGATTTTTGTAAAATTGTTTGAAAAAATTTTTGTCGGTTGTGCAAAAAATGTTACTAATTTTACAGACCATAATAACAAAATTGTTTTTTAGTCATTTTGCAGACTTCTTCAACTGCAAATTTGTTGCAAGAATTAAAATTTTTTTTTAATAATTTTTTTTTTAGCTGTGCAAAAAAATATTATTTTCTTATTTTACTGACCAACCCGTGGAAAATATTTTGCTTGCTATGTGTCTTTCTAAACATTATTATTATTTTTTAGTACTGAAATCAGATGCAAAAAATGTTTCCTTTGAATGGTTAAATTGGAATTCTGTATAATTGATTAAGTAAGTTGGAATTTAGATCTCTGTGCTCTTTTGGTTCAGTCGACTCGAGTTGGCTGACAGATACGCAAATCAATGTTCTGAAGTCTCACAAACAACTCGTAAACAACAGCAACGAATCTTGATTGAACACATAAGTAAAAGTTAAAGTCAAATTAACTCGGCTCATACACTATCCTTGTACTGTCACAAGTCTAACCTCACTTAACCTCACCTAACCTCACCTTACCACAACACACCCCACCCCACCTCACCTCACCTAACTCATGTTTATTGAACACATATGCCCTTTACATACAAAAATTATACTTACTCAATTTATACAATTTTTTTCTAAAGTCTAACTTAACCTAACCTAACCTAACCTAACCTAACCTAACCTAACCTAACCTAACCTAACCCAACCTAACCTAACCTAACCTAACCTTGGTTGCTCAAGTGTAGTGAACTAAGAAAGTACTAAGTGCAGAACGTTTCTGATAACTCATCGATTTGACAGTGCTGTTTGGAGTGTTTATTCACTTGCCGCATATAACCAAGCGTAACTTTCGATTGCGCTTTCGAATTTGATGAAATCCACTTTGTATCTTTTGTTTTCAACTTGCAAAAGGTGAGATTAATAAATATAAATAAACTCATATTTGCGGCCCGCCGGTGGGGCTCCCGTGGACAGCCACAAAATCAGCTGATGCACAGTTTCTCCGAACTGGTTACTGCTGAATAAGCTCTAAACACTGAACTGCTGAGCAAAACCCACTTAGCAAAGACACAAACCCATCACAACTGAACTCAATATTGAAATGCGTTCATGCCCCCCGATTAGCACGGACGCGAACCTATCTATACTCACCACAATGAACTCCGCAAGTGCCATAGTTGACACTATCAAAAGTGTATCCTCCGAAATAAAAAGATTACTAAAAGATGCGGGCAACATCAAACGGGAAATAAAAATTGGCATAGCAGATGAAACAAAAAAGTTGACTGCACTAGTTCCATTGATTGAATCTTTGATTCTAAGCCAACGATCCGAAAACTCGAATACTATTTCTGACGTTCGGGCAGTAATACGCGAGGAGCTGGCGACTTTGAAAGAATCTCTGGGTGCTAATACGGATATTCCAATGAGCTATGCAAATGTTGCTAAAGCAGCTATCACCAAAGAGACAGCAAAGCCTGCCCTAATAATAAGTGCAGCTCAGAATGTCAGCGCCAAACACTCAGAAGTTCTCCAAACTTTTCGTCATAACGTTTCATTCAAAGACACAAATTTTGCCCCAGCAAAAATTACACCAGTCTCGAATAATAAAGTGCGGATTGAGTTCCACAGTGAACAACAACGAGAAACTACTATGCAAAAACTGTCAAATGTCTCAGCCCTCAAAACTGAGATAGCTAAGAATAAGCGGCCAATGGTTATAATCAAAGGCATCTCTAAAGAAATCGGAGCAACCGAGTTGGTCAATTTAATAACAGTTCAAAATGATGGCATCAAAGCTGCAGTAAAGAATGAAGAAGACATTAAACTGCGCTTTATACGTCGAAATCGGCGGAATCCTGACTTTACTTACAATGCCGTCCTTGAACTCAATCCCAATGTATGGAAAGTAATGATGAAAATCGAACGTCTTAATGTTGACTACCAATGTTTACATATATCAGATTTTAGTGCTTTTGTGCAATGCTTCAAATGTTTGCAGTTTGGGCACACGCAAAATAAATGTAACTCAACAATTACACCGTGTTCTCACTGTGCTAGCAAAGAACATCAATTTATCAACTGCCCGCATAAGAACGATAGCGATAAACGCAAGTGTTTTAACTGTGCCAGTCGTAACATTAAAATGAAGATGAATGTGAATGACCACCACTCCGCCACGAGCATAAAAGATTGTCCACAAATCAAAACAATACAACAGAGAATTAACGCGCGCACTGATTATGGGTTCTAAGTCACTAAGTTTCATTCAAATTAACGTGAACCGTTGCTATACAGCATACAATGAATTATTGCAATATTTTATATCACACTCAACCGATATCGCTTTAGTTTCTGAGCCACCTCTCGTAAACGCCAGCAAAGTTCGCACAGTGAGCGGTATTTTGACGTATCAGTTTTCCGCGGCTAACAGGAAAATCAAATCATGCATTTTGGTGAAAGAATCTGTTGGTGCAACACTTGGAGTCTCGCAACTATCTACTCCGAACCTTAGTGTTATTAAGCTCTGTGTTGGTCAACGCTTGTTATATATCGCCAGCGCATATGTTGAGCCTGATATTGATCGATATAATACTTTAAACGCTGTGGCTACAATGCTTTCGAAGACATCATCTTCGTTACTGCTTGTTGGGGGTGATTTTAACGGCTGGCATACATCATGGGGCTCAATGTCCCAAAACGATCGTGGAGTACGCGTTGCGAACATTGCAGCAGCGAATGATATGGCAATCTGCAACAGAGGTTGTACGCCTACCTTTACAGCCATACGGTATGGTGCTGCGGCTAGCTCTATCGTAGACATTACACTCGCGTCTGAAAACCTAATGCAACGAGTGAAAGACTGGTGTGTAAACGTGGATGCTGTGCAAAATTCGGATCACAATGCCATCACCTTTAAAATACAAAGTATTGCCAAAATCATTCCAGCTAAACGAACTTCAACCTACCTCTTTAACAATAAAACAGCCAAATGGAGTAAATTTACTGCGTCTGTACAAAATCTCCTTGAGCAGTCAGGCATCTTGCAGAGAAATCTGTCTGTTTGCACGGCTGGTGACATAGACAATACTGTACGCGAACTCACTGATATAATCAGACATGCATGCACTAGTTCTATGAAGATGAGAGGAAATAGCAAACCTCATAACCCATGGTGGAACGATGAGCTCCAAAATTTGAAAGATAAGTGCGTAAGGCTTCATCACCAACTTAATAGTTTAAGCAGACGTCAAATGCCCTTACACAATATTGCACTGCTTCATTTCGAAGCAAAGCGTGAATACGCCGAAGCGTTGCGGAAAGCTTCAATATGTCATTTTCGCGAATTTTGCAATAGCCAAGGAAAGGACGACGTCTGGTCTCTAACAAACCGTATCATAAAAGATGCACCTTCGCAGCGGCCGCCAATAACACTTCAACAAAATGGCATATTTACCGATACGAGCCAGCACACCGCTGAAGCCTTGATACACCACTTCTATCCTGATGACAATATCGACACCAGCTCTTCTCACCGCCTCATTCGCAATCAAGTGAAAAATAGCTTAGATACACCAAACGACGAAGACTTCACTGAAGATGAGGTTCTAGAAGCCCTTCAAACAATGAATCCAAATCGTTCACCTGGCCTGGACAATTTGACTTCAGATATCTGCCTAGAGTTCACTAAAAAGAATCTCGGATTCCTTACGACTTTATACAACGCTTGTCTTCGTATCGGGCACTTTCCGACAGCATGGAAAGAAGCTTATGTTAAAATCTTGCCAAAACCGAATAAACAAGAAAGCGATCTGAGCTGTTATCGCCCTATTGGTCTTCTTCCGGTTTTTGGAAAACTTTTAGAAAAGCTCTTTATCAAACGGCTGACATTTCACGCTGAAAGCAAACAATTGTGGTCCACCAAGCAATACGGTTTCAAAGAGCAAGTGTCGACGACCGATGCTTTACAAAACGCCGTACAGCACATCGAGAACCAAAAACGTCGGAAACGTCTGGTCCTTTCTGTATCCCTCGATATAAAAGCAGCTTTTGATAACGCTTGGTGGCCAGCACTCCTCAATCAGCTTGCTCGATACAACACACCATCAAACATATACAATCTTATAAAAAGTTACCTCGATGGCCGTTTGGTCAGGCTCGACTACGCGGATGCAACAGCGACTAAGAAAATGAGCAAAGGCTGTATACAAGGCTCGGTGTGTGGCCCGACCTTTTGGAATATAATCCTGGACGATTTGCTCTCTATGGTACTTCCAAATGGATGTCAAATTCAAGCCTTTGCCGACGATATACTCTTGACTGTAAGTTCAACAACTCTTCAGGAATTACAAAACAATGCTAATGCCGCTTTAAGCCAAATCACTAAATGGGGCGCAGATGTGAAACTAACATTTGGTGAGGCTAAAACTAGAATAATAGCATTTACGCAGAAGGCAAAATCAGCCATTATTTGCATGAATGGTACGTCTTTAAACTTTGTCAAGGAAATTAAGCTCCTGGGTGTCATAATTGATGAGCACCTCAAATTCACAAGCCACGCTAGATATGCAATTGGTAAAGCACAACGAGTTTTCACCAACTTATGCAAATTTGTTCGACCAACATGGGGTGTTCACGCAGAGAACGTCAGAATCTTATACACGCAAGTCATTGAACCCATTATAACATACGCGGCAGGCATTTGGGGTAGAGCGGTAAAGTTTTACTACATCCGCCGGTTACTCCGTTCATTTCAGAGGAACTTTGCAATTCGCTGCATTAGAGCTTTTCATACCGTATCAGCCACGTCAGCACTTGCATTGGCAGGATTTACGCCATTATATTTAAAAGTCGAAGAGACAATGAGAATTGCTGACATCAAAACGAAGTGTACTTGCGACGGGCTCCCTGAAGATGTCAGACTTCAACAACGCGTTCCAACACATCGCCAATTACATCCTGCCAAACGTCAAACAATTGCATATTCGATTGCACATACACAAGCGCAAGTGGAGACTATACTTAATGCAGGTGCCACACAGATATTTACGGACGGTAGCAAACTGGAGACAGACAACTGTGGCTGCGCTTTTGTTGTCCACTTACCAAACGGGCAATGGGAGGAGAATAAATTAAAATTACACAACGCCTGCACGGTTTATCAAGCCGAAACCTTAGCAATCGACGCTGCCTTGGCTTGGGCACAAACTAATTTACAGACATTACACCTGCAAATATTTAGTGACAGTCAGTCTGTCCTGGAGGCTATCAAGGACCGCAGCAACGCAACACCACTCATAGTTTCTATCCACGAACGGTTGCATCAACTTCGGTCCAACAACTGCATTAAGTTCATCTGGGTTAAGGCACATGTAGGAATTGAAGGCAACGAGCTAGCCGATCGACTTGCTAAAGAAGCGGCAAACTTAGACACTGCTCCGATGTATGCCGCATTTCCGATAAGCTATGCCAAGTGGAAAATACGTCAAGATATAGCTAACGTATGGCATCGTGATTATGTAGAAGAAACTACTGGCTCCAGCACAAAGACATTTTTTGAAAGCCCAATGGCAGCAATTATCTACAGGAACAAATTTGGAATATCTTTTGAAATGACAACACTTCTTACTGGCCATGGCTATCACAAAGCATATCTGAAGCGCTTCAAGATTATCAACGACGACGCATGCCCATGTGATGGAGAAACATCGCAAACATTGAGCCATCTTTTGGAAGATTGTCCCCGATATAGCAGAGAAAGGTATGTGCATATGCTGCTTTGCGAAGAACACCGAATATCGCCATTTGAAATTAAAGATATTGCTAAACACCAACACCTCATTGCGTCTTTCAACAATTTTATTCACAAAATTATAAGTACCCTAAAAACTTTCAATTTGTAATTTAATAATAATCTAACTTTTGTGCGCTAAGAAAATAATGTAATTTCTAAGCATAATGCCTGTATCCATTTGCAGGCAATATTATTTCGACACATAAAAATTACTTCTTTGAAATACTTTAATCTACTTATGTAAGGAAATAATTTGAACATTTGTAATTAATTCCACTTTGTAAACGAATTGAAGAAATAATATACTCCTCGAAACGCAGATAGCGTCTAGAGACAAAGGAAAAAAAAAAAACCTAACCTAACCTAACCTAACCTAACCTAACCTAACCTAACCTAACCTAACCTAACCTAACCTAACCTAATTCACCTCACCTCACTTCACCTCATCCCACCTAACTAATTTTGATTGAATACAGATTTCATTTGGATTCAAAAATCATACCTTGGCAAATGTTAAAGTCAAACTAACTCGACTCATACAGTTTGCTTCTACTGCCACAAGTCTAACCAAACTTCAACTCACTTCACCTAACCTCACCCATTGCGCTGCCACTATTCCGATCAATCAACTCGGTCAGTCCATTAAATTTGTGAAAATTCTCGGAAGCAGTAAACATATGAAAATTGCAATGGCTAAATCGAGATTAACAACTCGAAAGCAAAACAACAAGAAAAACAAGAAAACATGAAGAAAACTGCAGTAGCACAAAACACACCAAGAGTTGACAGCCATCAAGCAGAAGCGAGCAGCAACCAGCAGCAGTTGAACGGCGAAGGCTTCATTAAGGCAGCGCAGCACATGCGATGACATGCAGCAAAAGTTTGCGCAACTTCTTTTCGCCCCGCGCGCCTCCCTCTTCGCCAACTGCTGGCGCAAGTTGTTAGAACAAGTGTAAGAGATTAGAAATAATGCCACGCCAACTGCTGCTCAATGCTGCCGACAATGTGCCATACGGAAAATGGACGCTGAGAAATTGAAATATTGCCGCGGCGGGCAAATGACTGCAAAGAAATAATCGCCCAAGAACATGCAACATGCAACATGGTTGCAGCTGATTGCTGACGCTTCGATTGTGCAGAGGCGGCGCGTTTTATTGTTACGCTGCGCTCGTTTTTGCTGCCACACGTTACCGTTAAATTAATAACAACACATGTTACGTGACCGTGGCACACACACACAAACACACATAAACGCCGCCGGCTGCTGTCAATAAACTGGCCGCATATGCCGCCGCGCACTAATAGTCGCCCAGCGTACGTTGGCCGCGGCTGTGGCAAGACGCAAAATGTTGCAAGCAAAATGCAAATATAAATCGTAATAATTGCAGTGCGCTCCTCGGTCGGTCAGCAGCAATTGTTGGTCAAGTGCGCAGCTGCAGCGGCCGCTTTGGTGTTGGCCGTGTTGTTCAACTTGCTTTTGATTTGCTTGGTTGCTGTTAATGTTGTTGTTGTTTGGTTTTCCTGTTCTTATAGCGGTTTCTACTTGTTGCTTGACACACACACACAAACCAATGCAACTTGTTTGTCGTTGCGTTTGCTGCTTTCCAGTTGGCTTCATGGCGCGTTTCATTTGCTTTGACACATTTTAAACATACCAACGCGCACACTCACACACATATATATACAGACAGACAGTTGTAGTTGTTGTGTTGCTTGGCGGCCTGTGGTGCTGACGCAAACACTGCTCACCGCACTTCTCGCTTTATCCCAAACGTGTGAATTAAGAAAGTTACAGTTGTACATTTTTGTTTGTCTGATAATGAAGCGTCAACGTGAATTTAACGGCAGTTTTGAGTTTTCACATTTAAGCTATCGAGTAAAAACGCTTGATTCTGAATTATGGCGTAGGTAGAAGTTTATCAAATGAAAAATATTTTGCGGGGTTTCTATTACTGTTGAAGAGTTTTGATAGAGTAAAAGCAAAGTCAGGAGCTACAGCGAGAGATTTGCACTTAGAATTTAATGCAAATAAAAAATTCTTCAGAAACAAAAGAAGCAGTAAAAAATTCCACTAATGAACTAAACGTGAATTAAGTAACACAAATCGTGAATTCATGGGTTAGAAATTATTTCGGAGTCTTTGAAAGCTAAAATGTGGTGTTATTTTATTTTATGTTATTTTATTATTTCTTTTTTTTTTTTATTTTATTTTATTTCATATTATATTATTTTATTTTATATTATTTTATTTTATTTTATTTTATTTTATTTTATTTTATTTTATTTTATTTTATTTTATTTTATTTTATTTTATTTTTTTTTATTTATTTTTTATTTTATTTTATTTTATTTTATTTTATTTTATTTTGGCACTGGCCCACTAGACCCGGTTTTTGTGATCTAAGTGTTTGTTTGCTGGTTTCTAGTTATATCCCTTTAAAAATAAATGTTTTTTCTTTTGCCAGAGATTTTGTTAGGTTTCCCTGTCGTCCATTCGTTTATCCAATTTTTAACCCTTCCCCGCATTCAAATACGACTTTGCTCATTGTATTTTTTTCTCTTCCTATACTCACAAAGTTGTTATATTTTTATTTTTCTTTGGTCTCTGCATTCTGCCTTAGTCAATCTTCATTTTCATGAGCTTCATAAAATCCATCTTTTCATTAGTTGTTGCAATTTTCATTGAATTTTTTCATTGCATTTTTTCATTGCAGTTCTTTATTGCCACACAGGCCAGTTTGGTGCTCAAGTCTTTTGTTTTCACATTACCCTACAGTCATAAATCAAACATCAAATCGCCAATAAAGTCGCACAGATAAAGAAAGTGCACTTTGCGTGCTTTGCTGCCATTATCCTTGAACTGCACTACAGCTCAGTGTTTGCCAATCACAAAACATAAAAGACCACTGCAGCGTGCATTGTTCGCGGCCTGTGTGCGTCATAAATATTTAACCACTTCAGTGTTGCGTGTCCACCAGTCAGCAACCAACAACAACATCACTGCTGACACGTACTGCAGCTGACTAATTGGAATTAATTTATGTTATTAACTTAAACTATAAACGTCATAATGCTGACATCAAAATGCCAGCGGTAGTGAAAATAATAGAAAGTCCCCACAAATGCATTTTGTTCGCCCACCGGCAGCGACAATTCTACGAAACGAAGGAAGCGACAACACAACAAAAACGACAAGTTTAGCGCGTCAATGCTTTTGTTGATTGGTTGTTGTTAAGTTAAAGTGTTTAGGCGAAACAAATGAATGAACACATTAAATGAAAGAGATGAGAAGAAAATACTGTCGCCTCAGCACTAATGATTTCGCCCCTTGGCATCGTTTGGCGTTTGATTTTTTCTGTTTCATTTCAGGTTTTTGCCTTTTGTTGATCACATTTTTTAATGAAGTTTTTTACTGTGTTTATTGCATGAATAATCATAATAAAGCAGACAGTTGCATGCCTGCTTTACAAGCGTGAGCGAGTCAGTTGAGCGGCATCGCGTGATTTCGATTTCATTATTGACTTTTTTATACGAAATGAGAGTGAAATTTGGTTTTTTTAATGCGCCCTTAATGATTGTTGTGATTTGTGTTTATACTGTTTTTTTATAAAATGTTTTTATATATTTATTTGACTGCCAGTTCTTGGAAGCCAGCGCGCTGCTAGAAGCAGAAAAAGATGCACACGCAACACTTCTTTCACTTTCATTTTGCAAATAAAAAAAATAATTACGTGAAGGCAAAGTCCATGTTGAATCAGCACAGCAAAAGATGTTCAAGTAGATGACGAAGAAGAAGGCGAAGAAGTAGTGGCCGTTAAAAGCAAAAGTTTATTGACCGCAAATTTGTGGTTTACCATTTTTCGTTGTTCGGTTTCTATAGAAAACCGAAAAGAGAAAGCATGTGGCATACTTAAAGGAATTTTACAATATTTTGATGTCAAGCGTGAATAGTGAGCGAGTGTGAGGTTTTCCCTCACTGTGAATTGTAATTAAATGAGGTGTGAGCTGTGATTAATTATAAACAGAAGTCTTTAGTAAATAAATTTGTATTTCGATGGTTGAACATATAAACGAAATTGACTGAAATTCCACACATTTTGAAGAGAAGAACAAAATACTTCTTTATAAAACTTCATTTCATTCATTCATTCGTTCATTTGAAGTTTCAATGGAAATTTAAATTAGTTGACTAGTTCACTAAACCATAGTTTGACTCTTTGGTCGCTGAATAAGCAGAATAAGTTTTGATTGCTTAGGATTAAAACGCGAAGCGGACACCAAGTCAACTCTCTTAATGTATACTTTTCAATGACACTTTTTTAGATGCAACAGTAGAGATTTTCTACATTCAGAACCTGAATAACTTTTAGTTATTTCGCATAGAAGTCTCAGTAAGATTCTCTAAGATTCATTGAGAAATGCCACAGTGAGGTAGTAACTACAATTCTGCCCATTCTTTGCAGTAACACAAGTTGTACATTAAGTGCTCAAAGTTATTATTTTTATTTTTAGGTTAGGTTCTTACTGGCTCTAATTACTCTCATAGACTCCATTCGAGTCTTTATCATAACCAATTCTACACACAAATGTATTCCCTGGCAATGTTTATTGTACAAACAAACCTATTATTAGATTTTGATTATTAGGTCTTTTACTTTCATTATTATATTTTATTTTTAACCCTTTCAGTAACAATGTCCAATATATTGGAATACAGCCCATACAATTCGTACAGCCCGGTTTATTTTCATGTTGGAAAGGGTTAATTTTTCCATCTCACAGTTTCCATTTACTGTTCGTTTCAAAGTCCAAGTCCTAAAGCCCTAGTTCATTATTTCAAGTTTGTGTCTTAAGTCTTTTGTTTCCTTACTGCTTTTGCTTCCCAAATGCCACGTCTCACAACCACTCAAAACAATTATGAACGTAACAAATTAGCTTTCACGGACTCATGCATCCAAGTTTGTGTCTTAAGTCTTTTGTTTACTGATCGTTGCAGTTCGAACGCACTGACCCGAAAAATCAACACAAATATAAACAAATATGACAACACAAAAACAACAACAGAAGAAGCCAACAACCACAACAACAATAAAACACAAGCAACAAAATTTCATGTAATACTTTCTCGATTAACGCATTTCGATTAACGAAAATTTACATCGCCTACCTGACGCGCTGGCAGGCAAACATGTTTCAGCCGGCAATGCATTAGCGATAATTTACACAAACCAAGCACGTTTTGTGTCAACTTAAATTTGTTGTTAACTTCAGCATAAAAAAAAACAAAATGTCACTCTTGTTGCTTGGCTATTCGATAATGTTCGGCTTGGTCTTTGGCTATGTTGAAGTTATTATAAAACACCGAAATTGATTACTGAAAAATGATGCAACTCAACACACACATATACACATATATAGACACGTATGCAACGTTTATCACAAGTCCTAATCAGCGGCGACAGCACTCACTTTCCACTGAAAATAGTCAATCGTAGGTCATTAAGGCGCCAGTCAATGGGCTCATTAAAGACTTTTCTAGCATTTTAATTGGCCTCACAGTTTCCCACAAGCTTTCCATTTAAACATAGAAAAGCTAAAAAGTTTCACTGCATTTTAATATTTTTGCTTTTCTTTTATTTCATTTGTATTTAAATTACTTTTAAAGAAAAGCGCGCATCACTCGGTCGTCGGTCGATTTTCCTGTTCTTTGTCCACTGCGTGTAATTAAAAATGCCATTGCACTACTTTGCGTGCTTTCGCTTTGCCATTATTTCTTCTCACCGCAGTATTATTATTTTTAATTTAAAACATTTTTCTGTTTTTGTTTTCTTAATAATAATGGCAAGAAAAATGCAATAGTTGGTATTTCTCATAGCCCTGCTTGCCAACGAAAGTGTATTTATGTTGGTTTATTAAAGTCGGCCTCGAAAATTCTTTAGTAACTTTCCTTTTGTCATTTCATTCGTTGTTGCTCCATTGGCTACTGCGCGCCCCTTTGCAGCCAAAACGACAGCCAGCCGCCTGGCATTGACTTTTACTAACCTCAAACGGGGCATAGTTTCCGCTGTCGCATATTATGGTCACAGATATTTCTTGCCGGCGTTGATCACATGAAAATTGTCGGCAATTTAAAATTTCTCCCATTAGGCGTGCGTGTGTAACAGCGCCGCCGGTACCCTACCACAGCAAATGACGCTGCCATTCGTCATTGCAGTCGAATGCAATGCAATGTGCGCCAGTAACCTGCATTGGGTGATTGCAGCGTTGCAGTGAAAACCACAAACCGCAAAGCATTTATTGCAAATTGTTGTGTAAAGTTGAGCATTGAACTGTGCAGTTTTCGATTTGATGGCTCAAGGCGATAGATGCTTAAATGAAATTTTTGTCAAAATTGGTAGCTAATTTATTGATTTTCGACTGAGTGATTTTTGTTGTGTTGGAAATTAGATTTGTCCACAAATTGAAATAAATTTTTCCACAAACATTTATATAAATCTTGTTTCACATATTCATAATAAATTCTCGTAAGCTTTAATGATGCAAATGGCAAATACTGTGTGCAATGCATTGAAGTTTATGCTGAATTATTTAAGAAGTTGATTTGATTGCTTAGTTTATTTAAGTGTGGAAGTGTTTATGTTTTATTTAACTATTTCTTACTGAATAAAAAAAGCTCTTATGTACATATGACGTTAGTTCATAATGTCATTTAATATCACAAAGCATTTCCATATGAAATTTTGTAGTGTTTTGGATAGATTAAGATAAACGTTTACCAAGCTCACGTAGGACAGTCATGGCTCATTATGAGAGAAAAGGAAGACCCTTTACATATCTTTGGACCACAATGAATAGAATGGAAAGTGATTAACTAATGAAAAAGTTGATGCTGTTAGTGTCATTGGCTGGGCAGTTCAACTCGAAAAGTGGCTCTCAGGGCACGGAGTCTCCCATTGCTAAAAGTCGTCTCTTATGTTATGGAAATAGGAGGCACTAGGAAAGTGCTAAGTAGAAGGAAGATGGTCCAATTTTTTTCTATTACCCAGTTTAGTTCTCCTCTAGTTAAGTCTGGACCAGGTTGCCTGAAAGTCCTACCTGAATATGGAACTAGGAAGAGCTTAGGAAGGAAATATATGTTTCTTGAGAATCCAATGCCCTGTAAGACTTGCTGCTATAGAGTTAGTAGTACTGCGTACAAGGC
Organism: Melieria omissa; assembly: GCA_963971225.1. Taxonomy (NCBI): domain Eukaryota; kingdom Metazoa; phylum Arthropoda; class Insecta; order Diptera; family Ulidiidae; genus Melieria; species Melieria omissa. The sequence continues at coordinate 64,697,748 of OZ020267.1, read as the reverse complement.
CCAGAGCGCAGGTTGATTCTCTCTAGTTTAGTCTGTATCAGATACGCTAAACGTCTTACATTGAATTTGGGATATAGAAGGGTGGGAGGGAAAGCAATAAGTGGCTTTGCAAATGTTTATATAATTATGTAATTTAAGGGGCACAATACATCAATCCTGGTCTCAGTGCAGTTTACCCTAATCAATTCTATGTAATTTTTTAATATATATGTACGAAAGTTAACGATTATGTTTAATGCTATTCATGGCAAGAAGATTGGAGTGTAGATTTTGGTTTCGATTAAGATATTAACTGATTTGTTCTTTCAGCCCAATATTATTCAAATTAAATTGAACTTACTACTTCAACAAATTTTTGTCCATGAAATGTTGCCCTTAAATATTGCTTCACTTGGAGTAATTTATGTCTAAAGCCAGACCAACTTGCAACTGTTGTTGTATTGTCCAAGTTTTAAGCAATTCACACTGCATTTGGCAACAACTTCATATGAATTGTTACCAATATGAATGTCTTTGTACTTGCGACCAATTCGAACTGCACACTTAAAGTTTGACATTACATAGCATTCTAGTTGCTGTTACTTTCTGAAAAGCCCCTCTCTATCGTTCAAAAGTAGTTGTTAAAATGCCCGCAAAGAGCCGAAAAACCGCACAACTTAAAGTGCAATATGCTGAAAATGCTTTTTCGGGTTGGTTAAAGTTGCAGTTCTGGCTGGCAGCTTAAGTGCAGTAAATGAAAATAGAAACCACATAGCAGTAAATACAAAATAACAAAAACACTAACAACAACAACAACTGCAGCAACAGTACGGCAACACAACTACAAAAGCAACAATAAAAATGTGGACAAGCTAAAAGCAAAACTTTCACCTACGCCATCAGGCGGGCGTTTGCGCAAATAGCAACAACTATACTATACAGCAACAACAATGCATACAACAGCAACAACAATGAGGTTGGCAACAGCAGCAATAGTGAGAAAAAAAATAAAACAAATACAATCAACAGCAAACCTTATATTGAGTCAGTCCGAAAACGAATCGCACAGCACGCGGCACGTACGGCCACTATTTGCGTGAATGAAAGTTATGATGATGATGATGACAACAATAACAACAACCATTCACTTAAGCACAAACAGCATATGCCACATGCAAAGGAACTTTGCACTTGCGGCTAAAAATATTGGCGGCATTCACAATATGTACCAAAAGCGGTCGAACAGAAATACAAAGATAACAACAAAATATATTGGATTCTAGAATTTTGTAGCAGATTCCTTCCGCTTCATCCACCCCCTCAAAATTAAATTCTGTGTGTGCCAATGGTGATGGCACTCTGCTTCTGTTTTGCTATTGCACTGGCCATAGTTTGTGAATACCGCCATTCTTTAGACAGGTTCGCTTTTCGATTAAGATTTGTTTGGCTAAAAACCCAAAGCCACACTTAATGGGCATCAACGCAATGCCGCAAAGTGATTGTCATACAGTGGATGTTTTATGCCTTAACCCTCTGGTAACAAAATTAATTTTTTTGTGAAAAAACTTAAACTTTTTTCGCACTGACGGCAGTTGGTTTTGTAGTTCTGGAGGAACATTTGCTTAATAAAAACATTTTTAAAGTTAATTGGAGCCCTTTTTGGAAGGTAAACAGTTAGGATCAAAAGTTGTGGAAGAAATTGTTTGTAAGATTTTACGTACTTACTTTTTTAGATTTAAATATTTTGATATTTTTATATTATATATATTTTTATTTAATTATTTTAGTTTAATTTATTTAAATTTTTATAGGTTAGGTTTTGTTAGGTTAGGTTATTAGGTTATTTTTAATACTTATACGTGTTTATATATTTTTATGTATTCATTTTCATTTTCATTTAAATTATATTAAATATTTTATATACTTTTATTTATTATTTTTTAATGAATATTTCTAATATTTAAATATTTTCTTATCTTATATATTTTTCTTTATGATTTGCTTTAAATTTATGTAATGTTTTCAATGTTAAAATTTTTTTTTTTAATTTTTTAATTTTTAATTTATTTATTTGACTTTTTAAATATTTAACTTTTAAATATTTAAGTAGTTTTATATTTTATTGATTTTTCCCTAATTTTTTTTTAATATTGAATTACTATCTTTATTTTTATTTATGACTTTTTATTTAAGATTTAAAATTATTTAAGTATATTTATGAATTTTGTTGAAGTTTTTTAATGTTTGTAATATTTTTGACATTTAAACATTTTTATATTTATTTGTATAATTTTATTTATTTTATTAACTTTTTTTTAATATTTAATAATTTTTATATTTTATAAATTATACAAATTTATTTTTTTTTCAATTTATTAACTTTTTAAATATTTAAGTATATTTATTTTTTATACATATTTCTTTATTGATTTTTATTTTTTTAATTGAATTTTTTGTCAAATTAATTTTTCATTTAATTTATTTATAACTAACTGACCCGGCAAACTTCGTCTCGCCCAAACGGTCCGTTTGTGTGTGATGCCGTAACTCACATAACACTTCGTTCAATAATGTGTGTGACTGACACATAGATGGCGGCACTAATACTAAATCAATATTTTTTTTCGAAATTGTGAACCTTTTTAGGCTTACTGTCAAAATTATATGTCAATCCGACCATTAGTTTACAAGTTACAGTGCTTTAAGTGACACTACTTTTGAGTTTTCAAAAAAATGAATTCAAAGCAATTCCGTGTGCTGATTTATCATTGTTATTTAATGAAAAAAAATACTGTTTAATGCCAGGAATGGCTTGCAAAACATTATTCGGACTCTGCTCCATCAAAAAGAACCATTTGTTATTGGTATGCCGAATTCAAACGTGGTCGTACAGACACCGATGACATTCCATCTACTGGACGGCCAAATGACGCTGTTATTCCGGAAAACGTTGAAAAAACACTGAAAATCATTATGTCCGACCGTAAAGTGAAAGTGGGGGAGATTGCTGACATTCTAAAGATATCAGCAGGCAGTGTACACACCATAATACACGAACATTTGGTTATGAAAAAGGTGTTTTCGAAATGGGTGCCGCGTTTGCTCACACCGGAGCAAAAACAACAACGAATCGATGATTCAAAGAGCTGTTGGGACATGTTTACGCGCAACAAGTCGGAGTTTTTGCGTCGGTACATCACAATGGATGAAACATGGATCCACCATTTCACTCCAGAGTCAAATCGGCAGTCTGCTGAGTGGCGTGCAACCGGTGAAAGCCGCCCAAAGCGTCCAAAGGCACAAACATCGGCTGGCAAGGTTATGGCGTCAGTATTTTGGGATGTGCACGGAATAATATTCATCGACTATCTTGAGAAAGGGAAAACAATCAATAGCGACTATTATATAGCGTTGTTGGAACGTTTGAAGGAAGAAATCGCGATTAAGCGGCCCCATATGAAGAAGAAAAAAGTGTTGTTTCACCAAGACAATGCACCGTGTCACAAGTCGATGAAAATGATGGCAAAAATGCGGGAATTGGGCTTCGAATTGCTTCCTCATCCCCCGTATTCTCCAGATCTGGCCCCCAGCGACTACTGGCTTTTCGCAGACCTCAAAAAGATGCTCCGTGGTAAGAGATTTGGCTCAAATGATGAAGCAATCGCCGAAACTAACGCCTATTTTGAAGGCAAAGAAAAATCGTTCTACAAAGGCGGTATCGAAAGATTGGAAAAGCGTTGGAATGATTGTTTCTCCCTAAAAGGGGACTATGTTGATGAATGAAAACGAATTTTGGCAAAAAAATTTGTTTTAATCAGTTAGTCACACACATTATTGAACGAAGTGTTACAGTCACTTTCTTGTATATATATATAGATTTAAGTTATATGGCGGTTCCAAGCCCCCTTGTTCAATACCCGCACCATCCCGTCTTTCGGAAGGGAAAATGGTAGGTTCGTACTTAGTTTCATTGCTGTGCCACTCAAAGTTCAGCAAAATATTTGGGTCACAAACAATGCGCCACGCCCCTTGTCTGACGCCCATCAAATCTTATCATTAGAATGACTCATGTATGAGACGACAGGGTACTAAATTTTAGTGTTGTATGACTTATAATTCCGAAATTATTCCATATTAAAAATTTGAGTTGCATGAGTGGTGCCCCGCCCCGTTGTCCAAAATCCACCCTATTCACCCTGCCAAAGGACACGACTAAATAATAAGTTTATACCGAGTGTCATTCATGTGAATGCTATAGTTCAAAAGCTACACCGGAATTTAAAAAGTGCCACGCCCCTTTCCAAAACCCATTAAATTTTATTTGTGGAAAGACACGTTTACGCCATGACACTGTTCCAAATTTCAATGCTGAGCGACTTATAATTCCGAAGATATTCCATATCAAAAAGTTGTGTTGTATGGGCGGTGCCACGCCTCCTTGTCCAAAATACACCCTATTCACCCTGCCAAAGGACACGACTAAATAATAAGTTTATACCGAGTGTCATTCATGTGAATGCTAGTTCAAAAGCTACACCGGAATTTAAAAAGTGCCACGCCCCTTTCCAAAACCCATTAAATTTTATTTGTGGAAAGACACGTTTACGCCATGACACTGTTCCAAATTTCAATGCTGAGCGACTTATAATTCCGAAGATATTCCATATCAAAAAGTTGGGTTGTATGGGCGGTGCCACGCCTCCTTGTCCAAAATACACCCTATTCCCCATGCCGAAGGACATGACCAAATCGTTACTTTGTACCAAGTGTCGTTGATGTGAATGCTATAGTTCAAAAGTAACACCGGAATTTAAAAAGTTCCACGCCCCTTGTCCAACGCCCATTAAATTTTACCAGTCGAATGACATGCTTACATAATGACAATGTTCCAAATTTCAATACTGAGCGACCTATAATTCTGAAGATATTTCTAATCAACAATTTGGGTTGTATGGACGGTGCCACGCCCCCTTGTCTAAAATAAACCCTATTCCCCCTGCCGAAGGACACGACTAAATAATAAGTTTATACCGAGTGTCATTGATGTGAATGCTATAGTTCAAAAGCTACACCGGAATTTAAAAAGTGCCACGCCCCTTTCCAAAGCCCATTAAATTTTATTTCTGGAAAGACACGTTTACGCCATGACACTGTTCCAAATTTCAATGCTGAGCAACTTATAATTCCGAAGATATTCCATATCAAAAAGTTGTGTTGTATGGGCGGTGCCACGCCTCCTTGTCCAAAATAAACCCTATTCCCCCTGCCGAAGGACACGACTAAATAATAAGTTTATACCGAGTGTCATTGATGTGAATGCTATAGTTCAAAAGCTACACCGGAATTTAAAAAGTGCCACGCCCCTTTCCAAAGCTCATTAAATTTTATTTCTGGAAAGACACGTTTACGCCATGACACTGTACCAAATTTCAATGCTATACGACTTATAATTCCGAAGATATTCCGTATTAAAAAGTTGGGTTGTATGGGCGGCGCCACGCCCCCTTGTCAAAAACTCACCCTATTCTCCCTGTCGAAGGACACGACCAAATCGTTAGTTTGTACCGAGTTTCACTGATGTCAACGCTATAGTTCGAAAGTTACACCGGAATTTAAAAAGTGCCACGCCCCTTGTCCAACGCCCATTAAATTTTACCGGTCGAACAACATGTTTACGCCATGACACTGTACCAAATTTCAATGCTATACGACTTATAATTCTGAAGATATTCAATATTAAAGAATTGAGTTGTATGGGCGGTGCCACGCCCCCTTGAATAATGCCACGCCCCCTATGCTAAGAACCTTCCACACGGTGCCCGTAAACACACACGTAATATTTTATTAAAATAGGTCTGGTGGTTTGGGAGTCTATAGAACACATACGAAATTTATTTGATTTTTATATATATAGATAATTTTGTAAATATTTATTAATTTGTATATTTTATATATTTCATTTATTCATTTTTGTTTAAATTGTTTAATGTTTTATATATTTTTATTTATTAAAATTTATTTAATTAAAAAAATAGTGTAAACGGAATATAATTTTTATATTTTTTATATCTTTATTTATTAATGTATTAAAAATATTTATTAAAAAAAAAGAAATTTTGATTTCATTATTGAAGGGTAAATAATTTGTAAAATTCAAATTGGATATTCAAAAAGAGTTACTGTTTTGTTTTAGTGCTGCAATTGCAACTTAGGCTTTGAACTACTGTCCATATTTTTTAAAAATAATTTATGATTTCACAAATCATATTCAAAAATTAAGCACAAAAAACACAACTTAAGTCAATGGTATGTTTCAAATTTCAGATCTCTAAAAACCCTCTTGGGAACTGAAGTGTTAACTGCAAAGTGACAGACATGAATGCGGATTTTTATCTTTTTGGCCATTGTGACAGTTACAATGTGTAATTGTGAGCATTGTAGAACGACTGACAATGGACGAGAAATAATAAACGAAAATGAAATTCCCTCATGTATGGAATTGGCGTGAAAGCTTCAAAAAATTTGCTTTGGCGTGCTGGTCTTTCGTTGTTATGCTGTGGCTGCCAAGTGTCAATAAGCAAATAAATATGTGAAATGGAAGCGGCGAAGATAAACAAACAAAACAGCCGAGCACGAGTGGATGACAGTGACACAAATGGAACGGAGAAAAGGTTAAACAATTTGCGCCCGAACATCACGGCACCAGAACTGGGTTAGTGGTATCAATCAGCGGTTTATTTCTTTGGCGTTCAATTTAGTGTGTGTGTGAGTGTGTGTTGTTGTCGTTTTGTTGCTTCATATTTTCGCCACTCAGCTGCACGCCTCGGGCCGGTTCAATGCGCATGCGCGAATGCGTTGCAGCTGTGCGCACATTGGTGCTGCACGCCGCCTGCGTGTGCGGCAGATATTATTATTATTGTTGTTGTTGTTGTTCACATGTTCACTTGTTGGCCAAGTGTCGCCATGCAAATGTGCGCGCATGTCGTATTTGTTTGGTCGTCAGTCGGTCCGTGTGTCCGCTCGTTCGCCAATCTGTTCACTTGGCCTTCATGCAATGCGGCAAAGAAATGTGCGCTTCTTCTTCTTCTTCAACACTACACTCCACCTGGTTAGTTATTAACCGTTTGGTTTGGTTTGGTTGTTTGGTTGTTTGTTTGTTGTTGTTATTGTTGTTGTTATTGTTGTTGTTGTAATGCTACTTTTATGACCAGTATGCAAAGTTGTTAACTCGTTTACAAGTTCTTGTCCGGTTGTCTGCTTTGGATTTTTTGTGTGTGCACGTTTTAACTGATTTCATGCTGGAAGTTCTGTTAGGCCGCATGTCTTGACCCACTTCGGAGAGAGCGCATTGCCACTGTCGTCACTGTTGTTGTTGTCTTTCGCCTGTCAATTCATTTGGCAGCAAAGTCGTGCGCTTCAGCGTTACATTTGTGGTTGTTGTTGTTGTTATTTGTCATGTTGCTTTTTATTTATATTTCCTGTGGTATGCGCAAATGATTTTTTTTTTAATTTTGTATTTTTATTTTTGTTTTTTGGAGTATTTTCATGCTTTCCGTTGATCTCATTTAATAACGAAATTATTAAATTATCACAATTTTAATGCAAATAAATAACTTTCGAATTTTTCTTACGTCTCAATGAAAGTCGAAGTGTAGCACTTGAGCTATTTGGGGCTATGGGTTTTTTGGGGCATTTATCATTAATTGGCGTTAATGAAGCTCTGGCACAGATACCTAATGCATTCTTAGAGTGTGAACAACTTGAAGGTGCAACGAATCAATCAACGAATTAAAGAAAAGTGTTTAATGGCTGTTTGAGCTCTTTCGGTGGTCCGTTTTTGGTGAGTTGTGGGGCGTTAAATGAAAACTTAGGTTGTGCATACACAATTTTGAATACTATTTAGATAGATTTACTTGTAGTATTCAGTAGCTTAGCAATTTTACAGTGACTAATGTAAGTGGCCAAGCACAGAAACAGAACTAATCATGTTTTTTTTTAACGTTGTTTGGGGGTTTTTCTGAGTTGTTCTTTTTCTAAAACTATTCACTCTTTACTCTTTTTCTTTAAATAAATGGAACCTCAAAATGTATCAATACAGCGCTCGAAGCGTAGTCAATGGATCGACAAATTGAACGGGAATCAAGAAGAAGAAGAGTATAAGAAGACCTCGTCAGTACAAATATTTTAGTACTAGAAAAATACTACTAATGTTTACTTAAAATGATTTGAATGACTAATGATTACTTATAATGAATGATCCGAAGAAAAAATATAAATAAAAATAAAAACATTTTGAATATAAAAAAAAAATATACAAGATATAAATCTTCAACGTAAATTTTATAATGAAAAAAGTTAAACAGTGACAGACCTAAGGTGAACGTAAGCCAAGCTTTAACGTTTAAATTGAAGAGACTTTTTGCGCCACTTTCGAATGTCAGATTAGAAGTGATTCACAGGCATCTTTATGGCTCCAAAAGGAAGGTTCGACTAGGTTTGGAGGACGTTTACGGAAAAACCTCTGCTACCAAACCCTTTTATGGCCTATTGTGAGTGCAAGTCTGGTCAATTCAAAGTCAAAGATAAAGTTCAGAAGATTCGAAAAACATTTTTGGTGGGAATTATGATTGAAAATGGTTTGTACAGAACCGCCCCGAAATGAAATCCTTCGCGCACCACTAGAAGGACCTTTGTTCTTTTTCTACCCAAACTTAGCCATAGTCACTTTGAAACTTCGCAGTCACTTTTTTAGTTCCCAAAATGTTAGTCACTGCTAATTTTTGCTATTATGAAATACAAATTTGCACCATGTAGTTTTGTCTTAGTCGAGATTTGAACCTTCAAATAACTTAGCTGACTTGTGGTTGAAAGTACTAACCACCTCATCGGTTGTACTGGTTTGGAAGTAACCGAATTTTTCCAAAAATTGTTATAATTCACACTAAACGATCACCTCGACAGTTCCAAATCATAATCGTTGAAACATTAACTGCTATCATAACCTACTCTGATAGATAAAAAATATTTTTTTTATTGCTGACTAAGTGGAGTTTTGAACCTTCGACTAACTTGGATAACTTGTGCTTGAAAGTACTAACTACTGAGTTAGTTGTACTCGTATGGAAGTAACCGAAATTTCGCAAAATTTATTGAGTTTAGACTAAACGATCACTTACTTACTTATTCTAAAATTAAAAGGTTATTTTTTGGTGTTGGCTAAGTCGATAGTTATTGGAACCTATGACTAACTTGGATGACTTGTGGTTGAAAGTACTAACTACTGAGTCAGTTGTACTCGTATGGAAGTATCCGAATTTTTCACACAATTTTTTAAATTGAGCTAAACGATCACCTCGACAGTTCGAAATCATAATCATTGATATATAACCTGCTATCTTTACCTACTCTGATAGAAAACATTTCCTTTTTCATTGCCGCTAAGTCGAGATTAGAACCTACGACTTATGGTTGAAAGTACGAACCACTAAGTCAGTTGTACTCGTATGGAAGTATCCGAATTTTTCCCAAAAATTTATTGAATTTACACTAAAAGATCACCTCGACAGGTCCAATCTATATACATTGAAACATTATCTGCTCTCTTTACCTACTCTGACAGAAAAACATTATTTTTTATTGCTGGCTAAGTCAAGATTTGTACCTACGACTAACTTGGGCAGCTTGTGGCTGAAAGTACTAACCACTAAATCGGTTATACTCGTATTAAAGTAACCCAATTTTTTGACAAATTTTTTGAGTTTACTAAACGATCACCTCTTACTTATTCTAAATAAAAAATTTTTCTTTTTTTTTTGCTTGCCAAGTGCAGATTTGAACATTCGACTAACTTGGTTGACTTGTGATTGAAAGTACTAACCACTAAATCAGTTGCACTCGTATTGCAATAATCGAAAAATTCCAACAGTTTCATAAATCCACACTTAACAATCACCTAGTTTTAGAGAGCACAATCATTAAAACATAACCTACAAAAAAATTGGGAGATTTAAAAATTCCAAATTGTGTTCAGTAATTTCCAGGCAGCGCACTTAATTGAGAATTACACAGCTATTGCCAAGGCCAGGTGCGATTAAAAAAGAATTTTCAATTAAGTTGCCGCATTCAAATTGAACTTTCTCCACATAAAAAAATCTGACAATTATGTCCGAATTGCTGGAAAATATGCACTCAGTGAATTTGGTGCGTGTGTGTTAGTTTTTTTTTGTTTGTATATTGTTTCATGCCATAAAAAGCTGAAGCTTAATAACTCATTTAATGGTTGTTTTTATTCTCGGCTTCGGTGTGCATTACGAAGCACATAAACGTGAAAAACACACACACACACAAAATTAACACAACACATACACACAAACTCGATGTGAATATTCAAACGTTGTGGCCCACACGAGAGAATCTCGCTTTTTTCACGTGCAGCGCGTTTATTTTTTCCCCCACATTTAGTTTGCAAATAATCTCAACGGATTCGCTTGATCTCACCTGATATTTGCGTGTGTGTGTGTGGGTGCGACAGCAGCCGGAAAATGCGAAAACCTGATGCACACAGCGACACGCTGCCTGAACTGTTTGATGAAAAAAGATTGGCGTTTCCTGGTCGACGGTGACTCGATGATGATTTTGTACAAATTTTAAATCGGCCAAATAAATTCCGCACCAAATGCAAATGTCCACGAATAAAGCTTCGCTGCGGCACTGAAACCGTATTCCGTTGTTGTTGCAGCAAAAGACACCAAAGCCAATTTCTCACGCACAATTTTCACTGCTTTCGTTCGTTTGTTTGTTGGTCGTGCGGCGCTTGTGTGTTGCTGCGACTAGGGATCTGGTTGATCTGAAACGGCGATCGCCTTGAACTTGGCTTTATATACACTGACCCATTTCGGCGCGACCAGCCAAAGCTGAAGAAACTCACCAGCAGCTGCGCAGCGATGGCTCAAAGAAGCGCAACTTGCGCCACAAGCTCGATAGCGGTTTGGTTGGTGTTGCGGTTTGAAGACGTTGCGCGACGGTTCGTGTTGCATGCCATGCAACATGTTGGCAACCCAAAAGAAATGCGTGGAAAGCAAAAGACAGAAACGATGAAGAAAAGCCGCCAACAGCGACAGGTGATTATGTGCTCAACAAGTGGTCAACCATGGAGTGTCGACTAATGAAGACACGACTGGAAATTGCCGCAGATTTACAGATTTTTCGTTGTTTTCAATTTGTTTGGTGTTTGAGATAAGAAGCGATTAGAAGAGGAAGTTAGAGATGCCGAGTTGTACGAGTATGTGTGTGTGTGTGTGTATGCGTGATGAAGGTCAGTGAGAGATGGGCATATGGGAGGGTTTTCTTTGGGCTAAAATAGATTATTCATTGATCGAGTGGATGAATTTTTTGTGGTTTGTGCTTTGATTAAGCGAAATTTTGTGGTTTCGAAAATACTTTTGAAAAAGAGACGAAAGTGAAATTCAAACGTTATACTGTTTATATTCAAAATATTTTCAAATGTGAGATCAGTGCCCGAAAAATTGATCCAAACAAGTTTTTCTGTTCAAAGCAATTCATCTCCATAGTCACCTATGAAAATAAACCTATTTAAGAATTAAGTTATCACCTTGAATCCAAACCCAAAACATTCTTTGTGATCCCTGTGTGAAGCCTATTGTGAACCGGTGATAAACTGGTTCCAAAAATCCAGTAGATATGTAGCTATGAACTAGTTTTCGGGCTTTTGTTGAGATTTCGAAAATTTTGAATCCATCTTAAAATTTCATAACTTTATGAAATTTACTTTAAAACAGAAACTAATTAAAGATTTGAACCCACCTTCAAAAATTTCACTTTAAACAGAAACCAATTCAGGTTTCTAGAGTCTATAAAGTTTTGTCAACTTCAAACTACTTAAATTTTTCAGATTTCTGTTAATATCTCGAAATCTTCAAGTCTATTTTTGAAGAGTTCGTGTAGATTACTAAGTATTAGTTCTTGTTTCAGGTTCCTGGGAATCTTTGAGTTTATTTTCATAGAGTTTGTTGAATTTATTCCAAGTTAGATTTTTTCAGGTTCCTGGGAAGCTGTCAGCTCATAGTCAAAGAATTATTAAGATTTACAAATAGTTAGATCTTATTTCAGTATTCATTGTCATAAATTCTGTTAAATTTACTAAAAGTTAGATCTTGTTTCAGGTTCCTGGGAATATTCGAAGAATTTAGTCATAGTCGAAGAATTTAGAAAATTTATTAATAGTTAGTTAGATCTTTTTTCAAGTTCCTGGGAATCCTTGAGGTCATAGTCATAGACTTCGTTAGATTAGAGTAAATAAATTAGACATTTATCAAGATTCTTGAAAATCTTTGAGCTCATAGTCGAAGAATTTAGATGATTTTTAAATAGTTAGTTGAATCTTGTTTCTGGGAATCTTTGAACTCCTTGTCAGAGAGTTCGTTAGATTTACTTCAAGTAAGATCTTGTTTCAGGTTCCTGGGAATCTTTGAGCTCATAGCCGAGGGATTTGAAAGATTTATTAATAGTTAGATCCTGTTTCAGGTCCCTGGGAGTCTTTGAGCTCATTGTCATAGAGTTCGTTAGATTTACTCCAAGTTAGATCTTATTTCAGGCTCCTACAAATGTGTTAGCTCATAGTCGAGGAATTAGAAAATCTATTAAAAGTTACTCCGATCTTATTTCAGGTTTCTAGGAATCTTTGAGCTCATTGTTATAGAGTTCGTTAGATTTACTCGTAGTAAGATCTTATTTCAGGTTCCTGGAAATCTTTGAGCTCATAGTTAAAGAGTTCGTTAGATTCACTCTAAGTTAGATATTATTTAAGATTACTGGGAATCTTTGAGTTGGGAAGATGGGAAGATTTATTAAAAGTTAGTTAGATCTTATTTCAAGTTCCTGGGAATCTTTGAGCTCATAGTCGAAGGATTTGATAGATTTATTAATAGTTAGTTGAATCTTGTTTCAGGTTTCTAGGAATCTTTGAGCTCATTGTCAAAGAGTTCGTTAGATTTACTCCAAGTAAGATCTTATTTCAGGTTCCTGGGAATCTTTGTCATAGAATGGTGAAGTTTATTTCAGTTAGATGAAGGCTTTCCAGTTCCAGTTAAAGGTTTTGCATTCTAGTTTGCCTTTCTTAGGTTGTTCGGTAACCTGGTGAGATAAAGTCATTGATAGATCCAGTTGAAAGTTTTTGGATCTTTAGACTTTTTGCCTACGAATTACGTCTCTGAGCTTCGAATTTTTTACTTTCCTGGTATGCTTTCTTATCTTTTATCAATTAGTTCTAGTTAAAAGGATTGTGTTATTTAGTACTATGAACTCTTTTTTGAAAATAATTTAAAATTTATTACAATATAAACTAAACTAAAAATATGTAACTTCGTAATCTATGCTGCAACAGAGTCTTTTTCTGTTTCTGTGGTGGTTTTTCGATATCTTTGAACCCATTTTTAGAGATACCGTGAAGTGCACTAAGGGCTAGGACCTGTTTTAGATTCATAAAATCTTAAGTTGCAGATGTTATAGCTATTTTAAAGTTAAAGAAATATGAAAATCTTTAATTTGTTTTTCGCAAAATTTTATTTTCTTAGGATATTAATGGGAACATTTTTAGAAAGCTTATTGTATTTTTTATAAAATCAGTTCTACTTTTAATCTATCTGAGCAGTTTACCTCAGATTCATTGGCGAAGACATAAAATCAACTTACGTATTTATTAATTCATGTTTCGATCTCTGAAGGACAGTTTTACTTTGCGTTAGTTAGCTCTAAAATGTACTGAAACAAGTTCAGAACAGTTGCTAAATATTAACTCTTTTAGATTCTCAGTTGCGTTTAAAAGCTCAGACCTATTTCTACGTCTTTCGATTCTCCTAAGTATGATTTCTGTCGTTTATACCTTAAAAATACATGAAATACTTTCGAAAATATAGAATAGAAAGTGAAAAAATATTTTATTGGATATCAAATGAGTGAATATAACTTTGCCAACATTTTCTTCTCTTCTTCTTCATCTGTTTAATACAATTTTCTTAGACTGGCAACTGTTTGCGCACTTACGGCGCACTTAACGCATCTCTTTGTTGTCTCACTTCGATTTTCTTCCATTTACTTTAACGTTGGATTTGTTGTTTTGCCGCTGTTGTGCCGTTGCCTTTGTGGCCTGCGTGATTTACTGCCACTTGTCTGTATTTACTTCGCTTTCGTGCACGTTTCCTTCTACCTGAGTGCGTTGTGTATTTATGCTGTTGTTATTGTTGTTGTTAGCCAGTCTCAGTGCCATTGCCGTAAAAGTGTCACTGGCATTTTTACTTTCTTTTGCTGTTTTCGTTGTCTACATTGTTGTTATTGTTGTTATTAATGCTGGATTATTCTGGTGAATTCGCATGCGCGCTTTGTTTATGCTCATTTGCAACATGTGTGCGTGTGTGTGAGTATGTATGTACACACCTACTTATCTGCATCGTAATGCAACATTATGGAAAATTATGCTGTCTTCTGCTGCTTGTGCAGCACTCTTGCCTTCCTTTTGCCCTCACCCCGACGGCATTCATTGGCCAATGTTCTGCAGATAAATAAGGAAATGATAAACGTAATTTGAGTCTATGAGAAATTCACTTCCGTGTTGCTTGTTGCAGAGTACAAAAAAGAAATTGCAAAAGATGCTTAAGTGATGAACGGTATTTAAGTTTAATTCTATTCGATTTTACAACAGTTTGCTGTTGCAAGAATCTATAATCTAAAGATTGAAGTGAGGAATAATGAAAAAAATTTAAAGCAATGTTTGCGTTTCTGTTACGAAATTGTGGAATAATTTAATGATTTAAGAAAATATAAATTCACTAAGTTATGAAGTTTTAAGAGAAATTTTTAACATTTTTTTGGAGAATTAAGTGCAACAAGATGCACAAATTACTGATCCGTATAATCTCCTTGCTAAAACCAAATGGGTTCCAAAAAATCTCGTCTGGATCGACAGGACAGCCAACAGACAGGGAAGGGCCTCGGATTCAAAAATGAAGGATATCACAATGGACCCAATAAAGACTCCGATTGATAGTGCATGCCGCACACACAAATTCTATAACCCAACCTAGACTAATGTTGTTGTACAAAGTGTACAAAGTGAATACTTCAAGATGAAGATTTGGCACATATTTCTAGTGATAAACGCATAAATTTTTTTTAACATTGGATAAAGAAATTTATACAAAATTTCTAAGGTTCGGTACCAATTCTTAGTTGTAAACGAATATTGTTTTTAGGATTGGAAAAACTATTTTCATTTTTGTTTTTCTGAGAGCATCTAAAAAAATATGTCTTGGTCATAAAATAAAATAAGAAAATTTAATTTTTTTTAGATTACTTTAAGAATTTTCTTATGGCTAAAGTACTAAATCAAATGTCTAACATTTGTAGAACATAAATTAGAAAGGAAATGTGAACATCTTATTCAAAATGTTCTCAAATTGACACCATCTAAAAAAATGTCATCTGGGTTAAAAAAAATTAAAAAAAAATGAATAAAATAAAATAAAATAAAATAAAATAAAATAAAATAAAATAAAATAAAACAAAAAATAAAATAAAATAAAATAAAATAAAATAAAATAAAATAAAATAAAATAAAACAAAAAATAAAATAAAATAAAATAAAATAAAATAAAATAAAATAAAATAAAATAAAATAAAATAAATTAAAATAAATTAAAATAAAATAAAATAAAATAAAATAAAATAAAATAAAATAAAAAATAAATAATTAAATTTATGAAAAAGAAAATAAATAAATGTTTATACATTATTTTTAGAATTTTCCTTAAATAACATTTGGCTTTTACTCTAAATTGACAAATTTTGAACACTACTACATTCCAATTTAAAAAAGGGTTTTTATAATTTTTTATTTTTTACAACACAATTCAATATTTAATTTTAACATATAAATTTATGATTACTTTTTCAAGATTTTTTTTAAGTCTTGGACGTTGAGTGAGGAAAATGCAAGCCTAACTCGCCTGGAATGAGAAACATTTTCGCACTCCAAGTCATTCCTCCTTCTTTTGATTTCGCTGAAATATCGAAAAGTTCCATTGATAACATTTTAGTTTTGACTTATTTTGAATAGCTTTTGTGCTAAGGCGTTGCCTGTCTCTGCATTTCAAATTCTTACTTGAACAACCTTGTTTCTGCTGCTCACACAACTCGCTGTTCGAACAGGATGTTGCATTGTTGTTTTTCTAATTATCTAAAAATGATTTGCCAATCTCCTTTCATTTGCTTATTTCTCTGTTCCAAAGTCCTTCGAAATATTCCTGTGCAATTAAAATACCAATGGAAATAATTCAACGCAACTGTCACACAGCATCAGTGCAACGGCCAGACGTGGGTCGCTTCAATCCGGCAACTAAAACTAACAAAGTGAAAAATCTGAAAAATCTCTTACGCAAATACTGCAACATACACACATACATAGTAACATATGTACAATCGTAATCATAACAACAAAGAAAGCCAAAGAGTGCTCAACAGATTTTAACTTACATATGTCTGCGTGGGGTGTCACACGAAGAAGAAGAAGATGTGGGGAAGCAAACGACAAAGAACACACACACAACACATTAGCCATCGGAGGGCTGAGTCGAGTTCAGTCTGACAGAGTAGTGGCAGGAAAAACGAATGCGAGCGAAACGCTTCACTTCACATTATGCCACAACTACTTAACCCGCAAAACATTTCAACAACTGCAAATATCCTCGCAACCATTTCGATTTGGTGTGCGGAAAAGTTGCTGTAACGCGATTTGTTGGTACATTCAATGCGAAAAAAAAGGCACCAACTAATACTTACATACCTGAGATGAGTAAATGGCTGAAAAAATAAACGCAAACATACATACGCTTACGAAATCACAACAACAACAAACAGCAAAAAGCAGCTTTCTGCAAGTTTCAGACGAAGGCAAAGCAAGAAAATCACAAAGAGCAGAGCAAAGAGAAAACGGGGAGGCTGGGTGAACTAAAGCCTTTTGAAAAGGGGTTAAACGTTGGCAACAACAATGCCAGTACACACACACACACACACATACACTTAAGCACACGCACGCCCGCACATATGAATATGGCGTGAGGCATGACGAGCACAACAAACGATAGCAACGCAAATCAATGTCAGCTGTTCAAGTGGAAAATACAAGCAGCAGGTGAATTAATACACACACACACACTCATACACGCATGCAAACGCACACCAACGCATATGCCATAACACATAACAAACAACACATATTGGCTATTGGGAGTGCGGCTACATTTGTTCGTAAATATGTAAATGGTTATGTTTGTATGTACACATGTAGACATGTTTCGACAAGGCTGAATGTGTACGAGTGTGTGTGTGTGTGCGTGTGTATTTAATGCCATAGAAATTGGCATTTGGGGATTTTTAAAGCTGCTTAAGGGGTAACAACACTTTAGTTGGTGAAAAAATGCCTAAAATTCTTAGGAAGAAGTAAGAGAATGTTATTTCAAAAAATTGTAAAAATTTTAGGAGTTTAAGTATAGAACAATTTTTTTCATTATTAGTTTTATTTAAAATGGGTGCTTTGAAATCGCCTTATTTTTTATCCAAAACGGGTTTTTTGTAAATTATGAAACTACTAGGGTAGTTGGAGAAGTCAGTGACTTTTTGAAAAACAAAAAACTTTTTCAACAAAAAAAATGTTATTTCTCAACATAGTCTCTCGTGTTTTCTTGCCAATGTTTGTAAGTAGGGGTTTTCTTTTAACAAATTTTTGTAGAAATGCTGCACTTTTGAAAAAAGAGTACAAAGTTTTGGTTAAACATTTTCAGTCAATTTTTTATAACAAAAAAGCTTCAATCAAATAAAAAAATGGCAAAATAAATCAAATCTTAGAGCCAAATCGATCCATGCAACGGTGTTGGAGAAGTCTGTCGACTCAGTTTGCAAAAAATGGTTTCGAAAAAAAACCCGTTCAAAACTTTGCAAGTGCTATGAAAAACTCATAAATCGAACCTCTTAAAAATCGTTCTTGACTATAGCAACTACTGGGAAATGTATTCAAAACTCCAAATTATTCTTTAACCAAACAACAAAAAATCTAAAATAGAGTGATGCTGCCCCTTAAGTTACTACAACAGCGCCGACTCAGGTGTGTGCCTGCGCATGTGTGTGTGTGTGTGTGTTTGTGTGTATGCGTAATACATTGATAACCTTTTTCAAGTATTTGCTGTAAATCTTTTATGGCACACTTTTGCCCAAAAAAAAAACACAAATAAATCAAGATTGCATCTTAGACTTGTAGTTAGTTGTTTCAAGAGCTTAACCGCCGGATAAAACCATGTAAACGCTGCTACGCCATTCGCACCGAATGCGAAATGCGTTGTCAAAGTTTCGTGTAATTGGTTTAGAAGTTACAACAAATTAATTGCAATTTTGTAACTTGACGCCAGTGTTGAATGTTTGTTTAAAAGATTTCAATGCAAAATAAGTGGAAAGCTGAGTTGAAAACAAAGAAGGCAGACTGAGAAACATTTTTGGGTCGTTATGCAGAGTTGGGGAGGTTACTCAGTGGAAAACATATATGAAATATTTTATGATATAATTTATGAGGCATGAGGCTTGTATTGTGAGGCATGTCAGTCTTAGTAAGTGGAACTAAATGAATTGCAGAAAGTTTTTTCCTAAAATTCTAATTTTTGTAAACCATTCTTTTACGTGGATCTTTCGGCTTATCGGTAGAAGTTGTACTGTGAGGCATGTCGGTCCTAGTAAGTGGAACTAAATGAATTGCAGAACATTTCTTTTACGTGGATCTTTTTCGGCTTATGGGTAGAAGTTTCGGGCACTTCGACCTAAATTCCTGAACTTTAACAATATTTACTACAACTTTCGAAATATTTGAAATCACCAGAAGGAATGTGAGACATGCTCTTCCACTCGCAGACCCCGTTGGGTCCAATGCTTTTCTCTTTCCTGCCTTTCCCTATCTGAAAGACCAAAATCATCAGCTAACACTACCTTTACCATTTGAACATTTTTTAGTATCAAATATTTTGCTCAAATTGAAGGAGTTGGCTCATTCTTAAGTAATAACTCAGATAGACAAACTTGCTACAAATGGCGTGGCTTAGGATAACTTCATGCTACCGCCAATGTTTTCGCTTTAAAAGGCCACAATGAGCTTTATAAACAATGTCAGCCACTGTTATTGTGCCAAGAGGAATTGTAAAAGTTTGCAAGTCTTCTCCTTCAAGATGATATTTTTGATAGTATTTTTATGTCGTAGAGAAGCTATGAGTTCATTTGAACTCCTGGCGCAATAGAAATGACGAAATTTTCAAAAGGGGATAATAAGACACATGCTGTCGCTCTATCAAACCATAGGAAATAAAATGGCGTCGGTTCTCTTGTAATATGAACCGGTTCTGCGGTTCTGAAAAATCTCTAGATTCTCTTACAAAACTTCCTATGCCATGGCGCAGCTTAACTCGACAATTCTACGCTATTTACTTTAAGTCAGCGTTGATAGTCCAGTGGGTAGCGCACTGGCTTCTCATACCAGAGGCTCTAGGTTCGAATCCCAGCTCCGGCTGGTGAAACGCTCATCCACTGCTATCGCTATTCACATGAAGCCAATGAGAATTACAAGATTAGGTGTTAAACTGTAGGTCCCCTCCCCCTTTCCCAACCTACTTAAAGTTTTCGTATATTTCTTAAACACGAGACATAGAGTGACAAGATCTATTCAATCCATCAAGAGATGGAAGAACCGTATATCATGCATCCAATTTATTTCGTGGTCTTTGACGATTCCTTGTTATTAACTCAAAGTTTTTGTTCTTGGCTAAAACATGGGATATATGTACCTTAAGTAACATGATCCATCAATAGATGACAGTACTTTAAATCATGATTCCAAAAAGTTATATACTTCATGAAGACTTATAACGAATCAGAACTAACGGCTTGCGAGTAGCCTTACTTAGCCTCATCTTACCCTACGTTACTCTTCTCAGCTAAAGCAAATTCCATATCAAGGCTGTTCAACAGATTATTCTGCAGAGTATGAACCTGAATCTCCTCAAGATACTCTTTGGATTATTCTACGAAACCTTTCACACCAGGAACACTGCTTTCTCTCTCTCTCTCTCTACTCTCTCTGCACTCTCACCTATGATACTGTGACGATAATGCCTTGCGAAACTGCTAGCCCCTAGCATAGGCAACACGAAAACACTGAACGAGCATATATTGCGTCAACAGCATTGCATACTTTTAGGTGACATAGTAGTTTTGCAGAAATTAACGCAAAGACGATTCTAGACGATGCTGAAACGTTTGAGAACGAATTAAGCTGCGTGTAGAAAGAAATAAACGGCAACCAGGAATGTTGCTGGGAGTTATTTCGATTTTGACGAAGACGAATAAGAAAAGAAAAGTGAAGTGAAAGAAATAACCAGTGAATTAGTAAAATGAAAGTAAAGTCACTGTGGAAAATTGTTAATAACGTGACTATTAGTGGTGAACTGGCTGGCACATTCCAGCGATACGAACTACGCCTGCAATGGTCATCAGAACTAAATTTTGATTCTTTGTTGGGCAATTTGGCGTACATTGCCTCAAAAATCTCACAGCAAAAAGTAGTAGTGAGTGAGAGGGACTTCTTATGTGAGTTGTAGAAACGTGGAGGAGAAACAAATTAATCCTTATCTGCCCTTTGATCCCTAAAAGAAGATAGCATCATACTGGTTAGTTCACTTTTTCATCTTTATGGGCTCTAAATGATTTGTCAGCAACTCTAACTGATTAACTTATTCGAGACCGATTGCACACTGTGTGTGCTATGGATTTCCAAGACTTTAAGACAGTAATGTGCAATTATCAGTTATTCTGAGTAAACTAGTCGTCGAAATAAAATTTTTCTGAAACTAGTGAAATCTTGTAAAGTACAGGAAAAAAATTTGGCATTGGTTTTACTGTGTACAATACAAAGAAAAATAAAATTTCGCTCCTGGGGACCGTGTTCGAAAAAAATAGTCGTCTCAAATTGGTTAAATTAGCCCAGGAAAAACACAAATTTTTGTGGTTCCACAAAAAATAAAAAGTAGAATTGTTTTTATATTTTGATATTTTTTTTACTATTAATTAGTTCGACTTTTTATTAGTTATTGAAAAAAAAATAAAATTTTAATAATTATTTTAAATCAATTGAAGGTAATTAGCACTTAAATATTTCACCGTTTCGAGCAATTGTGACTTCTTTGAATAATTCGAGTATTTTTTTCCATAGTCTACGTGAAAAATTTTTCCTCTTCTTTCATTTCCCGCAAAAGTTTCCTGCTTTATGCGTTCACAATAAATTTGAAATCGATTTTCAACTGTCGCTCAACTTCACAAACAACGACACGCGTTCACTTTAACTTTGCAAAAATGCCACAAATATCTCACAGAGGTCAGTGGAATCCAGTCGCGTCCAGCAATTACTATAAATGAAAATATGCTTTGCCATTTGCATTTCTGTAGACTCGAAACAGAGCCAAATATTCGCTTCATTTTCAATTTTCACAACAACAAATGAAAAATGCAAATAAAATTTGACAGTAGCAACAAAAATGAACAAACAGCATAACGCGCACAAGTCAGCAACACTGCAAAGCAATTTCAATTTTAACGATTGCAGTTTTTCCATTCTTTTTCTATTTGTTTGTTGTTCACATTTTGTCAAAAATGAACAGAAGACAATTGCACGCATGCAGGTTGGTGATGAGTGCGTATGGGCCAGCAAACAGCGGCAGCGGGTCGATCATTCAGCGTTCAATGCTTCGAGTGGTTGATGGCATCAGGCAAAGCAGTCGAGTCAGTAATCATGGACAAGTAAAATGGTTAGTTGAGTTCAGGAGAACGAGGCAAGTTATTTGCCAGCAACTATTTGTGATTAGGATTTGTATTGACTTTACAATTTCTCTCCATATTCGATCATCATTCACGATTTTTAACTAATCTAATATGCCCTCAAATCGCTGTTCGATAAAAAGTAAAACACATTGCATACATTTAGGCATTTTATTCACACTGATTCGACTAAAATCCCTTCGAATTCAGAATCGATTTAACTGACATTTTTATGGCGCTGCCTCCTTCTATCGCAACGATTTGACGACGTACTGAAAAATGGCAGCAATCTGCATTTATTTATGTGCGTTATTATCTGTGCGCATTTACTCTGTATTAACGGCAATTTTATGTCATGATTTATTTCTTGTCTTATAATAAATGTGCTTTGGTTATTGCAATAAAGGCGCAAAACATTCTCGTATGCAGCGAGAAAAGCAACTCAGACAGCAACAACAGCTGTTCAATAATTTTTATATCCCCATTTTAAACATAAATATGTACATGTGTGTGTATATATTTTCAAAAATATTTGTGTTCATAACTCTTTATTTGTGCACAACACAAAATGTTAGAAAATATGTTGAAGAAGTTATGGATACTTGGGATTTTCATAAGAAATTCGAAATGTGATTACAAAGTGTAGGTTTTTGGATTTTTGATCTGAAAACTGACGAATGAAGAACTCATTGGCGCACACAGGGGTTTGTTCAACCTTCCCACATTAAATACAAAAATTGCTGGTACAAAGTATGGTTTCGAATGGTATTCGGTTCAAAAGTTGTACGCAACCCCCTCTCCCCCCACTAAAAATGAAATCCTGTGTGCGCAACTGGAAGAATCTTTAGTCAAGCAGATTAAACTAAGAAAATTACGCTAAGAAAACCATCCAACATGCCAAGAATGTCGTTCGACTGAAACCCCAGAGAGAGCAGAAGTCGCGAATGACAAAAAAAAACACCTCGAGAAGGTCGAATAAATGCAAAGTAGCCGCGTCTGACATTACGTGGGACAGCACAACATCGACTTCAAATTGAATTAGATGGGAAAGGCCTTGAAGTTGCTTTCTGTTCCCAAGCGGTGTGAATAAGAAAAAACAAGTTTTTTGTCTGTCAAAAGGTATGCAATGAAATTTTAATAAAAATGCTGGCAAATATGACAGATTTGACAGCCTAGAGTTGATAACTAATTGGACAAATATTTTTATTTTATTTTATTTTTTTTTTATTTAAATTTTAAATCAACAAAAATAATTTGTAAAAAAATTGTAAAAATGTAATTTTTTTTTTATTTTTTTTGAATTGAATTGGAAAAATTAACTAAAATAAAATGTTAACCCCATTATTAGTACAATTGATACAAATGTACAAAGAAAAAATATCAAAATAATAATATAGAAAACTTATTAAGCAAAATAATAAAAAATTAGAAAAATTAATTAATATAAAAAATAAAATAATAATTAGTCAAAAAATAAAAAATTAATAAAAAATAAATAATTTATAAAAAATAAATAATTAATAAACAAATAAATTAATAATAAAAAAATAATTTATATTTTTAATTTTGTATTTTTATTTATTATTGTTTATTGTTGCAAATTCTAAAAAATATAAAAAGATAATAAAAAATATTTTCTAATACAATACACACACAAATAAAATAAATAAAAATTTTCCAAATTTCAAACCAAAATCTTTCATTTTATTTACTTATTTTTTATTTACTTATTATTTACTTTTTCAATTTTTGTTTGTAATGCGAAGGAAGCATCTAGAATAGGATACAAAGAAAAAATATTAAAATAATAACAAAGACAAATAATATATAACAAAAATATAAAAATAAAATTATATAGAAATATGAAATAAATAAAAATTGCCTCCTTGTCCTTTGAAAATTAAAAAATATGTTTTATATAATTAAAATAATAATGAAAAATAAAATAAATCAAAATTGTCCAAATTCTAAACAAAAAATTTATATTTTTATTATTTATTTTTATTTATTATTTTTATTAATTATTTTTACTATAATTTTTATTATTATTTTTATTTTTTGTTGTAATGCGTAGGAAGCGTCTAGAAACGAGGGCACAAGCAAAAAATATGAAAATAATGATAAGTAAAATAATGTATCAAAAAATTACATAAATTAAATAAAAAATAAAAATAAAATAAATAAGAATTATGGAAATTCGAAAAAAATAAAAAAAATAATAATAAAAAAAATATTTTATTTTATTTTATTTTATTTTATTTTATTTTATTTTATTTTATTATTATATTATTTTATTTTATTTTATTTTATTTTATTTTATTTTATTTTATTTTATTTTATTTTATTTTATTTTATTTTATTTTATTTTATTTTATTTTATTTTATTTTATTTTATTTTATTTTATTTTATTTTATTTTATTTTATTTTATTATATGTTGTTTAATTTAATTTAATTTAATTTAATTTTATTTTATTTTATATTTTTTATTTGTATTTATTTATTATTTATTATTTATTTGTTATATTTATTTATCATCTTTATTATGTTTTTATTTGTAATGCGTAGGAAGCGTCTAGAAATGAGGGCACAGGCCAAAATTTGCCTTCTGTCTCGCATTACTCCATATCAAACAAAAAATATAAAACTTTATAAATAATCTTAACATTTTCCTCAGTGTGTAAATCGCCAGTGTGTGTGTGTGCGTTTTTTTAATTTTCTTTTCACACCAAATATCAACCAAACTCAGTCAAATTTTATTATAACATATCATGCAATATTTGATTCAGTGTCTGTGTATTGCGTTCGAAAAATAAGATATTTCGCCTTCATGTGTTGCATGCTTCTTCACACTGTTCTTGTATGCTTTTTAACATCCGTTTTACTGTCACAACGTGTGCTCTGACTTCAGCAACTCACTCGCCCCACACGCACCAGTTCAACGGAGCAAAGACAACAGGCAGACTGGCTTTAATGCATTCAACATGTCGTCGTCGTATCGACCTTATTTTATTATTATTTTTTAGAAATATATTTATTTACTGCTGCTGTTGCTGCTTTCATGCTATGCCATCATTATTTACACCATGCACTGCGTTGATAAGGCGACAGTACTCGCTCGGCAGCTGTTTATTGATTTTTGTATTATTTTAAATGGAGACATCACTCGATATTGGCCGCCACGACAGACAATGTACAATAAAAATGAAATATTTTGCACAAACAGCATAAAACAGAGGCGCACAAATTAGATTGTCAAATTCGTGAGTGTTGTGCTGTAATTGGTACAATGCTGCCTAAAAGTAGGCAACACTTTGTGTTGAGGCGTTTAAATTGTGAGTGGAATTTATGGCAACACAAAGTCATTCGTTTTAATCTATTTAGGCCTCGCTGCGTCCACCTGGGGCCCCTCTCAAGTTGTTGCTTGTAGTCAATCAGCAGCTTGTGTAATCGAACATATTGCTGCCCAGTGTTTTGTTTTTGTTTAGATACCACAACAGTGGGTTTTCGCTGCTTTTTGCTGCTTTTTGTGTTCTTGGTTCCTTTTGGTTGTTGGCGCCTTGCGGCGAAATGTTGGTTTTCCGCTCAATGCTTGACTTGCAGTTATATTAGACGAAAAGTTTAACTCATTTATTTATATTAGCTGCACAAGCTGTGGTGCGCTGATATGTGTCTGTACATGTCTGTGTGTATGTAAATATGAAGCAAAATTAATATGCCAAAGTTATTAGCAAGAATTCTGAACAACCTGAGGCGCTGCCAGTGGCTAAACAAATTGCATCAGGATCATGGTTAAAGAAATTAAGGTATAAGTTGCAATTTGTATTGATTTGTAATATGTAGGCGCGAAGGATGATTAATCATTTGCACACAAGGATGAACTTTGAATTGCCTTCAGAATAATGGACAGAGAAGTACACAGAGACACTTCAAGCTTCAAACTTCAAATTGAGTGATTCATAGGCTTAGAAAACTTTATTTGAAACTAAACTAACTTTAATCTAAACATCCAAAGAGCCTGTAAATCGGACATTCTATTTGTATTCATTACGCCAAACTCACCCATAAACGTAACTTTGGAATCGAATTTCCTATAAGTCAGACTAAAGTGCGCGTACAACTGGCAACGGGTCACACAGCACCCAATTTCAAACATCAACCAACAACAACAACGATAAAAGCTCATACCTTATCATTTCAATCATAATATATGAGCACAAAACAACTGTATGCATGTGTGTGTGTTCTGCTCGAACTTGCGCGCCCCAGGCACAACAACCCATCACACGCCGCCGCACAGATTATGACGCTCTCGCAGGAAGCATGTCAGCATTAAATTAATGAACTTTTGTGCTGATATTCAATGGGGATAACGCGAACGTACGCACACACACACACACACACACACACACACATACACACAGACTTGGCAGCTGCATACACGCTGCATGCGCAAATAGGAAGCAACAAACCACCATCAGCCGCCAACCAATCAACCAACCAACCCACCGGTCAATGCTAAGAATTGCAGTTGCTGTAATATGGCGGCGGCAAGCGACAGCTGCGGGAAATTGCCTACAACGGCCGTCGGCCATAAAGTCGACACACCTTCAACGCAGCCGCAGTCCCGGTTCCATATTAAGTTGTTGCTATTGTTGTTATTAACTAAGGTCGTTGCTATGTTGTATGTTGTTGCTGTAACTAACTTAACACACTCAAGGCATAATCAGGAAGTGGCAACCGACAGGAAGCCACACACACCGACACACTCACACTCACGCGCGCGCGCGCACACTGTGGCCACAACAAGCATGCAAATCCACTTAGATTGCCGCGCCGCAGACAACACACACACCAACACATGAACATACAAACATAAACATAAACAGTAACACAACAACACACACATATATATAGTTTTAGCCACGCACCAGAAATTAAAACATCGTCCATAATGGCAGCGCGTCGCCTTCAAAACTAGCCAACAACAAAACAACCAACCAACCAACCCAACCCAACCAACAATAAATAAGCCCAACAAGCAATCGCATAACCACAACAACAACAACAATAATAAGTATGAGCAAGCAACATGTGACCGGAATATTTATAAACGTTAATTATTTCATTTTCGGCATTTGGCAGCCGGCAACTTTGGCACAGCTGCTGTCTGCTCAAACTGAATGCTTGTCTAAGTGTGTGTGTTTGCGTGTGTGTGTGCGCGCTCTTTTGCCTTGAAACGCTGAATATATGATGAAACCGAAAACATTTTGCGTTCTACCGGAATACAAATCGCTCGGTAATTGCTCAAGTGAAGCTAATAAAATCAACATTCCAAGGCACACGTCAAGTTCAGCAGGAAGTGTTACTTACACAAGGAAGCGTCTTAAAGGATGCTGTAATGTAATCAGCAGTTTTGTGTTGAACTGATTAAACTGGTTTAGCTTTGTGATAATAATTCTTGGAAATATGAAAGTCATTTTAAGTGGGAAAATCAATGCGAAATCGTCTGATTTTCGACTTAAGTTGCTACAAGAAATTGAAATTGAATTGAACTTGACTTTGGCCTCTGGTTTGTTTGTATATATTTCATATTTTTTATTGATAACACCGTGCAATAAAAATTATAAAAAATTATAAGAACATCATAGAAAAATATAAAAAATAAAAGAGACTAATAACAAATAGAAAATAAGAATGATAACAAAGAGAGAAATTCATATGTGCGTGAAACTGGAGATCAAACATAATAATACTGCGTACTCAGTTTTTCATTTCTAATTAGTTTTTCATTTTTAATTAAAAATTAAATTAAATTAAAAAAAAATTAAAATTTAACAAATTTAAAAAATATAAAAAATACTTAACCTCGTTAGAAAATGGCGACATGTATATCAAATGAAAGAGGAAAGGCTCAAGAATTTAAACAAAATTGATTTTTTTATCTATTTATAAAACAAGGATATGAAAAAAGTCCTTTGAAAAAGTCCTTGAAAATTTATATAGAATTTTCTTGAAAAGTAAGTAAGTAAGTAAGTACGCCGGCCTCGATAGCCCAGCGGGTAGCGCGCTTGCTTCTCATATCGAGCGCCCCAGGTTCGATTCCTGGCTCGGGCTGGAAAAAACGCTCATCTACTTCTATCGCTATCCACATGAAGGAGATGAGAATTACAAGAATCGTACAAGTGTGCTCTTGGCAGGCAATGGCAAAACCTCCAAGTGTGAACGAAAAAAACTGCCAATCGCCGTTCGGACTCGGCGCTAAACTGTAGGTCCCCTCCCTTTCCCCATCCGTTTGAAATGTGTGTTGTATCACATGTTGGAAAACAACAGTGTTACATACCCATTTGACACGGGTGGAATTGGTGGTATCACAACGAGCCCGTTAAGAGGCCTAAGTGTGTCTCATACAGAGGCAGCCACTGCAACCTAACCTAACTTCTCGCTTCATGGCTACTAAAATTGGTAAAAATTGGGTAAATAAATAAATTCGAATTTTTGTTCTTCATTAGAATTGCAACTTTCGCCTTTTTTTTAACTTTCGAACCAATAAAGTTAGATCAATGAATTTTTAACTCTTAAATCTTTTTGACTTTGTCACCTGTTGACTTGCAGAGAATAAAAAAAAACAAATTTTTTTCATTCATACAACTAACATGACAGCCATAGTCGACACTAAGCACGAGCTTTGTGGAAGCATTCATTCATCTTTTGTATGAAATTTTTTTTATATTTCTTTCATAAGACCAGAAGAGACCAAACCTTGAATCGTTAGAACTGCTTGAGCTCTTCTTAACGGACAATTATTACTCGTTGCAAACTTCACCATTGGTGGTTGAGGAACATTCATAATTTTCGCCACCAATTGCCGCCCATAATCTCTAAATCGCTTAGGTTTAGTCAACTTTAGTCACTGGGCCAAGACTTGAGCCAAGTCGACGCTGCATTCTAGATTTCGAACCACACACCAAACCACACGTCACGGATGCCACATGCAGCACTTGCAAATTCCTACACCGCACAGACTTTCATTGGCGCTTCCTGCCGCGCCAATTTTTGCCATAACTTTCAACTGCACACTTTCGTCATAACTCAATGCTTTCGTGCGGTTAATGTTGCACTGATTTCTCCCAAAAAAAAACTATCAGCACTCACCATTGCACTTTAGTGCGCCTGCAACGCCTACAACCACACACACATACACAACTGCATAAACCATTAGTGCCCGCTTGGCTTAGCTTGGCTTGGCTTGGCTCGTACTCGCATTCGGTGGTACGACAACCAATTAAAGTTTGTCACACTCTAGTTGGCATCATTGTCTTCCATGGGCCAACAACACCGGCAACAACACTGACGCTACCAACACACCAGCAGACCGTCGCACAGTGGCTCAATTTGTCATTTCAGGTTGCAAAATTAATAACTCCTGAACGAATAGAGATAATTGGAAAATTTTTTAAATAAAAATAAACTCAATCGAGGTACAGGGTGCTACGTAATACTTTGTCAAAGTTCGGCTTACTGTAAATAAGAATAATGCGAGCAACAATGATAAGTTTTAGTTGCAAAATTAATGAAAATGCATTAAAAAAGATGAAAAGTAATAAGAAATTTAAGAAATAAGCTGAAAGAGTCAAATTTAAAGATAAAAATTCATAAATTTTGCTTTCAAAATGAGAACCAGAATTCGAAAAATGTACAAAAAAGTCAATTTTTCTTTGGACAATCCTAAGTTTAAAAACAATGCTAAAGCTTCATTAGGACTATATTTGATCGGTAGCACATTGGGTGGGGTGGGAATACTGTTTTTCATTCTTTTAACGCGACCCGGGCTTGCTGGTAAAACTGCTTTCACTATAACGCCTTTCATTTTCTCCTGATCCTTATTTTATTTTATGATCAAAGCTTCTGAAAAGTGGGTGGCAGTTATTTTTCCCGTTGCTTCCATAAGCTTCCTTTTTTTAGTGAATGACGCACAGTCCAGAGTTGACTTTTTCGGCCTTCCTTTTGCCGCTTTTGATGTCGATGGTTGGTCATCGCTTATGCTATATGCATCTCTTGCATCGAAGTATATTATTTTTTTCTAACCACTCCTCATTACTCTGGACAAAATTGAATTTGGTACGATTTGCCGCAATCCATTTTAACCTTCACACTGTCACCAATTTTTATATACGGAAACCGTCACTATTAACATATATTAATATTTTTCTTCTCATCCGTTTTATAAAGACAACTTTCATTTTTTGAGCTAAGTTGGTAAGCAGAAACATAAAATGGACTGTGCTAAAGAGATTTTAGGTTCACGTGTGGAAGGGGGAAAAGGGATGAATGGGGTATCAACCCCTACAATGTGGGCGAATTTGTTGCTTTTTTTAAAGAAATGCCATAAAGAGTGCATTTTCAAATACATTTTCATCAAATCGTATCGTATCGCATCGTATTTAATACTGTTAGGTAATACTACATCACATATCAAAATTTGAACGAGATCGGTCAACTATATCATATAGCTGCCATAGAAACGATCGCTCAAAAATGCGATTGGTACAAAAGGGCTAAATTGGTAACAATTGGTGCATTTTCAAATATATTTTCATCAAATTTGAAAACTGATAGGTGGCCGATCTCGTTCAAATTTGGATATGTGATGTACATAGTATTACCTAAAAGTCTTAAATACGATGCGATACGATACGATTTGATGAAAATATATTTGAAAATGCACCAATTGTTAGCAATTTAGCCCGTTTGTACAAATCGGAATGCAACACATTTTCGAGCGATCGTTTCTATGGCAGCTATATGATATAGTTGGCCGATCTCGTTCAAATTTTAGCAAAATCAAAATTGAAATATTAACATATGTTAATAGTGACAGTGTGAAGGTTAACTTGATAGTGCGATAAGTCCTAGATATCTCTTTAGTCGTAGATGTTTTGGCTGCAGGCAAACTTCCTTCGACTTAACCAATTCGACGTAACCAGAACGAACTGCTCCTTTGTCTTCGAAATAGTAAATATTTCAAACAGCTTCGAATTTTTTAAAAACATTATTGTGCTTCTTCTTCGGTTTAGTTGCAGTGGCGGAGTTGAAGTGATGTTTAGTTTAAATTAAATTCGACACTAACTTTACTTACATTCAAATAGCAGGCACTAAGATTCTAGTAATAGCAGGTACCTGCAGTTCTTAGGTTTTAACCCGTTGTGAGATTTTTCAACAGACATATAAGTGGGTTTTAGGCAATGCACATAGATATAAGTCTGCTTTTTGTTTTTCAATAACTAATTGTTTCATTGGCGCGGTTCAACTCTAAGACTACTGGCGACTGACTGAGTTTTGCTTAAATAAAAAAAAAAATTTATGCCAGGTACAGTGTAAGTACAGTGTAAGGATACACGATAGCTGATTGCCGGAAATGAAAGCCAACATGTTTTTCGTACGTGCGAACTGGGCATCCAGCAAAAGTACTCTTTACTTCGAGCTTACATCGCGTGTAATTGATTCACTATCAAAATCTTGACGAACTTGTTCGAACGCACGCACCCGAAAGCACAAAATTGCGCGAGGTGGCCACAGAAAAATCGCTGTAAAATCCAGTCGGGCAAAATCGGGCACTCGATCTCTTCATGGCAGAACTCACAGAAGACTAGTGAACAATTTTCCCAAAGACGGAACCGTGGCAAGTATGGCCTTTTTTTGAAAGTCTATCGAAAGTTCAAAAAGAGTGATAAAAACAGTGCTTCAAGTGAGTGCCTATGAAAAGACAACAACAACAACCAACTTGTTTTTCTATATTTAATTATTTACTAGAAATGGCCTCTTTTACGATGCTGGTGCAAAAAGTTTCAATTGATTTGCTCCTTTCCGTATTTTAAAACTTCAGCTTTGCCGAAAAAGTGCAAATTGCTGAATTTATTTCACACTCTAAAAATTGCTCAACTTTGACGGGCTCTACAAGCAAAACTATTTGTCCAATTTAGTTAAGGTTTTCGGATTTCTTAGGTCTAAGCATTTATCTATTGGACAAGTATAACAGTTTCTCCCAAATCGAACATGACAAAATCGACTTTTGCAACCTACGTCGGCAGAATCAGCCACTGTGCGTCGCAGCGCAGCACTCAACACTCGGCGCCGCTAATAGAGAGAGACGAACAAACAGACGCGCCAACTCTGACTGACTGACTGAATGCCTGACTACGCTGCTGTCTGTCTGCCTGTCTGTCTGCCCGCTTGACTGTGCTCGCTCGGTGCCGGTTTCTGTGTCTGTGTGAAAGTTGACGCTTGCAAGTTTTTGACATTTCGTTGGTGTTTGCTGCTTCTTTTCTGATTTGCTGATATCCTTAATTTAAATTTGCATAGTGAGGTTATGTTGGAATTGCAAATACTTTCTGCCATACGCCTGTATGCTCGTTTTGTATGCATGTGCATGTGTGTGTGTATGTGTGTGTTCGTTTGAGTGTTGTAAGCTTAAAGCAACACTGGCATTTTCTTGACTAAATATTATTGCGAGCTTTGCTGTTTATTAAACACAACTTGCAATAATATTTGCAAGCAAAATTTTTGCAAAATACACACCTACACACACACACACATACTGGCTGAGTTCAGACACCGTTGTTGCCCAACAACGCAACACCATTTTTGGGTGCATAAAGGCAACAAATGGCCGTCATTAATCAAAAATCTCTGTCAAACTTTGAACTTTCTATTTAATAATTTTGCATATTTTATCAAACAAGACAACACGAACAACAACAACCATAAAACAACAGCTGCCCGTGTGCGCAGTGAAAATTGAAAATTGTGAATACTAACGAGTCGAGGAAGCGAGCCAAACGTCCGAACCGAATCGGTGCCGTGTCCGCCGCATGTCGGTCGAGTCATAAACTGAATTTAATACGCGCGTTCAAGTTTGCCCAAATTCGCCTAACGCAACTTTGATTCTCGCACGAGAAGGCGCAACCTAAAATAAAAAATGAAACAAAAAAATCTCAAATCTGTACAACAACAACAACAACAAATGCAACATAAAAACAAACACATTCGCGTGTCGGCTGCAAAGACATGAAAAAAATGTTTGAAAACCATATAAAATCAACAACAATTTAAAGCCATCTGCTGACATGCGAACTTTTGTTGGGCACAAGTTAGAAATTAAATTAAATGAAAATCTAATTATGCTGATAAAAAATTTAAAGTAAAAAAATGCAACGCGAAACCGCTGTCGAGTTGGTGGAAACCAATGAACGCATTGCTGTAAGTTTGTGTGTTGTTGTTGTTGTTGTTGTTGTTGTTGATTAATCATTTAAAACATCTGGTAAACTGTTGGGAAAAGTATTAAATGTTTAGCTAACTGAAAGTGCATTTAATTTTCATAAAACGATGAAGCATACAAATTTAATGACAATGTGTTGGACTAGAAATACCA
Organism: Melieria omissa; assembly: GCA_963971225.1. NCBI lineage: Eukaryota > Metazoa > Arthropoda > Insecta > Diptera > Ulidiidae > Melieria > Melieria omissa. Next base: position 64,664,424 of record OZ020267.1, on the reverse strand, counting down.
AAAAACATTGAAATAAAATTGTGATTTGTTGTTGAAAAATAATAAATAAATAATAATGAAATAATATAATAAAATATAATAAAAATAAATAACAATTTTATAAATTTAATAAATATTTAAGTAATTAAAATAAAATAAAATAAAATAATATAAAATAAAATAAAATAAAATAAAATAAAATAAAATAAAATAAAATAAAATAAAATAAAATAAAATAAAATAAAATAAAACAAAACAAAATTAAATAAAATAAAATAAAATAACATAAAAAAATACAGTAAAATAAAATAAAATAAAATAAAATAAAATAAAATAAAATAAAATAAAATAAATTAAAATAACATAAAATAAAATAAAAGAAAATAAAATAAAATAAAATAAAATAAAAACAAATAATAATTAAAATAATTTTTTAAATTACTCAATATTCAAAAAGTTAATAAACAATAATATTTATGATAATCAAATAATTTCAAGAAACAAGACATATCTTTGAAATTTCAAAATTAAAAAAAAATATTGAAAGAGAATAATCAGAAAGAAAAACTAAAAAGTCAGTTTTAGTATACTTGGCGCTTAGTTGTGAGTAAAATTTGCTGTCACAGGGTTTTATAAAAATATAATAAAATTTAGATTCGTGGTTGAACAAAAATTATGTCAAAAAGCAAGTCGCTCAATCGAGGATGTAGCTTCGCCTTTGATAAAAGGAGCCCAGGAGTTAGGACTGGACATTTGAAAAATAATTAACATATTTGTATCGATAATTTAAAACTAGAAGAATATACTATATAAAGCAAACTACATTGTTAACTTTTTTCACACATAGAGATGATTGAGCGTCGTCTACTGGAGATACGGTCTCCTTCTTTACCATTGACCTCTTACTACTACATCGAACACTGATTTTCTCTCGAGTGTCGAAATAGTTTTACAAGACTTTGAAAGAATGAGGGAGACATGGGTTGTTCCAATAAAACTGCACAATTTGATTGACATTAGTTACAGGAATATTATAGCAAAGTTCTTGTGGCCTCAATTAGACAGTATGGGTCTGTTAGATATATGAAACAATCGATTTATTGAATCAACCAACTTCAGATCGTATCATCTCCCATAATTCTGTTTCCAACTGGCCATCAAAATCGTACAATTTAATGCCGTATGAATGTTTTCTTTTGGTTTTGTAATCTCTCGGATTTATGCGAATGAAAAGACAAATAATTTCTGAGGTCAAGACATCATTCAAAATTTCATGAACCTGAGTTCAGAGGATCTTAGATCATTTGTTGGATATTTTGATTGATTTGTAACCGGCCTCGATAGTTCAGCGCGTTGGTTTCCCTTACCAGAGACCCTAGGTTCGAATGCTAGCTCGGGCTGGTGAAACGATCATCTACTTCTATCGCTGTTCCTGAACCAACGCAATGCTTCGCATTAATAGGGGTCATACCCTGCGCGTTTGTTCCTGTTAAAAAAAAAAAAAAGGTCACCGTCCCGCCGTTTGATGTCTGTCTTTTTTGTGATCCCTTTGGTCTATGCGAAAAAATCACAAACAATCTGAACGTGTCATAGGTGAGAAAGAACCAAATATTTGTGAAAATGTCGTTCATGAATCGTTTCATTTCAATGAATCATAATCTGTCGGATATTTTCGTGGGTTGGTAAGTTGGTTGGTTGCTTAATTAGTTGTTCCGTTTTTTTGGGTGGTTAGTTGGTTTGTTTGTAGGTTCCTTGGATGGTTAGTTGCTTGGTTAATTGTTTTGTTGGATGGTTGATTGGTTGGATAGTTGGTTGAATGGTTGGTTATTTTATTAATTGTTTGGACGGTTACTTAGTTCATTTCGTTGGTTGTTTGGACGGTTGGTCGTGTGATTGGTTCGTTGCTTGGTTAGTTGTTTTGTTGATTGGTTGCTTGGCTGAGTGGTTGCTCCCGCAGCTAGATGGTACATTTTGCATTTAAAGTGGCGTTTTGGTGCCACATTTTTATTAGTGTTTATTTTCACAGGCTTCTAAAATCCATTTTGTGAGATCCAAGAAGTGTGGTAGCTTCTTAAACTCTATAGTTGAAATCTACCTATCTAGTTCTGAGTTCTCCTGGCAAGGGAGACCCCAGCAAGCGTAACCTGTTCCTTGCTAAAGAAAGAAAGAAAAAACGGAAAAAAAAGTTGCTAAAGAAAGTGGTTGAGTATTTCGTTCTGGTCCTCCAACCTACAATTGCTACAATGATTGTTGAAGGATTTTTTTTATTTATGGATATTCTCTTCCATTTTTAAACAAAATGCATTAAAAGAACTAAAAAAAGATTAACTCAAACACATGAGGTCATTAAATGTCATTAAAAGTAACAATGAAACTAATAAAATTGTTTTTTCATAGAACATTTATAAAGCATTGTTAAATTATATCAAACAAATTCTTGTTTGCAAAGAAAATTCCCAGTACGCGTTATTTCTAGAAGAGTCATTGTGCAATGGCCATCAAGATTGTGCAATTTAAAGCCCTTAGACTCATTTCTCTGGGGCTACTCTATGACATTGGTTTTTCGAAACAAACCAACTACAACTGACCAACTTAAGAATATCATTCAATAAATTTTTGAGATGGAGCCCAACTTATCCAACAAAGTTTTAGAAAATTCCACCTCTCGAATCGAATACTTCAAACGAAGCCGTTGAGGACTTTTGAATTATGTTATTTTCATAACTTAATCGTTTTAAATGTACTTTAATTAACAACTGAGATATGTGACATTTTTGTTTTTAATTCTGGTTATTAATATATTTAATTTATTTTTTTTAATTTTTTAATTCTAATTTTTTAATTTATTTTTTATTTTTATATTTTTTATTTTTTATTTATTTATTTAAGTTCAGACTCCCTTAATGAAAACTCCCTTTCATCCAAATAGTTAAACTTTAGACAATTGAAGCCATAGAAACGCTTCTACTGCAAATGAAATTCAATTAAAATTTCTTTATTTAAAAATGACAATTTTCAATTTCAAATTCTTTATTTGAACGTTTATGAAAATTCTTTTTCAAAACTTTAATAATGGCAAAGTTGTTCACTTTATAATACTTGACTGCAACACCTCTTCTATTTTTTTTGTGCTCTTTTAGTACAACAAAAAGAAAAAAGTAAACTGCGCAAAATTGCGCACCTGAGTGAAACTTGTCGCACGCGAAACCGGTAAATACCAACATTACAGCGAAGACAAGAGACATCGTGGTGAACGCGATTGCCATTACCTGTGCCACTGCCATTGCCGGCAAGTGTCACCCAATTTCCGACCGTGGCAAAAATACATTATGCACAAAAACGGCAATGTCAGTGAAAATAACAACAACAAAAATTGCAACAAAATTTGAACACATTGTATGTGTAGCTATGAACTTTAACTTATGACGAACATGCCCCCAATCTATCCTCACACACACACACATATTTAGACTTGCAAAGCGACAGTTAGTGGAGCAACGACAAGGGGGAAGAGGAGGAGTAGGAGGCAGAAGTTACATTGAAGTAGAATTTACTGCATGAAGTGTCTTTTGATGTAGCAAAGTTGCAACAATATGCCCCACAAATACACACACACACTCATACATAAACAAGCACACACACATACAAATAAATATATTTATTGCGCACCCGCAAAACGTGCAGCTGTAAGCACACTAATGCAAGTGTGCCCCTGCGTCTATTCTATGCTTCGAGCGTTCGTCCGTCTGTCTGTCTGTCCACATGTGCGCTTGTCTGCATGGCTGTTCATCTTCCCCGTGCGTGGTCAGGCTTCACCTCAATGTAGCGCAGCAGCAGCTTCTTTCCACTGTTGTTGTTGTTGTTGTAACTGTGCCCAACGTGATCGTCGTGGCTGCTTTTCGTGTTGCGGCAACTCATGAAAGTTAAGCGTTCGCATAACTTTTGTCATTTTTCGCGAATTCATTGGTTCATTACACTAATGCCATGATTTTTAAATTGGGCCCTCCTTCCCCTTTGTTCGTTCTCTTCTTTCCCATTACCTACGAGTATACCGTCTACAGTCTGACGCACACACACACACACAGACACACATACGCACAGCCATCGCTGTTAGCCTCAGCATCGGTTTAAGCGTTGCCGCAATTTGCAACTTTTCACAAGATTTTCGTTGCTTACAACATGCAACACGTTCCAGGCCACTTTTTCTGCATACTCGAGGCTTTCTTCGGTTAGCTACCTGCACTTCTTATAATTTTTGTTAGTGCATTTTGGGTAGTTGGTAAAGCTTATGCGATTACGTGCATGTTAAGAATTCCAAAACATGTTAAACTGCAGGTGTCGGATTATGGTTTGTAAAGTTTGCTGCTGGAATGTTTGCCTTCAAAGGTGTTTAGGTAAAAAATATGCAGATTGCTTTTCTGCCTAGAAGCACTCAAGGTATGTTCACAAGTTGGTGGTTATGTGGCTGTTTACGAAGAAAAATATAAAATAATTAAAGTTCATAAATTAGAGTTCCAAGCAAGGACATAGTAGAGTCTTTACCGCCCAAAGTTTGAGAAATGTTTGCTCCAAGAAAGAACACACTTCGTTTTTTCATACAAGACTCATAGCTTATGATTTTTCAAATACAAATTTCGATTCCGAAGAAAGTCTAAAATCCTTAAAGCTTACAAATTTAGATAGAAGGACATAGTAGAGTCTGTATGGCCCAAAGTCTGAACATTGTTGCTCCAAGAAGAGACACACTTCGTTCTATGAAACCCAAAATTTATGATTTTTCTGAGGAACAAATTAAGAAAAAATAGGCCTGGATCCAAATACAAATTTAGATTCCGAAGAAAGTCTAAAACCCTTAAAGGTTACAAATTAAGGTCCAAGGACATAGTAGAGTCTGGATGGCCCAAAGAAGAATTTCTGAGAATTGTTGCTCCAAGAAAGAACACACTTCGTCCTATGAGGCCCAAAGTTTGTAATTTTTACGAGGAAAAAGTTAGAAAAAGAATAGGCCTAGACCTTAGTAGCCAAAATTTGCAAAATTTAGACTCTAAAGATGAGAACATATGTGATGAAGCCAACAAATTACGGTAAAGAGAAAGAACACGGGTCTTCAAGGCTCAACGTTTCCAAATTTGTGTTTCGAGGAAGAATATATTTCGGCCTATAAAACCTCTGAGGCAAATCTGAAAGTAAAGAAGAACAGGAAGAAGAGCTTAGGCTAAGGCTCTAAGTTCCATTGTTGTTGTTTGTTTACAAATATGGGCTAAGAGGAAAAACTACACTTCGACCTAAAAGGTCCAAAGTTTTCAAATTTGAGTTAAGAGAAAGAAGAAACCAAGACCTATAAGCCCCAAACTTAACAAATTTAGGTGTATAAGGCCTTAAGTTAAAAAATTTGAGCCAAAAAGAAGAAGACATGAGAGGAGTTTACAAATTTTAGCCAAAAAGAAGAAGACAGAAGAAGAGTTTAAAAATTTGAGTCAAGCGCTAGAAAACCCTTAGGCCCAAAAGTTCCTAACTAAACAAATTTGGATTAAGAGGAAAAATACACTTGGGCCTAAAATGTCGAAAGTTTAAAAATTTGAGTCAAGAGGAAGACGACACTAAGGTCTATAAGTCCGAAACTAAACTAGTTTGGGTTAAAAGGAAGAACACACTTAGGCCAATAAGGCTCACAGTTTCCACATTTGTGCCTCGAAGAAAGACACACTTGGGCCTATAAGACCAGAGACGCCAGAAATATTGGCGTCGACGACACTAAGGTCTATAAGTTCCAAAGTTTCCAAGTTCGGACTTCAAAAAAGAACACACTCAGACCAATAAATTGTGGTGTTGACGAAGTACACACTTCAGTCAATTAATTCAGCCCAAAGTATAAAAACTTAAGCTGATTGAAAAAAAACACTTAGGTTTATAAGTTCAAAATTCAACAAATTTGGGCAAAGAGGAAGGAGATAGTTAGGTCTACAAGTTCCACAGTTTAGAAATTTGGGCCTCGACGACAAGCGCAGTTCGGTCTACAAAGTCCAAAGTTTACAAATTTTAACCAAGAAGAAAAAGATAATTAGGCCTATAAGTCCCAAACTTAATAAATTAGAGCCCAAAGGAAGGTCAATAAAGCCCAACGATTTTACATTTGTGCCGAAAAAAGACACACTTGAGCTTATAAGACCTGAGACTCCATATTTTGGCCTCAAGGAAGAACGCTTATTTTCAAGAGAGAAAAAGCCACTTCAGCCTTTAAGTCCCAGAATTAACCAATTGGAGCCTCACGGACGGTACACTTCGGCCAATCAGTCTAAGGTTAAAAAATTTAAGCCGAGAGGAATCAGACACTTAGGTTTATAAGTACTACAGTTTGGAAGGTTGGACCTCGACGAAGAACACACTTGGGCCTGCTAGGCCCAAAGTTTACAAATTTGAACCAAGAAGAAACACACAATTAGGCCTTTAAGTTTCAAATTAAACAAATTTGGACTAAGAAGAAGAAGACATTTAAGTCAATAAAGCCCTCAGTTTCTACTTTTCCGACTTAAAGATAGACTTGCTTGAGTTTGTAAGAGCTGAGACACTTAATTTTGACCTCAAGGAAGAACGCTCAGACTCAAGAAAGAGAAAACACTTGGGTCTATAAGTATTGCAGTTTTCAAGTTTAGACTTCAGAGAAGAAAACACTCAGACCAATAAGGGTCAAAGTATAAAAAATTGAGCCAAGAGAAAAGAGACACTTTGGTCTAAAAGTTGGAAAGTTGGACCTGGACGAGGGATATAATTTGGACTATAATACCCAAAGTTTACAAGTTTGATTCGAGTGGAAGAAGACTCTTAAGACTTTAAGTCCCGCTTGAGCTTATAAGAGACTCTAGACTCTAAATTTTGGCCTTAAGGAAGAACACTCAGACTCAAGGAAAAGAAGACACTAGGGTCTATAGGACACACAGTTTTCAAGTTAGAGCCGAGAGGAAGCAGACTCTTGGGCGTATAAGTCTCAAAGAAATGTAGGCTCAGAGAAAGGACACATTCAGTTCTATAAGTTCTAATAAAAATTAGAAAAAATTGAAAATTTGAAACATGAACCTGAGGACAAAAGCCACTGTGGCTTATAAGTTTCAATGTTAACGAATTAATCCGAAATTTTTCTCTGCTCATTGAAAAACAAATATTTCAGATCAATACCCCATAAATTTCAAAGAAGTAGAGATGATCGAGATGTGTAGATGTATAGATGCACCTATAGGCAAATGTTTGAAGTATTTCTTTGAAAATTAAAAGTTATTGGCCAAAATACATAAATCAACCTAATTATATAGTTTCAAAACATCTTTTAAAGATTAGTTTCAATAAAATAATATAAAATAAGTTGAATCATTGCAAGCTGACTGCCTTTTAGAATACAGACACACACACACACACACACACATACAAAGCCAAAACATATTTGAGTACGCGACTGCAATTTAGCAACGCACTAATTTCGCGCAGCCGCCAGCACAGACAGACTCAAAATTTTGTTTGGCTTGTTGGCAACAGTGCGAGCACCAACAACAACGGCAATGGCAACAGCTGCATTCGATGGTCGTAACTTGCGGATGTGCATTTTTATGCGCCAAAATGCAATGACATAAATTCTTACTTTTGTATAAATTAAGAAAATGCTCGCTAAACTTTTGCTTATTTTTTTATTAGAAATACAACAAAAACAACAACTAAAACAAATTCAACAAATAAAACAAACAAACAAACAAAACGCGCATCGAAGCGCCCAGTGAAGCGAGGCGTAGGAAGAATGCATAATGAATGACGTTGCAGCAAATGTATGTGAAGTGAAAACTGTTGTTTTTGTTGTTGTTGCTGGCCGATAGCAGACAGACATTGGCGCTGGCTGCCACGACAAACGGATGGAATATAGAATAATAGAATTCCGACCATATTCAAATATGACAAATCAATACGGGTTAAAGCGGATTTGCATGAATACGAAGCAAATATGAGGAAAAGTAAAAGCAAAGTAAGGAAGAGTGAAAGCAATAGAAATGGGTCAGTTCGTTGTGTGCTGAAGCGTGGCAACTACAGCTGACGTTTAGTGTTTGAGTATCAGTTTGAATTGATTACGTTTAGCCTGGAATTTAAAGTTGAAGCTTATGGATGAAAAAGTATTCAATGCTAAACGTTTCTACTGAAGTGCTTAAGATTTGCAAATTAGTGAGAGTGAAGATTTGAGTTTCAATAAAAAATCATAAAATAACATAAAATGTAAATGTAATATTAAACTTTGTTATAACTTTGAAGGTTCGTGTCCTGTGGCGAACATTTAATTTCTAAACAGTTGCAATGAAATGTACATCTTTTGAGTTAAACGGTAATCGATTGATCTTTATAGATTGAATATCCGTTCAATAAAAAATGAAATAATCTATAAAAACTAAAGATTATCTAAAAAAAATCCTACAATTTGATCCATAAAAACTTAAATAATATGAGAACACTTGAAAATCCTATTAAACACCAACAGGATCTCATATTCTATTTTCAATTATATATATATTTTTTTTAATTTCACTAGACTCTTCAACAAAAACTGTCAACAAATGTTTTTTTCTCCTTTGGAGTTAAGAATCGTAGATGAAATATCTGTAGATCGAGTCTGTGGATCGAATATCTGATCTATAAAGAATGATGTGATATATAAAGACTTTAAAAAATTCTATTAAAAGCCAACAGATTCTAATAGTTTATTTTAAAATTTTATTTTTTCTTAATTTCCAATCGAATATTTGATCCATTAAAAATGGAAAAATTATCCAATTATCCAAAAATTATCTACATAGAATCCTTTGAAAAGCCAACAGGATCCAATAATCTATTTTCATATATAGTTTTTTTTAACAATTTCGCTAGACTTTTCAACAAAAACTGTCAACGAATGTTTTTCTTCTTCTGATCCACGAAGAAAGAAATTATCTATAGAAACTTGCGAAAATTATGTTAAAAGCCTACAGGATCTCATACAAAAATTAAAAATTGAAAAATTAATTTAATTTAATTTAATTAAAACTTTAATTTTTCATAATTTCAACTCTTCAACAAAAATTATCAAAAACTATTTGTAATCTATATTTTTTATTCTATTTGACTGTATTGCAAATCAAACTGACACCGTTTCCACGAGCCACCTGAAGGCCGCCTTACTGAAATAATTAACCACTTTGGAACCTTGACATTTCGGTCAGCTGCCATTGCCGTCAAAAAGCGCCACTGTGCACATTGGTACATTTAATTAAACGTTTAAAATAGCATACAAAGTCCAACTGATGCGCATGAATAATGCACACGAAGGACGAACATGAACTGCAAAGGACTGCAGCCGCATCGAAATTTTGGCATTTTTCAAAACAACCAACACACCGACTTGGCCAATATGTGACCGGTGCCCCGAGCCACAACAACTCAAGCGCGCACCATGTGTGCGTCTAAACACATTTGAAATATTCCGTTTACGTTTCTTCTTACTTACATTTCATTCCGTTGGCACTCGTTGAAAACTGGCAATTTTTTTTTTTAGTTTTATTTTTTCTTATTTTTCCAAATTTTTTTGACGTACTCGTATGCTGCAATGTTGCAAGCAAAGGGCGCGTTGTTGCTGTTGTTGTTGCTCAACCATGTGGTCCAGTGCTGGCAGCACCATTACACGTACACTTGCGGTCAGCAAATGAATATTTAATATATTTAGTTTTGCATTTAAATACAACTTTTTCACACACACACATACACACAAGCAAACTATGACTTGGACGGAGACCGGGCAAACGGACAGTGGCGCTGTGTCTGTTTACTTGTAAATTTACGTTTTGCGTGCAACAGCAGCCGCAATGATGCCACTTTTAAAATTGTAAAAGTTTTGCTTGTTCAACACGTGTAGCGGCTGCACGATACAAACGCACGACGTACCTACGGACCTATGGCCGCAGTCTGTAGGGAACAATTTGAGTTATAAGTGTGCGACCAGGTCTGTACATGTTTATGTGTGTATGTGTGTTTGTATTAGTAAAGGTGTGTGTAAATTTTTCCAGGACGCCTCAAAATACTTTCAAGTGTCAGAAGGTGTTTGTAAAGTTTCATATGAAATATGCTCCAACACTTTGTGTATTTACACCCAGTAGGAAAATTATTACTTCATGCAATGTAAACAATGAATATTTTTTGGTAAGCTGAGAAACACTTTGACCTAAAAGCAGAGTAGGAAAATTATAAGCAAATGCAAATGCATAAAGAATTCTTCAGAAAATGAAGCACTCTCCAGGTAGATGGACTCGTGTTCGGCTGCCTGCAGGTTTAGAACGAAGTATAAATCTCCCAGTAGGAAAAAATACTCTCCAGGAAGATGTACTCGTGTCAGGCTGTCTGCGGATCTAGATCCAAGTACAAATCTCCCAGTAGAAAAGAAAAACTCTCCAGGTAGAACAAAGTGCGAAAGAACAAATTTCCAAAAAGATGGACTCGTGTCAGGATTTCTGTAGATCTAGATCGAAGTACAAATCTCCCAGAAGAAAAAAACTCTCCAGATAGATGTACTCGTGTCAGGCTGTCTGTAGATCTAGAATGAAGTACTTATCACACAGTAGAAAAGAAGATTTCTCCAGGTAGATGAACTCATATCAAACTGTCTGTAGTTCTATGTGTATAAAGAAGTACAAATCATTCAGTAGGAAAGAAAATCTCTCCAGATAGATGTACTCGTGTCAGGCTGCCTGCAGATCTATAAAGAAGTACAAATCCATCAGTAGGAAAGAAAATCTCTCCAGGACGATGGAATCGTGTCACGCTGCCTGCAGATCTATAAAGAAGTACAAATCACTCAGTAGGAAAGAAAATCTCTCCAGGAAGATGGACTCGTGTCTGGCTGCCTGCAGATCTATAAAGAAGTACAAATCACTCAGTAGGAAAGAAAATCTCTCCAGGTAGATGTTCTCTTGTCAGGCTGTCGTCAGATCTAGAACAAAGTACAAATGATTTAATAGAAAAGAAGACCTCTCCAGGTAGTACAAATCACTCGGTGGGAAAGAAAAACTCTGCAGGAAGATGGATATGTGTCAGGATGTTTGGAGATCTAAAATGAATGGGTGATTTGTACATCCAGTACACAAATTTCCAACTGATGCAAATACAAAAATAACTCCTTTCGGCACTTTTAACTTAAAACGTCTCTCCAGGTGAGTTCGTGTAAGATTGCCCACATATCTTCCAAGAAGAACTACTTACTCCTTTCCTCTTAGTCAACTCACATCTCACTATTTTGACCAATTTTCAAGTCTTATAAGCTACTTTGATCTTTCCACTAAAAGTGAACCTACAACTGAACGTTGTGCAATGTTTTAGTCCAAAAATAACACATTGTTTTAAATTGTTTCATATATACAAAAACATACTTCACATTCTTTTTACTTTCCTTACCCACAGTAACCAATTTCCCACTGGGTTATTGGCTGCAGCATTCGTTTCTCCTTGAATGTATGTGTGTGTGTATATATGATGTATGTTTGCGGATGTGTTTCGCTTTGTTAGTTCTGTAGTCAGCCGGAAATTTTTCACACATATATACACAGCTAACCGCATTAAGAAATTTCAAACAAACATCATTTAATTTTAATGAAATTGTCTGCAGTTATTTACATGCAAACAATTATTGGCCGAAATCCTGGCCCAAGAATGTTTACAGCAGTGCAAAATTGAATTGAATTTTCAGTCTATCTATGAGCAACGTTGCAACGGTTTTGTGCCTTGGCCAATTCATAAAATGGAAAGGGATTAGTTGCAGTGTGTTGGAGAAAAATATGAATTGATAAATTATAAATCTTGCATCGAAACAAAATTTTGCAATTTATTACAAACACACAAATAAACGTTGTAATAAATGCATTGCTCGACTGCTTCGAATTTGTGTTGTTGAAATATATTTAATTTTATTGCAAAGGTGATTTGCTGCTAAGAATTTCGCCCTTGAGTAGGTGTGCAAATATTTTTTTAAATAAATTAAATTAAAATTAAATATTTAATTACAAGATTATTGTATTTATTAACTTTTTCCAGGCAGCTGGAATTCAATAAATAAATAAGAAATAATTGAATAAAACAGAATTATATGTATATTTTCATAATATTTTTCATTTTCTTTGGTTGTATTCAGTGTTAACGAACATAATCATTGTTTGGGTTAGGTTTGAACATGGCACAGACATTGCCTCCAGGGACCACTGTCTTCTTTTCCCTCCAGCTGCATAAAGATGTCACGCAGTATAGTAGGTACCTCATGTTGCTTAAGGTAAAGTTGCGTTAGGCAGGGAACTTTCATTCGTGGGTCATAATGGACCATTATGAATCTTTTCAGATATCTCAGATATAACTATGAAGCTAATGAACATTCTCAATCCGCGGCCAGAACTGGTTCGTCCTCTTAACCCATTTCGATTCTTTAGTAGTGTTTGCAGTTTGTTTTTATTAATATAAACCTGTGAATCCTAAAGTGTATGGTTTTTATATTAAACATAGATCTATGGGCTTTAAATAATAATTTGTAAAATATTGCTTTGCCATGCCACACCTTCCCTAATAAAACTGGGCAGTTATTGAAAACATTTTATATTTACTTTTTCTTAAATTCTTTAAAAATATTTAAATTAAACAGATTTGTACAAAACTGACACAGTATGATTGAAAAAATGCCATACAAATTTTGTATTATTATAGGATTCACTTAAAGCTTTTAGTGAAGCAGAACAGATGCGAAATTTCAACTTTTGCTACGCTAGTCAGATTCGTCAGGAATCTTGAACCAGATTCAGCTTTCTTGTAGAACTGGGCAGTGGTTTTATCGTTTCTACTTCTTCTTCATCTCCACAGCTTCTGCAGATATCACTGACCGAGAGGCGCTATTCGATCCAATAGCGTCGATCATACTGATACGATGAGAGATTCTGTGCCGCACTGTACAGGAATGCCTTTCTCCGCACGAATGTTTTCCAAGCATACTTTTAGGCATGCACTGTGAAGTACAGCAAAACTGTTATAAATTCGCTTGGTATAGTCCGATATGGCAAGGATGGTTCTCGAAATGGGCTGTGCGAGAATAGTCGAGCGTTTTCCAATTAGAAGTGCAAGAAACTTCGGCGCGATAAGAAAATTGGTATAAAAGCAGCAGTGGCAGCGCAAGGAGTCGAGTCGGTGTTGAGCAAGCAATGGGGAAACATGCAATAGTAGTAGTGTAAAGTAGAACAAGTGCGAATTTGTAAATAAAGCGATTGTTAGTTTTGACTACGTTGCGCTGGATAACTGAAGTTGTTTTATTTTCAAATACAATCAAAACGAACCGTCGATAACGAACTGTGGAATTTCGTAACATTTGGTGTCAGAAGTGGGATTGTATTACTGAAAGTAAAATAAAATTATAAAAACGCAGAAATGGTTAAACTGGAGCTGCTGAAGGTTGACCAGCTGAAGAAGGAGCTGGCGGCCTGGAATTTGCCGACTGCTGGCGGTAAGGTGGAGTTGCAGCTGCGCTTGCGAGAGGCGTGTGAATCACGAGGCATCGATTGGGCTGCACACGAGTTCGGAACGCAGGAACAAGAGGCGTCGGCCAAAGTGGAGGAATCGCCTGCTGGTGCTGCGTCGATGCAAAGTGCGGCTGCAGCGGCTACGCCACCACAAGCAATGGACATGAGCCAGCTTATGGTCGCAATGAAAGGCATGTTTGAAGCTTCCAACCGGAAAATGGAAACTGCGAATCAGGAAATGTCGGCGCAAATGGCGACAAATTCTGCGCGCATAGAGCAGAAGGTGGAGGAAATTTCCGATAGACTGAACGGGAAAGTTGAGCATCTTGAGACGCGAATGGACAAGTGGGACAAACGAGTTGACAGTCTGGAGGATTCGGTAAACAGGAAAATCGAGGAGCGGCTTAGAGAGGTACAGCTGCGAGCAAGAGTGCAGTCGGTTGAGGAAAGTTTTGCCATAGCAGTGCCTACTTATGATGGTACTACGTCGTTCGACACATTCAAACTACAATTCGATATGGCTGCTTTGGAGAGTCAGTGGACCGATGTTAGGAAAGGTCGGAGACTGATACTGGCTCTAAGAGGTCCGGCGGCTGAGGTAATAAAAACAGTTCCGGAAGGTTTGAGAGGTGATTACGAGACCGTCATAAGGGCGCTGGCAGCCAGATACAGTGACGAGCACAACAAAATGCTGTATTATTGCGAGCTGAAGAACCGCTGGCAAAGAGCAGACGAGGCGCTGCAGACGTATGCACCAGACATTGAGCGGCTCGTACAGTTGTGCTACCCGAAATTCGGCGCTGATTATCTCGAGAGGATGAAGATTGAGGCGTTTATTGAAGGTCTTCATGACCCGGAGACACGACGCAGTGCATTGATGATGGGCAAGCCGACATTCCGTGAGACAGTGACAAGCGCATTGACGTATGAGGCGGCCTGGAGGGGAAGTTTTCGACATTCATCTGCGGAGATGCATGGGGTCCAATCTGGACGTGTCACGCAAAGCCAGACAGTGAGCTCGGAGGCACCAGCGGGGCTGCGGGCAGTATCATCTCGAGTCAGTTGCTGGCGATGTGGCAAGCAAGGCCACATATCACGAGACTGCCATCTGCGGGGAAAGCGTTCCGGACAAAAGACGTCGCCAAGAAGGGATGACGCTCTGCCACATCATTCGTGCGAGACCGAACGCAGGCATAATTCGCAGGCCGAAAACGAGGGACAAATTGTGGATGTTCGGTCGGTAAGAGTTCTGCAAGAGAAAGATTGGCTTGCGGAAATGCTACAGAAGGACCAGCGCAAGGATACCGATCTCGCGAAGATCATCGAAGGCAAAGCGCAGAGATTACGGCCGGCCTGGCAGGAGATGGCTGATGAGAGCCCGATCACGAAGGCTTACTGGGCACAGTGGCAAAGTCTACGTCTGCAGGATGGCTGCCTATACCGCGAGTGGGAGAGCAGGGATGGCAGGACCAGAAAATCCCTAATAGTGGTCCCGAGAGGCCGGATCGACGATGTCATCGAGGAAAACCATAACGACTCCAATGGAGGGCACCTAGGCATCGCAAAAACTGTCGCCAAGATAAGAAGGCGGTTCTATTGGGTAGGATGCCAGGAGTCTGTCGCTGAGTGGATCAGAGGCTGTAATCGGTGTTCGGCTGCGAAAGGGCCGAGGAGAAGATCGCGGAGCCGCACTCAACTAGTTGAAAGCAGGTTGACAGCGAGCTATGGTCTACGGGCTAACCCAGAGGGGTTCCAAGAAGGCAATCTGGTAATGCTTTACAACCCGCAGCGGAGGAAAGGTTTGTCTCCACAGCTTCAAACGTCATGGGAAGGACCGTACAAGGTCGTGACCAGGATTAATGACGTGGTGTACAGGGTGCAACGCTGCGGCAACAGAAACGCCAGGTTGAAAGTAGTCCATTTGGAGCGCCTGGCGTCTTACTCCGGCGGAGCCTCGGTACTTGTTCGGGACGAACAAGTCTAAGTGATGGGCAGTGATACGATGAGAGATTCTGTGCCGCACTGTACAGGAATGCCTTTCTCCGCACGAATGTTTTCCAAGCATACTTTTAGGCATGCACTGTGAAGTACAGCAAAACTGTTATACGTCTGGACAATTCGTCCGCCCTACAGTTCCCCGGGATGTCTCTGTGACCTGGGACCCATAATAGGTGTATGTTAAGCTGCTCAGCCATCTCGTCGAGAGATCTGCGGCAGCTGATCACTGTTGTTGATGTTAAGACATGAGTCCCTGGGGTCCTGATAGCCGCTTGGCTGTCAGAGAGTATGTTAACATCTCTTACTGAGATGCTGCGCTCGTTGATCAGCTTTAAGGTGGCTTCAATGGCCGTTACTTCCGCCTGGAAAGACGCCTCCGCCGACCGCTCCATTTAGCTTAGGGCCATCAGTGAAGACCTGACGTGAGTTACCTGTTAGTGGTGTTGAGCCGTCCTCCCAGCTGCTCCTATCTGGGATGGTACAGAAGAACTTCATGTTGAAGAGAAGTTGAGGAGGAGAGTAACCGAGTTCTCCAGTTTGTTCAGATAGTTCACATGTAGCTTCCTCAACAAAGTTGAGCCGAGTTAGGTGCCTTCTGAACCGGCCTTGATGGTCTAGTGAGTAGTGTGCTGGTTTTTCATACCAGAGGCCCTAGGTTCGAATACCAGTTAGTTCAACACTCATCTACTTTGATTGCTAAACACAAGAAGTAAATGAAAATTAAAATCAAGGCACTAGTGCACTCTGAAAAAATAATGGCAAATACTCCAAGTATGAAAGAACAGTCTGCCGTAACTGTAGATACTCCTTTTTTCCTTCCTTATCGGTTTAAATTGAGGGACATGTGACATGTGTTGAGAACACATGTAATTAGTGCAATCAACCTGACATAACTTAAGACCCTTCTGGGTAAATAATTGTTTATAATAAATGAAAAACAAATAGCTTTTAAATAAGTCAAATATCACCGTTCTGTTTGACTAAATTAGAGCTATTTGAAGTGATCTGTCGATCTCAACTTCCTTCTTCTTCTGTATTTATGTTCTCCCTATTTCTGCCTCCCGGCCTGGGCCATTCGGGTCGTCAAATATTTACTTACTTACATCTTTACCTTCATTCATCAATCCACCATTGAAAAAACTACTCATATTCTCAAAACCAAACCCACGTTGCTTTTAACCGGCCAACGACTTCTTCAATGCTTACGAAAACTTGTTTATAGCCAAATAAAACGACAGCGACTTTAGTATTTAATTTTTATATTTATTTTTGTATATTTTTGTTTTAATATATATATATATACTTGTATGTATTTATATATACTCGTATGTTTTATTTGTTTGACAAATGCAGATTCTTAGCATAAAGTTTTAATATTAACGCCATCGTACACTATGCACTAAGTTTTCAAGTTGATTTTAGTTAATTTATTTCAATTTAATTTTAGTTAATTTAATTTAACTTAATTTCATATGATTCGATTTGATTTTATTAAATTTTAATTTAATTTTATTTAATTTTATTTAATTTAATATAATTTAATTTAATTCAATTTTATTTTTTTTTCATTTTATTTAGTTGTATTTAGTTTTGAAATTAACTTAAACCGCATTTAATTAAATAAATGCGTAGCATTGTTGGCGCTACGACACATCTGTGAGTGCATGTTTGTTGTTTTTTATGTACGTGTGTGTGATTTTGTTTTGTGAGTGTATGTGTAATATGTATAGATTTGTGTTAATATTACAAACTAACGTCTATTTAATGTTACGGCTCACAATTTTATAGATTTTTTATGCTATAAACTTTTAGCAATTTTTTAACTTAAAATATTCATGATAGTTTTTTTGAATTGCTTTGCTTTTTTCTTGTTGTTGTTATTGTTATAAAAACGACAATAGATACGTGTGGCTGTAACTACAAATAGTTTGTGTATTGTTTGCACTGAACTAACAACACTTTTTATTTACTTTTATATTTTATTTACAATGAACATAAAAATTAAAATTAAATAATTTTTCCAACATGTTTTGGATAAGATTATTTTTTCCATATTTAAATTTTGTTTTGTTGTATTTATGAAATTAATTCAGCATAACTAATAAAATATGTTTTGTTTAAACGAACAGAAATTCTTACAAAACGATGTAATTTAATGACAGCTGGCACTGACAGCTGCAAATATTGGTACATTTTTTGTCGTTCGCTTATTTTACTATTTTGCTATAATTGCATGTTTTTTGAAATTTATTAAATATTTCTTTTTTTCGAAATTGTGTATTATTTATTAATTCAGTTATTTGCATTGGACTATTTACAAAAGTTATGCTTAATTCACCGATTTCATAAAAACTATTTCAAGCGATGCACTACTAATTAAGTATGTTTTATGCGTATTTGTATACAAGTGTGAGTGCATGTGTGTGTGTGTGTGAATGAGCTGACCACACAAGTTATTTGTTGTATTAAATCTCAGTGCGTGTGAATAATTTTATTCAATTTGCTGACATTTGTTGGCATTTGCGTTGTGTCTCATGTCTGTGTGTTGTGTGTGTGTTGGTGTGTGTGTGTGTGTGTGGGGACGTGTTAAATCCTGTCATAATAATTGCTTGATAAATGCTACATAGTCCTTTTGTGGGCTTCTTCCTTTATGTGTTGGCATGCGTCCAAGTACACCGAACGAATTGTTGTGGGTTAATGTAATTTGTGGTTGTTGTTGTTGTTGTTTTATTGTAGAATTATTGTTTGATGCCATGTTCGAGTCTACTTGTAAATATTAATTGTAGGCTGCTTGGAATTTCCCAAATTCAGCAACGACATTATAATACATGTGGTTTTTGTTGTTGTTGTTGTTATTATTATTGTTGGCTACTACTTACAAATCACATTTACAGTAAGCGCCACTCACATTTCTGTCTATTAATTTACGATTATAAGTAGTTAGTTGTTAGATGAAATATGTAGTTGGACAATAAACGGTACAAGTTTGTGTTGTTGTTGGACTGGTGGTTATTGTATGGAATTGCTTCGGTTTGAAAATGATTAGAATTCATTTAACTTAATCCTAGGAATACACTTGACTCTTAGTTGCATTGTTGATGGAATTGTTGAGAAAATATTTGAAAATGATATACCAAAATTTTTAATAAAATATAAGAAAATTCTAATAAAACACCTAAAGTCTCATAAAATTTAAAATTAAAAGAAAATCCAAAATATTTCCTTTTAAATTCGTAAAATTTAAATTCATAAAATGTAAAATTTATAAAACATCTGGAAAGTTTTTTTTCATGGAATAAACGCTCATAGCACACTTTATAGAAAATCTAAAATATTAAAATATTTTTTCATAAAATAAACGTAGAATTAAAATTCATAAAATCTAAAATTTATGAAAATTCTAAAAAGTTGTCTTTTCATGGAAAAAAACGCTCAATGCCCACTTTATAGAAAATCTAATATATTATATATTTTAAATATTTTTCATGAAATAAAAATAAAATTTAAATTCATAAAATTTAAAATTTATAAAAATTCTGAAAAGTTTTATTAAAACCCTCAATGCACACTTTAAAGAAAATCTAAAATATTAAAATATTTTGTCATGAAATAAACATAAAATTTAAATTCATAAAATCTAAAATTTATAAAAAATCTAAAAAGTTTTATTAAAACCCTCAATGCACACTTTATAGAAAATCTAAAATATTATAATATTTTTTCATGAAATAAACATAAAATTTAAATTTATAAAATTTAAAATAAATAAAAATTCGAAAAAGTTTTCTCTTCATGGAATAAACGCTCAATGCCCACTTTATAGAAAATCTAACATATTAAAATATTTTTCATGAAATAAACATAAAATTTAAATTCATAAAATTTAAAATTTATAAAAATTTTAAAAAGTTTTCTTTTCATGGAATAAACATTAAATGTAAATTCATAAAATTGAAAATTAATAAAAATTCTAAAAAGTTTTCTTTTCATGAAATAAACATAAAATTTCAATTCACAAAATCTAAAACTTATAAAAATGCTAAAAAGTTTTATTTTCATGGAATAAACATAAAATTTCAATTCATAAAATTTAAAATAAATAAAAATTCTACAAAGTTGTCTCTTCATGAAATAAACGCTCAATGCACAATTTTGTTTAAATTTACAACCAAAATCCCCTAAGAGTATGCTATGAAAAATACAAATACGCGCGAGTGTGTGTGTGAATATATATTCTTACCCACTATGACGTCAGTGTGTCAAAATCTGACGGCGTTAGATATCAAATAATTCACTGCCTATAGCCTAAAGTTAAACAACTGAACGATGAGCGGCGCCGCACTCAAGTCTTCTCCTGCGCTGCCAGTGTGTGTGTGTTCGTGTTAATTGGCCACGGCTGCAAGTTGCCACTACCGCTAACGATGCTGCTGACATGGACGGCAGCGCACTGGCTCCGGGCCGTCGACCCAATGCAGTTTGTATTCCAGTCGCTGTAGTCGCTATAGCTGTGGTTGTGGCTGTGGCAGTTGTTGCGCGCACTGGCCACAATTTGCAACAATCGAATGTGTCGCCGACTGTTGCTGGTGCCGCAATTGTTCCATTCTCTGTGCATCGTTGTTGTTGGCGGCTCATTGTTCCAACGAATGGCGGCAATAGCAGTTGCAGCCGCAGCAGCATTGGTGGCTGCATTGCTGCACTGTTGACGTTGCCACTTCCAAATTTGCTCCACCAACACAAATTCAATGAGCCATAATAGCGTGAGAATGGCCAGCATATTGCCGCAGTGCAACTTGCTACGGTTGCCAATAATAATATTACCACTGACACCGGATGTTATCGCCGAGGCCGAGTACTCGCCTGAAATTAAGGACAGCCGCAACGGAATCGGTTAGAGAAATGCGGGCAACGTGCTTATGGCCTGGTGCGATAGAACACACACACACACACACACACTCAGAAACACATGCAGAAATTATCATACACATACAGACACACACATATACATACATATACACGCTGTACTTTACATAGGATACGGTTAGATGGTGAAGCGTAGGAAAATTGTGTTATGCAAATTTGCAGGTCATAAAACCCGCACATATCCGCAGTCGGGCGCATTTGTGCCACCATGTCGTGCGGACACATGCACCCGCACATCGGTTGTGGCAATTTATAAATGCGCTCGTATCGAGGTAGAAATGCCGAGCGAAATTGCAGTCAAACACAATTTTGGGCAAATTGAAGCGTTGAGTTTGTGGACCTTTGGGTGAGAGTTTTTTTTTTTAATGAAACACTTCTTTTACATAGTTTTTTATGGTAACAATAGATTGACAGATTGGATTTACTTGTGTGTGTAAATATAGACAATGTCTTTAGGTGTTGTTTCAAGACGCACAGCTGAGTCTAGGAAAGTTTAAGGAATAAAGAATGAGTTAGTACGGGCTGGTTCATCAAGTCGTCTACTTCGATTGCTATTTATACAATGTAGATGAGAATTATAAGCAAAGCAAAGTGTGCACTTGGTAGAAATTGGAAACGTTTCCAAGTGTCAAAAAATTGCTAACCACCATTCGGAATTGGTATTAAACTAAATACTTCTCCTTCCAATCTTCCATTTGTTGGAAAAATGTTATTATAACACATCTTAAACAGATCAAAATTGCGGTACCAAGTGTGTCTCATACAGAGGTAGTCATCCTTACCTAACCTTGTCTACCTTTCTTGCAACTTAAAACTTCAACCTAAAACTTATTTAGGTTTCTTTTGCATTTTTTTTCTTCTTATTTAGTTCTCGCTTATCATATTCATCAACCATCTCCAGCGAGATACACAACCATCAACTGCAACTCTATAGAGAGATGGCGTTTCAAAACTAGACTCAAACCGTTCATAAAAAAGAAGGGTTCTTCATTGAAGTTAAAAGTTTATTACCTTAGCTTAGATAATGTACTTCTAACTTGATTAACTACTTCATTCTGTTCCACACCTCTGTAGGACATTGTTCGTCCCACGCTTAGGTTGGATTCAACTAGCTATAATTCTTGTAATGCTGCTTTCTTGGATCACTTCTTTGTTGTTTATTCCTTGAATTCTCTACCTTTTACGTAATCAAATACTCATAAACCCTTAACTTGTATCACTGATCCTCTCATTTTGTAATTAAGCATTCATGATCTCATCACTGATCTTTTCATTTTTTAATCTATTCTTATAACCCTTTACAGTTTTTCCACATCGTTTATTTCCTGTTTATTTCTCTTAAAACTATTCATAATTTTTTCCATCGTTTCATTCCTATTCATTACTCGATCACTGATCCTCTTATTTTACAATCCATTCTCGGAGACCCTGTTGGTCCTATTGTGATTCTCCTCATTTTTGAATCCGAATCCCTTTTCTAAATATTTGTTGAGTTCGCTGTAGGTCCTAACGGGATCTTTTGAATCTTTTTACCTGGTAATCTATTCTGAATAAAATATTCATGAATCCTTGACCTTCATAATTGATCCTCTCATTTTTCAACCTATCATTATTGACCTCATCACTGATCCTCTCTTATAATCTATTTTCGAACGCCGTGTTGGTTCTACTGTGATTTCCTTTATTTAAGAATCCGGGTCACTTTTCTAACTCCTCTTATCCTCTTATCCTCCTAAATCCTATTATCCTGTAATCTATTCTTATAACTCTTCATAGTTTTTCTATATTGTTGCTTTCTTGTCATTTTCTTGAATTCGAAGCACTGTTGTTTATTCTTTGGGTCGTCTGTCGTTTTCTGAATCAAATTTTCATGAATCCTTGACTTTCATCATTGATTCTGTCTTTTCGTTATCTATCATTCTTGATCTGCTCTCTGACCATCTTATCATGTAACCTATTCTCAGAGATGCTGTTGGTTCCATTCTGATTCCCTTCTTGGATTCTCAAATCCAAGTCCCATTTCTATCTGTTGGGTTTAAGTTGTAAGTCTAGACGGGATCCTTTGGATCCTCTTATAATCTAATCCTCTGTAATTTATTCCCATAGTTTGTTTCCATCGTTTCTTTCCTCAAATTCTCAGCACTGTTGTTTGCTCCTTGAATTCTATACCTTTTAACCGGAACAAATACTCCAGAACCCTTAACTTGGATCATTCATCATTGATCGATCATTCTTGATCTACACTGGTTTCAACTACCCACCAAGCAATTGCGGCTTTACTGTTTCTAGTTTATTTAAGACTCAAACCCAACAATTCTTCATTCACCTCATTGAGTCACAACTCAGTTCAACAATTTAATACAAATTTCCAAAACTTTCGCCATCGCCTTTTAACGTTCTTAAATTCAGCATATGAAAATTATTTATTTAATAACAACAAAAACAACATTTCATTTACAACTTTTCACCATCGACAACGCTCTCGTTTAAGGTAATTTAATTTATGCAACACATTTTTTTTGTCTTTATTACATACTTGTACCCGCCAGCTTTATCAACAGCACAACGTTGTTGCTTTATAAATACAACATAAATGTCAAAAAGTTAATACGTTCATTTGCCACTCTTCGCAGTTGGATAGAATTGAAACGGATTGGTTGGTTGGGTTCGGATTCGGGTTCGGGCTGGTTGAAGCCTTCACGCGTGATTGCGCGCGTGTGTGAGCAGCTGTTGTTGCTGCCAGCGGCAGCATTGGTCAACGTGCTCGGTCGCTTAATGCACTTAATGCTGTGGTTTTTTGCCGCAATGTGGCAACGTTGTGCCGTGGCCTTTATCAACTTTGGCAAATTATTATGCAATATTTTAACACATTCGTTTAATTACGTGACCGATGCCATACGATGCCAGTTGCGCTTTTCCGCGCTGCGGCGGTGCGGCATATGTTGACCGACGTCGAACGATAAGAAGTCATAATAGCTCCGCGAGCGCGGAACTCTGCACTGGGTCAACTCGATGCGAGTGTAATTAAGTGCTTTACGGCGTGTGTGGTTTAACGTATGTTGTGATGTTGCCGCTGGGGATTTAATGTAAAAAGAGCAATGCGTAGCGACAGAAAGGGACGGCGAGAATGATTGCAAAATGTCTGTAAAGTGTTCAAAAGAATGAAAATTAGAAGAGCTGTGAGTTCGAGGAATGAACAGGAAAGAAACAATGGAGAAAAAATATGAAGAGTTTTAAGAATTGATTACAAGGTAAGATGATCCAACAGATCCCATCTGGACCTACAGAGAACCCAACAGATAAAAAACGGACCTGGATTCTCAAATGAAGGGAATTTGAATGGAACCAAAAGGATCTCCGAGAACAGATTACAAGATAAGAGGATCAGTGATGATGATCCAGAATGATATATTTAAAAATGAGAGAATAAATCAAGGAAGGTCAAGGATTCATAAATATTTGATCCAGAAAAGGTAGACAATTCGAGGAGTAAACAACAGTGCTAAGAATTCGAGGAACAGGCAAGAAGACAAGAATGGAGATAAATTATGAAGAAATATAAGAATATATTGCAAGGCAAGAGGATCCAAAAGATCCCGTCTGGACCTACAGAGAACGCAACATATAGAAAAGGGACCTGGATTCTCAAATGAAGAGAATCAGAATGGAACCAAAAGGGTATCCGTGAATAGATTACATGATAAGAGGATCAGTGATGATGATCGAGAATGATATATTTCAAAAATATTTCAAAATGAGAGGATCAATGATGAGTAAAAGGTAGACAAGGTAGACAAAGGAGTAAAAGGTAGACAATTCAACGAGCACACATCAGTGCTGAGAATTCGAGGAATGTGCAAGAAGACAAGAATGGAGATAAATTATGAAGATATATAAGAATAGATTTCCCGTCCGGATCTATAGAAAACCCAACGGAAAGAAAAGGGAACAGGATTCTTAAATAACGGGAATCACAGTACTCAATCACAATCACAGAACTAACAGGATCTCCGAGAATAGATTACATGATTAGAGGATCAGTGAAGAATTAGAGGATCAGTGGAGAATGTTTGATAACAAAAAGAGAGGATCAATGATCCAAGTTAAGGGTTAATGAGTATTCGATCCAGAAAAAGGTAAACAATTCGAGGACCCCACAACAGTGCTGATCATTTGAAGAAATGACAAAAAACCAACAATGGTGAAAGATTATGAAGAGTTATAAGAATCAATTACAAGATAAGATGATCCAAAAGATCCACCTGAGCCTAAAAAGATAAGAACCGGATTCTTAAATAAAGGGAATCATAGTAGAACCAACAGCGCCTCCGAGAATAGATTACAAGATTAGAGAATAAGTGATCAGGTCAATAATGATAGGTTAGAGGATCAATAATGAAGGTCAGAATTTTCTAGATCAAATATTTATTGATCGACAATCCAAGGAACAAACAGCAGTGCTGAGAATGCAAGGAAAAATATAAAGAATCAGTACGAAAGGTGAAGCATGATAGATAACAAAAAGAGAGGATCAGTGAGCAAAGTCAAGCATTAATGAATATTTGTTAGAGTATACCAGTGGCGGATTCACGGGGGTGTTTTGGGGGTTGAAACCCCCCCCCCCCGAAATATTAGGATCGACATTAAAACTACATACAAATTAAAAGACAATTTTTGAATATCAAAGAATAACTTTTTGAAACGCCCCCGAAATATTTTTCTGAATCCGCCCCTGGAGTATACTATAGACTAAAGTGATCCAAGACCGCAAAATAATATAAATTTTGGAAAGTAAAAAGAACAGTTAATAAAGTAAAGAGATTAGTTGTAAAAATCAAGTAGAATCATTAACTATTTTAGTAAGTAAGTAAGTAAGCAAGTAAGAGTTAGAGAATCTATAGAATAAACCACCAGAGAAGTGATCCAAGACTATGGAGATCGACAACTGCGGAACGCACAAATTTTGAGCTTAATGCCATTTTAAACCATATTTTCTACCAGAAATTTGAGACCTTGAACCCCCAAATCCTCCCTACCCTGTGCGCGCCACTGTAAGGCAAGATCTATCTACCTCAGGACAATAGCACCGAATGTGTCCCAATCTTTCTGTGGCGCCATGCTCTTCACATATCCTGCACTGGTAGCTTTTAAGTTAATGGTTGTAATACTTCATAGAAGAAGCATTCCCCTTCTCACCCACTCACTCACTCACTCTTCCTTCATGTAAAGTAAAATGCAATTTGATTAAAAAACCAAAGACACTTCAGAGCAGTGTCGACCAACCGTAGCGCAACTGATTGCTTTATCCGCATTACAGTAATAACATTTCGTTAAAATATAAAATTTTTCAATAATTGATTTATTTGCATGTAATAAAAGGCGATTTTATATAATTTCTCTCGCAGGCATTTTCCCGCACGATCATCAACAGCGATGCGACATGAATAATTTTTTAATACTGACACGCACACAAGCACACACAGGTACACACACATACAGGCAACCACATGATTTACATAAGTGCGTACGTATGTATGTGTGTCTGTGCTGTGTGAATTTTCATAATAATTATGGCACGTGATAACCAAAAACAAAAATTGCAAATGAAAAATGTCGAAAAAAAGAACCTGCATGTCCTTGCTTACTCAACTCAATAGCGAGCAATATGAACACTCGTGGTTGTTGTTGTTGTTGCTTTTACAGTCAATGCCCATCGGGGCATTGAATGCAGCATGCAGGTTGCAATTTGTTGTTGCACATTACGTGGAACTTTTGTGCCTGCAACTGGCTGTCAATGTTTGATTTCGTGCGCTGCGCATAAAAATTCTTAATGCGAATCTGCCAATCGTGGTTAGTGTCATATTTAACTTTAATTACGCAAATTAATTTATTTGTGCGAATGTAGTGTGCCGCTGTCGCTATTGTTGTTGTAGGGCAATTTATGCCATTCGCGAAAAGTGGGCGATTTTAATTAGATTCGCTGCGGCTCGTGTTGGTTGAACTTTTGGTGCCGCTTCGTTTTTATTAAATGACACCAAATGATATGAAATGTCATTTTATTGTTGACACCATTTTTAATTTTTTAATCAATTTAATACTGTTGTCGCTGTTGTGGCCACAGAAACCGAATCTGTTGACATAAGCGACGGTGTCTGTGACTCCCAGCAATCGAAAATTCGGTGTTGAACATTTTGAATGACAATAATTTACACAATTTGCCGCTTTGGCCGTTTCACACTTTGATTGCAGCCAGTTGTGTCAGTGCAAAAAATTCATTTGTAATTTTAATATTTCCATAAATATTTCATTAGCTGCTTTTATGAATATTTTAGTCAGTTATGCCAAAAAAACGAGACGCACAAAATGAATGATTATTGAGTTCATATGTGTGGCAGTGTGAATTTTAATAAAATTTGCGGCAATTGCTTTAATTGCTGTAAGTCAATTAGTGTTTTGCTGGGCACTTAAATCTCACAAATTGGCTTGAAATTAAAATAATAACTTTAAAAAAGGATTTGGAGCAATGGAACCAATTACCAACGATTAAAAACTATTTGAGTCGATAAAAAATGACTGAGCTGGGAGTTTAAACTGGGTATAATTTGTATGCAGGTAAAATATCTATTGTCATAGCTGCAGGAAAAAAAGTGAAGAAGAAAAATTTTTCATAATTTTTAGATGTTCCAGTCTTTGCTGTGGCAGACTATGCAAAAGTGTTGGGGAAAACCTTTTGTCAGTAAAAATATGATACGGAGAAAAGCTTTCAAGATAGTTGCTAGAATAGCAGAAAGATTGAGTTGAGTTGAAAGATAGTTGCCAGAATAGCCCTTTTAATTTCACTTCAGTAGTACAGAAATTGAATGCTTTCTGCATTTCTCTCATTCTTCTGAATTATTATTGATTAATGGGCACAGAGGTTTTAATTCGATCTTTGATCTTAAAGACATTTAATGCTTTTAGCAATTGGAGTCAAGTTTTTGCCTCTCTTGAAGTCCTGCACTCATTTTCAATTACATTTAAAAAAGTTCTGAGCAGCTGAAATCAAGTTTTCGTTGAGAACACGGGGACGGAAGTCCGGGACTATATGGGAGACTTAACTGTCTGAGAGATTAAGGTTAGGTTAGATAACGAAGAGGGGTCTTGTCTCTGATGGAAGGACCAAGTTGATGAAGCCCTATTATCCGTTGGTGTAACCAAACTGAAGACGTCATGCGCAACGCAGAAACGCCTGGAGAAAGCTCTTACGGCAGACCGTAACCCGGTGATGGGTTCTTATTAGAGTCCGACCGATTAATCGGCATTGGCTCGTATCTGTCACAAAAATTGGTATCGGCCAAAAAATTGGAAATCGGACGGACTGTGGTTCCTATAGCCAGCTAAGTAAGTAACTCAGTACGTAGGTAGAGAAGAGTAAGTGTGGCACAGACCTCACTTTCACTCGAAGGCCAAAATGGTCCATTGTGAATCTCTTTATCAATAAATCACAGCTACCCACAGTGTCAATCCGGGACAAAACAACAACAACTGACAACTTAAAAAAGGACAGCAGAATCGGGATTCTACGGCACTCTTTTGGGAATATTGAACCCAGAGTACAAAGTTT
Organism: Melieria omissa; assembly: GCA_963971225.1. Lineage (NCBI taxonomy): Eukaryota > Metazoa > Arthropoda > Insecta > Diptera > Ulidiidae > Melieria > Melieria omissa. The sequence continues at coordinate 64,636,380 of OZ020267.1, read as the reverse complement.
GGTGTTCCTGCAAAGCCGGACAGTGGCACAGAAAGTGTTGTATAGTTTCTACTTCTTCTTTATCTCCGCAGCTTTTGCAGACATCACTGAACGAGAGGCGTCATTCGATATGCCGATGGAGGTTCAAATCAATCATGCACATTGCGTCTTTCTTAAGGAACGGAAGTGCCAGGCAGGTGTTAGGTTAGGTCAGCTTAAGGTGGTTGTCTAGGCATGGGACTTATCGGAAGACACACTTAGGCCGCGAAATGGACCCGTTGTCATACCATAAGTTTAGGGTCCGTTTTACTACAAATCGAAAAGCCTATTCTAACCATTTTAAATTGTGGATAAACTCAAACAAGTTTTTGGTGTTAACTGAACTGAGGCCATTCAGGCAGGGCTTGCAATCGGTCCTGAGAACTCAGAGAGTAAAAGGATATTTAATCGTAATAAGAACAAGCTAAACTTTAATGGTTTGTTCCAAATATTGTGGAAAACTTGTCCCAAACTATTTTAATATTGGAATGTAGTATTGTAATACCTGCTGCCCATATTTTGTGGTCTGTATGCCAAACTGAAGTCTGGAGAACTTGGGAAACGACAGATTATATTTCAATCTTTCAGAAGAAGAAGGCTAGAAGTAGTTGGCTAAGTAGTTTGAGGTCTTTCATATTGAAACGATAAAGCACTCCGTGCTGAATGCTTTTCTATGCACGAATGCTTTTCCAAGCATACTTTTAGGCATGCACTTTGAAGTATGGCAAATTTGGTATAATTCGCTTGGATAGTCCGATATGGCAAGGATGGTTCGCGTAAGGTAATGAACTTTGCTAGAACAATCGAGATAGAAAGTACAACTGGAATGTGCAAGAAACTTCGGCGCGATATAAAAACTAGTATAAAAGCAGCAGTGGCAGCGCATGGGGTCGAGTATGTGTTGAGCAAGCAATGGGGAAACATGCAATAGTAGTAGTGTAAAGTTAGAACAAGTGTAAATCTGTAAATAAAGTGATTGTTAGTTGCTGACTGCGGTTTGCACTAAATAATTGAAGTTTTATTTTCAAACACAATCCAAACGAACCTGTGAAGTAATTTTCGTAACAATATAGAAAAGTATGACTCCGTCTTTGAATAATGGGTCTAGCGCAACTCTCAGCTCGTTCTTGCTACAATTTATATTGTATATCCTTAGAATTGATCCTGTGATTCAATATACATTTTAAGAAGACTTTTTTTATTGGTTTACCCATTACCTACGTTAAAAAACAGGTCGATAACGACCCAGATTAAAATCACACACAAATTACAAAAAATAGAATAATTATTAAAATAAATGGAATAATTATCAGGTGTACAACTTTGCTTCCGCCGTTTTTTTCCAAAATTAAAAGCTTTATTGCGAAAAAGTGCTTACAGATGTATTATTCAAAGTATTGTCCGTCGCTAGCGACAACTTTCTCCCATCTTTCCGGCAATTTTCGGATCCCGGCTCGAAAAAAGGAGTCCTCTTTTCACGCTATCCATGAAGCAATCCATTTTTCCAATTCTTCGAAGGATTGAAAATGTTGAGCTGCCAGGCCGTGTGCCATCGAACGGAATAGGTGGAAGTCAGAAGGGGCGACATCTGGGGAATACGGCGGGTGGGGCAAGACTTCCCATTTCAGCGTTTCCAGGTACTTTTTGACCACTTTTGCGACGTGAGGCCGAGCATTGTCGTGTTGGAGGATGACTTTGTCATGTCGCTCTTGATATTGTGGCCGCTGTTCTTTTAGCGCGCGACTAAGGCGCATCAGTTGCGTTCGGTAGCGATCTCCTGTGATGGTTTCACCCGGTTTTACGAGCTCGTAGTAAATCACACCGAGCTGATCCCACCAAATACAAATCATAACCTTGGCGCCGTGAATATTCGGTTTTGCCTTCGACGAAGAAGCATGCCCGGGCTTTCCCCATGATTTTCTGCGTTTAGGATTATCGTATCGAACCCACTTTTCATCACCGGTTACGATTCGATGTAAAAACCCCTTACGATTTTGTCTTTGAAGCAGTTGCTCACATACAAATAGACGGCGCTCGATGTCCCTCGGTTTCAACTCGTACGGCACCCAGTTTCCTTCTTTCTGAATCATGCCCAGGGTCTTGAGACGTTTTGAAATGGCTTGCTGACTCACTCCCAACGATTCGGCAAGCTCTTCTTGGGTTTGGCACGAATCTTCATCAAGCAATGCTTCTAGTTGTTCATCTTTGAAGGTTTTTTCTCTTCCACCACCATGTTTGTCCTCGACATCGAAATCACCATTTTTAAAACGTTGAAACCACTCCCGAGACGTTCTTTCACTCAGAGCAGCATCACCGTAAGTTTCTGAGAGCATTCGATGCGCTTCAGCTGCATTTTTTTCGAATTGTAACAGAAAAGTAAAACTTCCCGCAAATGGCGAGAATTGGGCACATAAACGGACATTTTCGAGCGTGAATAATACGAAAACAAGAACAACTGTCACTGAAACGGCGATGACAATTCGTTAGGCACTGTCCACACTCACTTTAGAGGCATTACCATCTATGTATTTCAACCAGCCTCAGCCGGTACAGCCACCTATCGGAAAACGGCGGAAGCAAAGTTGTACACCTGATATTAAAATTAAAACAATTTTTATTATTATTTTATTAATTATAATAAAAAATGTAAAAAAATAATTCAGTTTCTAAAATATAAAACGGTTTGATTTCGATAGATAATATCCAAGTAAGTGAAAAAACTGCTAAAAATAAAACAATTTGAAAAAATTTTAGAAGTGCAAAAAAATATTTGGTCGAAAACGACACCAACTACGGTTAAGTTATTCTGAACAGAGAATCAAGGACACTTTGTCAGGCAATTTTTAAATCGTACACAATATTCTCATTTTTCTACTTTAATTTACCAAGCAGTCGAATTATTGCATCCACGTCAAATGGCCAACTGCCAAGAAATACAAATACTTTCAATTTTTAATTTGCAAAATAATATCAAAAGCCCACTTTTAGGCGCATCAAAGCATTAAAACATTTCTCACAATAATTTTCCTCATCGACTTGTTCAGCATAATTCATTTCATTGCTGTTTTCGTTTGCATTGAAACTGGCAACTCAATGCCACTCACATTGTCAATGGAATGGCGAGAGAAAAAAAAACAAAAATCACCACTGCGCGCACCAGTCAATTGCAGATTTAAAAAAGTCGCATCTCTTTCGTTCAAATGTTGAAAATCTGTCACCGATAAAGAACGACAACAGCACATCTCAAATAACAACACACAATGTGTACGTCCAAACACACACAACTACATACATGAATTCATTACTGTCGCACACATACACACACACATACACACTGATATATATACAAACACTGGCACACAGCAAAATTGTAAATGTCAACGTAAACGCAAACAAATTCAATTAAAATAAAAATTCACTGCAATTCAATTCATTTCCATTGGCTTCGTTGTCGTTTCAATGCGATGCGTTGCACTGATGTCGTATTGAATGCGGACAGCGAGACAAATGACATAAACAAAAGAGCAAAAATGCAAAAAAAATAAAACCAAATACAACATGCGACATGCGAATAAAAAGTGAATAAAATTTACCATTGAGCACGTGAAGGACAACAGTTTTGGGTGCACTGTTCGAGGGGCTGCAGGTGTAATTGCCGGAATCCTGCTTCTCCACTGCCAGTATTATTAATGATGCAGTCTGTAATTGAAATTGAAAGGTAAACAGTGCCTTGTTGCATACAATTCGACGTATATTTGAATGAGCGAGTGAGTGTGTGTGTGTGTATAGGTGCTGGTCAGCTTATCCCAAGGCAGATGAGCGCTTTGGAGCATTTGAGCATTCGATCAGTTAAATTAGCTAACAGCGGCATTGAGAGTTGTTAGTGTAGAAAAGCTTTGGATTATGATGAAATCAAATCTAGGATATTGCACTAACAGTTGGCGGTCTGTTGATAGTCGATTGTAAACTAACTTTTGAATGAACTGGCAGACAGAACACAGTTGTATTGAACATCCAACTGTGGAAACGATTTTTTGAAAAATTATTTTATTCTCAAAACTGTAGCATTGTAATTGTGGCGGAAGAGCAATTTCATCTAAAAATACAATTTTGCTTTAATAGGAATTGAAATCACAGACTTTTCTACTAGTTAGTCAATGCACCAACAATTAAGCTAAGATAAAAACCGCCAGCGAGAGTGCATTGAAAAAAGAAGGGGTTTCATATAAAAATACAATTTTGCTTCGGGAGGAATTGATACCAAAGACATTTCTACTGGTTAGCCAATGCCAGAGAGAATGCATTGAAGAAAGAAGAGATTTCATGCAAAAATAAATTTTTGCTTTAGTAGGAATTGAAACCAAAGACTTGTCTACTACTTAGCCTATGCACCAACCATTAACCTAAGAAAACTACCGCTAGAGAATGTATTGTCGAAAGAAAGGATTTCATATAAAAATACAAATTTGCTTTAGCAGGAATTGAAACCAACGACCTTTCTACTACTTAGCCTATGCACCAACCATTAACCTAAGAAAAATACCGCCAGAGAGAATGCGTTGAAGAAAGAAGGGATTTCATATAAAAATACAATTTTGCTTTAGTAGGAATTGAAATCAAAGATTTTTCTACTAGTTAGCCAATGCACCAACCATTGAGCTAAGAAAACAACCACCAGAGAATGCATTGTCGAAAGAAAGGATTTCATGTAAAAATACAATTTTGCTTTAGTACGAATTGAGACTAAAGACTTTTCTACTAGTTAGCCAATGCACCAACCATTGAGCTAAGAAAACTACCGCCAGAGAGAATGCATTGAAGAATGAAAGAATTAGTAAATGATATAATAAGTTTTAAATAATTATCTGGAATTCAATGCGATCCAAAAATATAGTATAAATATTTTAGATATAACATATCAGTGATTCACTGTCAGTGTTGCCAAATACCTGAAATGTTTTTCTACTAAGTATAAAAAAAATAATTAATAATAAGAATAATATAAATAATAAAAAATTAAATCGGAAATTTCCTTCCAAAAATTTAACAAAATTTAACAAAACTCCTACAATTTTTTTTAAATGTTTGTAAACTAATGAATTAAACTTCTCATTACAAAAGATACAAAAATATATATATATTCATTAAGCTTAAATAATAATAAATAATAGAAATAGATATAATAAAAAATTAAACCGGAAATTTCCTTCCAAAAATTTAACAAAATTTTTCTAAACTTTAACAAATCTCCTAAAATTTTTTTTTTAATGTTTGCCATTATAAACTAATAAATTAAACTTCTCATTAAAAAAATAAAAAAATATTATATATTCATTAAGCTTCAGCTATAATAATAAAACAAAACATATAAAAAATTGGATCGGTATGAAATTCGCTTTTGAATTGAAATTTAAAAATATTGATTTTTTTCAATATTCAAACATTCAGTGCCATTAATGATGTCAAATCCATCAAAATCGACTAAACTTTCTCCTAAGCATTTCTTCCTCCTAAAAATGTTCCTAAAAGGCGAAGAATCTTCTAAATCTAGAAGGAACTCCTCTGATCTGGCAACACTGTTAATTTGCAGTATGAACTCAACTAACACTGATGCAAAAATTATCTTAGACCTCACATATCATTGATTGAATGTTGTTAAAAACTCTCTGAATAGAGAATCGTAGCAGTTTTGAGAGCTTCGACAAATCCCTCTTTCCTCCATAAGCCAATTTTTCAACTATTTTATGTAATTGAGCCAACTTTTAAAACGCTAAAAACCTTCACATGTTCTCAACGCTCACCGCTTCAAGCCGGCGGCTAAGCTGCTCAGCGCCACTTTGCACTACACTTGCGAGCAAAAACAACAATTAATTGCAGTTTTGTTTACTTCGCTGTAAGCGCGCCGCATAAAGTTCAAAGTCCACTTGGCACAACTTGAAGTGCCGCAAATGTGTGAGAAAAAATGCACAGTGCCACTCTTCCCTCTCTACACACACACACACGCGCGCAATTTTTCATGCGAATTTTCCACTTTTTAAGCTGCAACAAAAACAAAAATTGCCTGAACAGAAAAAAAATGCACCCACATACCGTAATCTGCTTAACTTCTGCCACTGTCATAGTTGTCGTAGTTGGTGTCATGGCTGATGTTGAAGTTGCTGCCACTGTTGTTGTTGGTGTCGTTGCTGCAGTGCTTGTTGTTGCAGTGGTTGTTTTTGTTATGGCTGGTAATGTTGTTGACATTTCAGTCGCTGCGACCGCCGAATTGCCACCTAGCGCCGCCACTCCAGCGCCGCTCGAGCCCGCTGCCAGTGACGTTGACGAGCCAGCCGAGTGTGTTGCAGCCGCTGTCGCTGCAGCAGCAGCAGCCATTGTTGCGGCCACGTCAACTGCATCACCGCTGCTCGACGTTGTTAGCGACATTGTTGTAGTGGCTGCTGCTGCTGTTGTTGTTGTAGTGGTGGTGGTGGCGCTGGTGGTTGTGGTGCTCGTTGTGGTTGTTGTTGTTGGCATATCTGGCGGCAATTCGATGCGTTCGATTTCCGTGCGCCAGCCCTTGCGATTATGCAAATAAATTTGCTTTTGATTGTAGAACCAATTAATAAAAAGTGGCGGCTCCAGCGCCTGACTAATTATGCAGCGCAATTTCACTTGACTTCCCGCCTTGACGTGACGCGTCGGCTCGCCAATCAATTCCGTTTTCGGCTCTGTGTGCGCATATGTGTGCGTGAATTTAATGTGCATGTGTATGTGTGTGTGTGTTCGTAATTTACGAGAGTGTTTGCAAGTGAAATTGATTTGATGCGATGCGATGCGATGTGATGTGAAGTGTTTGCAGAAGATAAAGCAAAATTATACAGGAAATTTAGATAATGGAATTTCGCAAAATACAAATTTGCATATCATGCGAAACAGATTCGCTCGCTCGCACACATAAATAGCAAATGACAGATTTATGTGGCGATGTGCGAACAGGAAACCGTACATCAGTTTCGAATTAAACAAAAAACATCAACGAAAAAATTTAAATTACAAAAGTTGCAATAAAGTTGAATTAGCTGAAGCTAAAGTTTATTAAAGTCGAGGAAGTTAATAAGAAATTTGAATTTGTCAAAGGTGGCGTAGAGAATTTTACAGTCTTTGAAGTTTGCAGCTGATTGTTTGATCAAAATTGTTGCTATTGAATTGCCGAAGTTAGCGTAGTGAAACTTTGTGTTTGATCAAAATTTTGACTATTCCAAGATATGGTCAAAACTGTCAAATATTCGCTAATAATGACAATTGACTGCCAGTTGACAGATGTACAGTAAATAGATCCATAGTTGACAGATTGATAGTTAAAAAACTAAGTAATGAAGTTGACAGATACGAGACTGAGAGTGTTGAAAAACTGAATTTTAACAGATTGACAATAGATATTCCATTGACTGGCAGTTGAAAAATTGACAGTCGACAGATGGACAGTGAATACACCAACAATTCATAGACTTACAAAAGCCAGATGGACAGTTAATAGATCAACAATTCACAGACTGATAACAGACAGGTGGACAGTTAATAGACCAACGATTCATAGAGTAACAAAAGACAGACAATTAGTAGCGCAATTAGCGCATATAATCCGTTTTGTTGACACTATTCCTGGTGAGTACTTCTATAATAAACCCTCTCGGCAATCCGCTCCTCATAGGCACTCCGAGAGATGAATGAAAGCATGAAGCGAACCCAATGAGTGAAGAATGTCTTCACTAAAGACTTCCATCTCCTTATCGATAGAGGCGAACAGTACGGAAGAAGTGGAAGTTGGTTTCTTTCTCGTCCGGGTTTTTGGAGCTACGCTAGCAGACATTATGAGGGATGTCCATTTTTGTTGCTGGCTCTTCAATGGGCCAGTGAAGAGTCACAGTCAAGTGTCCTCTGTTTAAAACGATCGCGGATCTGCTCTTACTGTATCTGGGCCAAAGTGATCTGTTGATTCAGCTCATAGACGAACCAGTCGACTGATTGAGTCCATAGACTGACAATTGATAATGTGACAGATTGACAGACAATTAAACAACTGACAGTTTATTGACTGAACTGACTGATTGAACAGCAGACAAAATGAACTATGACAGACTAATTATTGACAAACTGTAAGTCGATAAACCAACAGTTGACTAAAAGACACTTGAGTTAATTTACGAATAGTTAACAGACTGACAATTGAAAAAGTGACAGATAATTGACAGGCAGTTCATAGACTAACAGATGACAAACTGAAATATGACAGACTGACCATTGACAAGCTGAGAGTCAGTAAACTGACAGTTGACTAAATGACACATGACAGATGGACAGTTAATAGACCAAAAGTTAAAAGACTGACAATTGAAAAACTGACAGTTAATTGACTGGCAGTTCATAGACTGGCAGATGACAAACTAAACAAAGACAGACTGACAATTGACAAGCTGAGAGTCAGTAAACTGAGAGTTGACTAAATGACACATTACAGATGGACAGTTAATAGACCAAAAATTTAATGACTGACAATTGAAAAACTGGAAGTTAATTGACGTGCAGTTCATAGACTGACAGATGACAAACTAAACTAAGACAGACTAACAATTGACAAGCTGAGAGTCAGTAAACTGGCAGTTGACTAAATGACACATGACAGATGGACAGTTAATAGACCAAAAGTTAAAAGACTGACAATTGAAAAACTGACAGTTAATTGGCTGGCAGTTCATAGACCGACAGATGACAAAGATCAATGAACAATGACAGACTGACTATTGACATATAACAGACTGACCGACAGTTGACTAAATGACAGTCAATAGACCAACAGTTCAAACACCGAAAACTGAAAGGCTATTAATAGATTAAAAGTTCATAGACTGGCGGTAGAAAAACTGAATTATGACACATCTGACCATTAATCAACAATGAGTCCATAGGCCATCAGTTGATGGACTGATGGTTGACAAACTGTATTATGATAAACTGGGACTTGACAGCGTGACATTGGAAAGATCCACAGTTCAAAGTTCAATAATTGACATTCCGGAAGTTAATAAGTCACCAATTCATGCATTGATAGTCGATAGATCGAAAGTTAATTCACTAACAAAGCAAACTTCCTATAGCAAACGGATCATCGGGATTGGTAACGAGGATATTTTTGTAACTTTTTGTTTTCAATTGAAAGGATGATAGGGTAGGGATCTATTTACCTAGTCACTGTGATCTAATCGATCCTATAGCAAAAAAAAAAGGCTTCTGGAGAACATAGTGGAATTGAAATCATGAAGGGTTAGGAGTCTAGTTGCCTAGTCACTGAGAAATAAGCAAGGAACTACTCCGCATTTCTGAAAGCTTGAGACTTCGCCCCACGTTTGGAGTTCCCAGATCATTCAAGTGAAGTTCGATCAACAGAATAGATCTCGGAATAACGAAGATGTTGAGATCTCGTCGTCTTTTCATTGTGATTGTGGCGCCGGCAGTAGGCAACCCTATTTCATGATATTATTTCATGTATTATTTCATTTTGTTATTTATGTGATTCCGAATTCTCATTTTGTTTATAAATATTTAATTTTCGATCATTGTTCAAAAAGGCAATCCTCACAATGTTTATCAGTTTCAGGTTTTATATGTTCGCTACTTTTTACCAATAAATGTTTTTGTGTCGGTAATCGTTCAAACTTTCTGAGATCTAAACCCGAGCTAGTTCTTTTCAGAACTCGAGCTCTGTGGTTTTAAAGTGGTGACCCCGACGTAAGTACGCGCGCGAGTGAACAAGGATTTGGGATCTTGTCGGCTAGTCACTGTGATCTGAGCAAGAAAGGGCCTTCGACCAATAAATTAGAATTAGAGTCATAAAGGATTTAGGATCTAGTCGCCTAGTCACCTAGTCCCTGTAATCTAATGAACTCTATCACTATGAATTTCTGTGATGAACAGAATAATCTTATAACTTCTATCACTAGGAAGGTCTGTAACGAATAGAGTCGAATAAGAATCATGAAGGATTTGGGATCTAGTCGGCTAGTCACAGTAATCTAAGTAACAAAGGGCATAGAATGGGAATCATGAAAGATTTGGTATTTAGTCGGCTAGTCACTGTAATCTAAGCAAAAACAGACCTTGACCAACAGAGTGGAATTGGAAACATGTAGGGGCAGGAATCTAGTCTCCCACTTATTGTGATCTAATAAATTCTATTGCTTGGGAGGGCTGTGACGAAAAGAGCAGAATGGGAATCCTGAAAGATGGGATCAAGTTGGCTACTCACTGTGATCTAACTATGAAAAAGACTTCGACACATAAAATAGAATTGGAATAGAAGATGTAGTCACCAAGATACTTTGATTGAATCACTTCACTCGAAGCTTCAGTCTGCTCCCTAGCGATTTCTGCATTAGTTCGGTAATTCAGCAAAATATTTGTAAATCATTTGTGGCTTTCAGTGTTCGGTGAAGAAATTTCTAACAAGTATTTTACCAAAAAAAAAACCTAAGATAACAAAGATCAGAGAAGATTGAGCAACAAGATGTCGTTCTCGTGAGTTGACGTCATAAGAAGAGTTTTGTAAATTTTAGAAATTTCGATTAGTTTCTCGGGGTCTCCTGGTTTCAAAACTGAAAGGGATCAGTTGAAACTCAAATTAAAAAAGAAAATAAGAAAACATTTTACAAATCTAGTAAAGACCAGACTGATAGAAGACTTTCTGTTGCATGTCCTTTCTATTCACCTACCGACAATGCGCAAAGTGACTATGGCGCTGGCTTTGGGCTCTGTCGACACCTGACACTCATAGGTGCCGGCATCCTTGAGCTGCACATATTTGATTTGCAGCGACCAGCGTTCCGGATTTGATGCATAGATCGACTGAAAGCGCTGATCTGCAATGAAAGTTGTCTGATCCACGGTGAGTATGTGGCCATCGCGCATGCGCAGCCATGAAATGGGTTTCTTCACCAGCTGTTTGACCTGCAAAAGTAATAAGAAAGGATTTAAAATTATTTTAGAAAAATAATATTTTCTATTATCTTTTCTACTGACAAATCAAAATATATAAATCTGTTGGTTCTTTAATATTTACAATTGTTTGCTAAACTTTTGTTAAATAAACCACAAAAATTAGGTTCAAAGTGTAACTTCTGTCTGTCGTATACTAAATTTTACAGCAAAAATTATGACAAAAACTTATCACCAACTAATGGAATTGCGGCCTCATGCTCCTCGGCGCAACTTTATGGCCACATAAATATTAGTTTTTTGTGCATGAATAAACACAAATACCCCAATTCATCAAGAATGGTCTTAAATGGCCTATGTTAAATTTTTGTAAATAGCAAAAACCAAATGTGTTGTTCCAAAATGGCGCACGGAAACTACTACTTCCCGCAGCGCGAGTAGTCGGCTTCATTGTCAGTGAATATTTGGGCCAAATGCACTGACTACAACATACAGCAGATTCATGGCTGTCGATATATTTCACGTTGGCCATTTGTGTGATATCCTAATAATAGAACTAACGACACAAGCAACAACAACAACAAAAGTATCCAAACGTGTAGCGGTAATGCGAATGAAGACAGCAAAATGACAATTCATTTCTGTCAATAATGACAATAATAATTTAGAAGCAATTTTTGTAAAGCTTCCTGCCAGCATTGGCCAATTTATTTATTGTGTCCATGTGTGAGAGTGTGCGTGTGTGTGTGTGTGTGTGTGTTGAAATGTGTGCGTGTAACACGCATAAAGTAACAATGCGTGCATGGCGCGCAGGCAAACAACCGCACTAATACGCATACAAACACACTCACATACAAACACACACACATTGTCAGCGGCACCGGGCCAGTGTTGGCAGCAGCGAAACATTGGCCGCAGCCACGCAGCGCCCACACAAAAGGCGGTCGAAAGTGTAGAGCACATATAAATCGACACACACACACACAACGGATAACGGTACGTATGAGCGCGACAAGCCAAACACCGACAACGACTACTGGGTCAAATGACATCCTTTTGAACTGTTGTCGTCGATGGCATTGTTGGGTGGCGCCGCTGAACGATGTCATGATTAGATGCTATAATCATTTGTTGTTGTTGTTGCTGTGAATGCTTTCATTATTGTTGTTTTTGTTGTTGTTGTACATATTGGTTGTAAATCTAGCAGTCACCGCAAAGCCATACACACACACAAACACCGACACACAGTTTAATGCCGAGCGCCATAGCGACAATGGGTCAGTGTATTACAACAACTCGATAGCATCCACACGCCCACCGCGCCCATTCGTCTCGCACTTCGTACAGCCGGAATTCGCCACTAGTCGCCACTCCTCAAGCACAAAGTTGAAAACGTAAGCAACAAAAATTTCACAAAAGCTGTCACAAATTGAAGCCAGCCCAAGCCAAAGAAGAACAAGAACCAACCACTACAAGAAGAAGAAGAGGAAGCAGAAAAAGAGTAGCATAAAGCACCGTTGCCGAGTCTCAGGTCTGCAACTAAAAACGTTAGGCGCCTACTTGAATTTTCATTTCAACCCTCGCCCCATGGCCCAACAAACTTCTTAGCACTCATTCGCAACACCAACAACAACAACAACACAGAAAACAAAGTTCTATGAAAAATACGCCACTTACTGCGTTTTTAATATGACGACGCCGACGTCGATGTCGCCGTTGACGCCAACAACGTCACGCCGACTTTATTACTTTCGACGCTGTGGCGGGCACAATGAAGTGACGGCAGTGGATAAAGGACAACGTCGTCATTATTATCAGCAGTGCGGCAACAACAACAACACGAACTAACCAACTTTAGCTCAAAAATTCACATCATGCTTAGCTTTAAATGAAGATGATTATCGAGGAACGAGGATGAGAGGACGAGACGAAGCCGTCTGTCGGTTGGCGCGTGCGGCTCACTGATGCTTGGCACAGTCTCGAAATTGTAAGGGAACAGCAGCCGGTGGACGGGGCGCTGCAGAATTTCGTTGAGGTGACAAATTATTTTCGGCGCTTGGGTGAAATTTTTGCTGTGAAATTAGCTAATTTAGAATAGTTATTTTTTTTTTGGTTGAGATTCGGTTATTGTGAAATTTTGTGTGTACGCTCGAGTACAAATTTGTGGAATCTCGCCAAGGAAGATGTAATGGCAGGATTAGCTGTGCTTGTGGACAGGTGTCGGCAGTGCGGTTTCCTCGACAATTCGGTCGGCTATGGTAAAAGTCAACTTAAAGTAGCCAAAAGCATAGCGTGACAGTTTTTGAAGAGAACAAATTTCATGAAGAAATTAAAATTGACAATTTTCATATGTTTGCTGAAAATACTTTAAAACTTTAATAAATATAAAAAGTCCTTCACTGTCTTCTGTACTCTGTAGTTCTCTCAAAACTTTCTGTCTGATATCTACTAACTTAGAAGAATTGTGATTTCGTTAACCTGAGTAACTCATCCTGAACAATCGATGTTGTAGAATGAAAGGCTTCCAAGGTGTCACAACGAGCCAAACTGACCTATGTGTGCCTTCAATTCAAATTTGTCTAAAGACAGCTTCCTCTATCTACCAACCTAACCATGGTACAAACTTTTTGAAGACACTAAACTTTTGACACTACTAACTTTTGAAGTCCTTGCTGAGAACATATTCTGTCTCCCATGAGTTCTTTCGGAGTTCTAAAAGCAATCAGGTTGGTCACAGGCTCAAAAGATTTATTTTTTATAAGCTTTTTACTTATTTAAGTGAGGTGCACCCACCCATACAGGACTGGATTGGTAATCTGTTGAATTGCCGTACAGTGGTAGCGGAGTGGGGCGCAACAACCATGACGAGGAAGGCGAACAGGGGCACCCCCCAGGGGGTGTGCTCTCTCCGTTACTATGGAATCTAGTCGTTAACAAGATCCTTTTAAAGTTGAGGGACGGGGGGCCAAGGCTAACCGCATATGCGGATGACCTCGCCGTTGTCGTCTCAGGCAGGTGTCTCACCTCAATGAGCCAAGTACTCGAGAGGACACTGAAAGTGATTAACAACTGGGCAAAGACTGTGGGACTGGAAACAAACCCAGACAAGACGGACTTAGTTCTTTTTACAACAAAGTACAAGATCCCAACCTGGCTTCCTCCCAAACTGAACAACACCACACTCACCCCCTAAAACATCTACTAAGTACCTAGGAGTCATCTTGGACAGTAAACTGTCGTGGAAATTGAATGTGGAAGACAGGAAAAGGAAAGCCTTGAACGCCTTATACGCTTGCAGGAAAATGCTCGGTAAGACTTGGGGCTTATCCCCCCGTCTCACACATTGGATTTACACTGCAGTGATTAGACCCATTATGCTCTACGGGATCATAGTATGGTGGACTGCGGTGGATAAGAAGACCTATGCCAAAAGACTCGAGACTGTACAGAGAGCCGCTGGGTTGTGTATAACAGGCGCAATGCGCACCACTCCGAGCGGCACTGGACAAAATCTTGGGATTTTATCCAATTGGTCTGACTGCGAAAAGCGTCGCTAAAAAGGCGGCGCTTAGACTTAAGGTAACTGGACAGCTCACGCTACGACATTACGGCCACAGCAGGTTACACGCAGGGGTGAGCGAAAGCTCAGACTACGCCGTACCTCAAGCCAATTTCAACTTCAAACCCCACGTGATCCTAGAACCGGATGGGTGGCGACAGGGGCTCGAGCCCGGCCGTCAATCCTATAACCTGTTCACGGATGGATCCAAGATGACAGAGGGAGTGGGATCTGCAGTTTTCTGTCCGGAACTTGACCTTCAACAGTCTTTCCGGCTCCCGGACTACTGCAGCATCTTCCAAGCAGAGGTACACGCTGCCACAAGAGCGGCGCAACTAGCAATGGGTCGCACCCCCCCAGACTCTCGAATAAACATCTATATCGACAGCCAAGCAGCCATAAAAGCAGCAGCTGGGGTATTGTCAAACTCGATATGCGTACGGAACTGCAAAACCAAATTGGACGAACTCTGTCGCAACAGAGTGGTCACTATCTATTGGGTACCGGGTCACAAAGGAGTTGAGGGAAATGAGAAGGCTGATGCGCTCGCCAAAGCCGGGGCACGACTGCCTACGGTTAGCGAGCCAGACATCCATCTCAAGACCCTCTCCACGCTCAAGACGGAAATAGAAGAGAATATGATTCGTGAAGCGGCGTCCATGTGGGAGAGATCTACATCTCACAGGACAGCAAAAATCATGCTTCGCGAACATAATGTCAACAACACAGAGTTTGTACTATCACTCCGAAGAGATGATTGCAAACTATTGACCGGGATACTCACGGGACACTGTCTCACACCGTCCCACGCTGCCAAACTTGGCTTGGTACCAAGTGATGCATGCACAAGATGTGGTGAAGACAGTGCCAAGGGTACCCTGGAGCATTTGCTGTGCCACTGCCCTGCTCTCTACAGATCACGGGTCAGCTGCCTCGGATCCGCGTCGTTCCCTTCCTTGGAAAGAGTCGCGGAACAAAAAAGCAGCGACTTACTTAGATTTGGCAAAACGTTTTTGACAAACTACATACAGGTCTGAAGCTCCAGAACCTTTCTGGTACCACTATGGACCAACATGGTCTATGTGAGACCCCCCCGAGGGTCAGCCAGCCTAACCTACCTACCTACCTACTTATTTAAGTAACACAATTTGACTCTCTTTCCACTTTCAATATTTAACCCGATCTGCAACCCGGGTTGTCCTTACAACCTCACAAAATAATATCCTCCAGAACTCTAACCTTCAATTAGCCAAATTAATTATCTGCTTTGTCGTCCTTGAAAAAGCCAACAATGTTGGCTTGAAAAAGCCAACAATGGTTTACTAAGATTTGTCCTGAAATAGAATTGATAAAAATTGCACCTCGTTTCCTTTCTTGCGGTATCAACGGGTTTAGTTTTCGTCAGTGAGTTTCTTTCGAAAGTTGATTGATCTTTGTTAGCTTCTTCTAGGTAAACTTTTGAGGTTAATAAACAAATTCAGTTCAACTTCTCAAATGATCTCAACTCATCTAAAACCATCTCAACTAATCTTGCAAAACCATCAGCATCTTTTATTTACACATTTGAGGTTAATAATCGAATTCAGTTTGACTTCTTACATTATCTCAACTCATCTTAAACCATCTCAACTAATCTTGCAAAACTTATAGAATCTTCTAGATACACTTTTGAGTTTAATAATCTAATTCAGTTCAACTTTGAGGTTAATAATCGAATCTAGTTCGACTTCTCATATGATCTCAACTCATCTCAACCCATCTCAACTAATCTTGCAAAACTTATAGAATCACCTAGATACACTTTTGAGTTTAATAATCTTATTCAGTTCAACTTTGAGGTTAATAATCGAGTCTAGTTCGACTACTCATATGATCTCAACTCATCCTAAAACATCTCAGCTAATCTTGCAAAACTTATAGAATCTTCTAGATACACTTTTGAGTTTAATAATCTAATTCAGTTCAACTTTGAGTTTAATAATCGAATCTAGTTCGACTTCTCATATGATCTCAACTCATCTCAACCCATCTCAACTAATCTTGCAAAACTTATAGAATCACCTAGATACACTTTTAAGTTTAATAATCTTATTCAGTTCAACTTTGAGGTTAATAATCGAGTATAGTTCGACTTCTCATATGATCTCAACTCATCTTAAACCATCTCAACTAATCTTGCAAAACTTATAGAATCTTCTAGATACACTTTTGAGTTTAATAATCTTATTCAGTTCAACTTTGAGGTTAATAATCGAGTCTAGTTCGACATCTCATATTGAGATCAACTAATCTCAAACCATCTCAACTAGTCTTGCAAAACTTATACAATCTTTTATTTACACTTTTGAGGTTAATAATCAAATTCAGTTCGACTTCTTATATGATCTCATCTAATCTTAAACCATATCAACTAATCTTGCAAAACTTATAGAATCTTCTAGTTACACTTTTGAGGATAGTAATCGAATTCAGTTCAACTTCTTAAATCATCAAATCCATCTTAAACCATCTAAACTAATCTTGCATAACCACCAGAATCTTCTAGTTACTCTTTTAGGTTAATAAACGAATTCACTTCTCATATGATCTCAATTAATCTCAAACCATCTCAAGTTATCTTGCATAGTTATCAGAATCTTCTAAATACGTTTTTGAGTTCAATAATCTAATTCAGTTCAACTTTGGGGTTAATAATCGAATCTAGTTCGACTTCTCATATAATCGCAACTAATCTCAAACCCTCTCAACTAGTCTTGCATAACCATTAGAATCTTCTAGTTACACTTTTGAATTTAGTAATCGAATTCAGTTCGACTTCTCTCATCTCAAACCATCTCAATTAATCTTGCATAACGAAGATTTCAATAGAAACTTAAATCTTGGTTTCTCAAATCAGAAAATCTCAGCTAACAAATCAATTCAATATTTACAGTAAACAAATTGGCATTGATTTGACTGAGTCAATTCAAGATCTAAAGTTTGAGTTAATCCAAGTCAAGTCTCCTAACATTTGGCTAAGCAAACCTAACCTAATTCAAGCATAGCTCTCACTTACAATCTAACCTAACCTCACTTCCAATACCATCCTAAGATCTGAAAAACTCACAGTTTTAAAACGTTTATCAATTCTGCACTACTTAACTAATCCAATTGGATGTTGTATAATTTTAGACCTCTGAATTTTGAGTTCAACTTCCTGCTACCGCATTTAGTTAGTGTCCAGACGACACATTGTCTGAATATGGATCCCATTGTAAGAGACCGATATCACAGAATCTTTTGTCGCTTTGTAAGCCGCTTAGAGTGAGCACAACCTTTGGCTGTGGAATAAATAGGGCACCGCATATGCTCCCACCTGCTCCAGGTGTGTCGCCTACTACAAATTACCAACAATAATGCAAGTTGGCTAAGCAGCCAACAAGCCTGGCCGCAGGCCATGAATTTCAAAAGGCAAATGGCGGACATGCAGCTGCCGTCGCCGCCCTCCAAAGGAAATTACAATGTACCGAAGCACATAAAAAGAAATGAAAATAAAATGGAATTCTCACACACATACAAAGATATGAACGTTAAACTTAAAGCAGCAACGCATAACTACTCGACATACAATAACAAGTAACATTAAATAGAAAAAAGAAAAAACCAAAAATAACAGCAAAGCAAAAGAAGTCAAACAAACAGCAGCATTTTGATTTTTTTTATTATTTTTTTTTATTGTTTTTTTTTTATTTTTTTTTGTATATATTTTTTTTGTATGCTTCAGCTGAATGCTTGTATGGTACAGTTGTGGTATATTTATAAACGTGCAGCAGTCGAAATGCTTTCTCAAGTTTCATGTCGCTTCATCGACTGGTCAACTAACCCACTTAGCGGCACAGCTTCTGCTGTCTCATCACAAAAAAGGCAAAGTTGGTGAATTCTGTGAAGAGTGCGGGTGGAAATAAATTTGCTGACATTTGCCGAAAATGCCGAGCACATGCTTCGGTGCTCATGAAGCGTTTTATTTTACACCTTGCAGCAAATTTAATTATAGATTGTAAAACGAGCAGATTACGCACAGCGATTGGTGTACTTTTTCGGCGATCGTTGACTGCTCGGGGCATTTTCTGGCATTCACCGGCCAGCGCACATAAGATACTTACAGAAAAGAGAAAATGGAATTGTGATTATTTTGATTGGAGTTTAGAATCAAATAGAGGAATTGACTGAATGAATAGAGAGATGTGAGAATGAGCCGAGAAATTAACATATATAGGGTGTTTTTTTAGAGGTTTGTTTTTCGAATAGAGATAAAACTGGCATTTTGTGGTCAAATCTGGCAACTCTAATGTCATTTATGTTCAGTTTGGTTTGCCATTTCATCATGAACAGGTTGACAAAAGAACAACGCTTGCAAATCGTGCAAATTTATTTCGAAAATAATGGTTCAGTTCGCGAAGTTTACCGCAAGCTCCGTCCATTTTATGGTCGACATAATCGTCCATCAGAGCAATTAATTCGGTTAACCATGGGTCGTTTTCGCACTACGTTTACTCTATGTGATAATACGCATCCGCAGAGACGTCGAACAGTGCGCACCGAAGAAACAATTGCCGCTGTAGAGCAAAATGTTGAAGAGGACCCGAATGAATCAATTCGCCACCGTGCACAGCAATTGGAGCTGGTTGAAAATTGGACCTGTAGAATTGGCTTTATTCGAGCCAGCCGCGGCGGCCACATGCCCGAAACCATATTTAAACATTAATGGCATAAAATTATCCTTCCAATAACGCCAAATTGATGGACATTAAAACGATTTTCTTGTGTTTTATTTCAATTCGAATTTCTATACCTCTAAAAAAAACACCCTATAGAAGGTACATGGTTCTTTATTCATTGAGGTCCCATTAAGGCTCAGAAAAAAGAATGACAGAAGAGAGAAGGGGATGTTAGGTGAGAGAGTACAGGACTACGCATTCTCCTGTGTTAAAATTCCTGAACTTTCTTTTGAGTTTTAGGAGGTCGCACTGAACTCAGGGATTTAAGACTCTCAGGGTATGAGTAAAAGCTTCATTCATTTCTTTAACATCAGAACCCAAGGCGCAACGTATCTTTCTAGCAAAGAAGAATATACATTGAGAAAATACTTTGTGATCTATAGACCTTACCGCAGGGCTTGCAAGTTGGATTCTCGACGATGCCATATGCTGGCCTCTTAAATTGAGTCCTTTAACTAAGTTGGATTCGCGACGATGCCAAACGCTGTTCGCATAAGTTGGGCTTCACGATTAAGTGGGATTCGCGACATTGCCAAATGCTGGCTTCATGAATTGGTGTCCACGAATAATCCTTCCTGAACCAACGCAATGCTTCGCATTAATAGGGGTCATCCCCTGCGCGTTTGTTCCTGTTTAAAAAAAAAAAAAAAGAAGGATTCTCGACGATGCTTAATGTTGGCCTCATGGATTGAGTCCCATGACTAAATTGGATTTTCAACGATACCACATGTTGGCCACGTGGATTGAGTTCGATTCTCGACAATGCGAAATGCTTGCCTCATGGATTGGGTTCCACGATTAACTGGGATTCTCGGCGTTGTCAAATGCTGTCCTCATTAGTTGGGTTCCAGGATTAAGTGGGATTTTTGACGATGTCAAATGCTAGCGTCTTGAATTGGGTGCCACGATTAAGTGGTATTATCGACGTTGCCTCATGTTAGCCTCATACATTGAGTTCAACGATTAACTGGGATTCTCGACGTTGCCAAATGCTGGCCGTTTTGATGGGGTTCCACGATTAAGTGGGACTCTCGAAGATGACAAATGCTGGTCTCATGGATTCGGTTCCACGATTAAGTGGAATTCTCGACGATGCCGAATGCTGGCTTAATGAAGTGAGTCCCATGACTAACTTGGATTCTCGACGAAGCCAAATGCTGGCCTCATGGATTGAGTTCAACGATTAACTGGGATTCTCGACGTTGCCAAATGCTGGCCTTTTTGATGGGGTTCCACGATTAAGTGGGACTCTCCAAGATGCCAAATGCTGGTCTCATGGATTCGGTTCCACGATTAAGTGGAATTCTCGACGATGCCAAATGCTGGCCTCATGGAGTGAGTCCCATGAGTAAGTTGGATTCTCGACGAAGCCAAATTATGGCCTAATGGATTGAGTCACATGACTAAATTGGATTCACCACGATACCACATGTTGGCCTCGTGGATTCTCGACGTTGCCAAATGCTGGCCTCATGGATTGGGTTCCACGATTAGGTGGGATTCTCGACATTGTCAAATGCTGGCCTCATGGATTGGGTTCCACGATTAAGTGGGTTTCTCGACGTTGCCAAATGTTGGCCTCATGGATTGAGTTCAACGATTAACTGGGATTCTCGACGTTGCCAAATGCTGGCCGTTTTGATTACGTTCCACGATTAAGTGGGATTCTCGACATTGCCAAATGCTGGCCTCATGGAGTGAGTCCCATGAGTAAGTTGGATTCTCGACGAAGCCAAATTCTGGCCTCATGGATTGAGTCACATGACTAAATTGTATTCTCGACGATACCACATGTTGACCTCGTGGATTCTCGACGTTGCCAAATGCTGGCCTCTTGGATTGAGTTCCACGATTAAGTGGGATTCTCGACGATACCCATGTCCCATAATTAAGTTGGATTATCGATAGTGCCAAATTCTGGTCTTGTGGATTGAGATGGATTCTTTAACCTTTTGGACTCATTATTGTGATTACCATTCGGTAAACTTTCATCCTAAATAGGAAGCCTCTAGCTTTCTATTCAGACTAGAATAGAGGCACTGGGAAACGAATTTGCAAATACTTTCTTCTAAAAAGGATCTTAAAATCTCAATAGATTTAAATAAAAAAAAATTTTTCAACTCTACAGGTCACCTCATCATCGACTCTTTGCTTATTCACTAGTTGAGACTTTCTTTCGCTTCCACAAACTGTTTTCTATTTTCAAATGCAAACAGCAACGTTCGGCAATGTCTGCATAAAATCTAAAAATGGCCTCGAATATGCCAACCATAGAACTAAATATAAATAAAATTTACCTATAATGACAATCACTGGACTGGATACACGACTCTTTGAAGATATCCGTCTGAGGTATCTGAGTCAATCGTAGCAACTCTGGTTGCGGCTGCTGGCAGCTATGGTTTTGCATGTAAATTAATATGTAATGTCAGCGATGGCAACTTTTCGTTTAAGCTGCAAATGGCACTCAAAGTTTTAATGTCGATAGCATCAGCAATTTTATGGCATATTTGTTTACGCGCGAAGAATTTCTAATAAAACAAACTGTGTTGGGCGCACTCGGTTGGGCGCAAATGAAACGCACACTTTCCACTATTGCCGCTAACAAATCCAGTGCTGCTGGCTGGTTTATTACAAATTTGTAAAGGTTGCTTTATCTATGATTCGAGCACAGCGGCATTTAATGTCAGACACGCCTCGATGGCTGGCAATTTTACGCGCAATATTGCCTCAAGTGTTGTAGAATAAAAATCGATTTCGATTATTGTCGGTTGTGGGCAAAAGGACAAATGGGGAAAATTTTATGTTTACTTGAATAATGAAAATTGCTCTTCGAAGCAATAGTTTTGTTGAAATTTTGTGGGAATGTTTAAAAATTTGGTGAAAATAACTGGTCTTGGATAGTTTAAGCAAAAAGTTTACAGAATGAAAACTAATAAAAAATATTTATTTTTAAAAATTCGTAAAAGAAAAGTTGTTTATGTCGAAGAAAGAAGACAGATCACTGATTATTTAGTATTAACAGAAATTAGGAAGAATTAGACTCTTTCAAAAAATCAATAAGTAGACGAGTGTTTTACCAGCCCGACCTAGGAATGAAACCTAGGACCTCTAGTTTGAGAAGCCACCACTTGGAATGTGATGTTTAATTCGGCAATAAGAGGCTTGAGGCACTCAAGTGCGGTTAGGTAATGGTGACTGCGTCTGTCTGTAAGAGACACACTCAGTGGCCTGACAGGCCCGTTACGAGACCACAAATTCCACCTGTTTGAAATGTATATGCAACACTGGTTTTATACTCATGTGTTACAAGAAATTTCAAAAGGATAAGTAAAGGGTTGAGGGGACCTACAGTTTAAAGCCGAATCCGAACGGCGGTTTTGACAGTTTTCCTTTCACACTTGAGAGAGCACTTTTGGGTTCCTTATAAGTCTCATCTGCTTCATGTAGATACGAGTAGCGATAGAAGTAGACGAGTCTTTCACCAGTCCGAGCTAGGAATCGAACCTGGGGCCTCTGGTATGAGAAGCCAGCGAACTATTAAGGCCGACAAGCAAGTCTTATCTTATTTCAAATCTGTACGTAATATTTTCAGGGGTTCACACCAACCCAGTGGCGCACACAGGGGGTGTTTTGGGGGTTCAACTCCCCTCCCAAACACAAAACTTGCTGGTGCAAAATATGGTTTCTAATGATATTCGACTCAAAAGTTGTATGCAATCGCCTCCCCCCAAAATGAACCCCTGTGCGCCACTGCAACAACCCATTTAAACCCAAACTCAAATTGAAGCTGTTTGCCTTTGTGGTCAAATATTTCAACAATTCATAAACACTTTAACCCTGAAAGCCATCATTCCAACATAACCTTAAATCTTCGCATAAAAGTTTAATTTTCCATGGCACAAACATTTCAAAGTGCTGAAAAAACCGTTTCACTTTTTGCTGTTGCAACTTTTTTTTCTCAAGAATTTATTCCAACATTC
This sequence comes from Melieria omissa, assembly GCA_963971225.1. Lineage (NCBI taxonomy): Eukaryota > Metazoa > Arthropoda > Insecta > Diptera > Ulidiidae > Melieria > Melieria omissa. Next base: position 64,613,095 of record OZ020267.1, on the reverse strand, counting down.
ATATTAAAAAATATTGTTTGCAACTTAATCCGCCCACTTCTACTCGCACTCGACTTGCACCTGTGAAAAGGTAAGCAAAATTGCAATTGAAATGAAAATCCACGCCGCGCCGCTCTTCACTCCTCTTCAGTTTAGCTTCATTTAGAATTCTGCAAAATGTTTAAATTTGCACTCGCACCACGAACCGAAACTGGCCGCCGCCGCTCAGTTCCCCGAGGAGGCGTGAGCGGCGCAATTTCGCTGTAATTAACACCATATTTGTTGTGCTTGTTGGTGTTGTTGTTGTTGTGTTTTGTACTTGTGCTCTCGTGCCCGTTTATGCGGCGCTAAAACGCTTCTAAAACTTTTAATTGGAAAGTGGTTTGATTAAGAAAATAGTAGGAAAGTGTAATTTTTGGCTCAGCGCAATTTTTATTTTTTGTTTGTTGCTTTTGTTTTTGTTCATTTTCCTTGACTTCAGTCAGGCATTTAGTGGGGGACCCAGCAGCGGGTCGCCCTGTGGCGCTTGTGGGCGCAGCTGAAACGCGCAGCGGTCGCAGGTATCAGTGCGTGAAGAGCAAATATTTATGTGCCTTGTAAAAGAAAGAAAGCAAGAACAAAAAAACCATCGTTGAAAATTGTAAAACCGCAAAAATTGTGCGCGTGTGTGTGTGGGTGCAGCGCAACTCAATTATTCGTACGAAATTTTCCTTTGGGCGTAGAGTGTAAGGGGCGCCGCTGTTATGTAATTTTCTTGGCGTTTTTTTCTGTTTCTTTCATTCAGCTTCTCTTTTTATTTTTCTTTTTGTTGTAAGCGTAAAGCAGCGAATCATAATTAAAAAAGCAAATTGCGAGCGAAAAAGCAGCGAGAGAAAAATGGCAAACGCAAAAATGCTAGAAAAAGAAAATATGTGAATACGAACGAACAAGGCACCAAAGTTGAGGAAAACGTTTAAGCTGTGTGTGGCCGCCGAGTGCGAGTGTGTGCGCGTGTGTGTGACTGCTGCCAGTGTTGCATAGTAAAGGCTGCATTACAAGCGCAAAAATGCATACAAACAGACACACAAACATTTAAATATAAATGCACCTACATACATAGCGCCAGCTGGTATATAATTACGTGTATGCTGCGCGTATTTACTGCAAACACATACATACATATATTTGGCTCTGTGTGTGTGCGTGTGCAGCAACTCCTTTGTGAGTATTTAGGTCAGTGTGGTGTGTGGCAGTAAGGGAAATTGATACTGTAAATGCAGTGATGTGGCAGGCAAGTTTACTACCAAACTTCCGACTGCCAGCCTCTCTTGCTTTCTTTTATTCAATTTTGCGCTGCACATTTCGCATCGCACAAATTTGTGTTCACTCTTTTTTTTTACATATATAATTTTTTAATTTTTTTTTACTTATTTTTTGGAAAAAGTCTGCTCGTAAATTGTGGCCAAGTTTGTATAAAAAAGATAAGTTAACAAAAATAATGCTCTGTCTTATTTTCACTTTTCTTTTGCCGCATTTGTTGGCATCAGTTTTGCAGGCTGGTGTGCTGCCTTGGCGCTTAGTGGGTTAAAGTGTGCCATTAAATAACGCATTAGACACACTGTTTAGTTTACAGCCCTAGCAAGCGATTACAGATCACTGATGACTTTTGTGAAAGGTTGGATTTGCGGCAGTTGGGAATTTGGTAGCAGTGAGTGTCAAGAAAAGTCAATGGTGACTCTTCTTCAATGAGATCGATGAGATTATGAGAAACTAACTAAAGCTTATTACTAAAGCTTAGAGTTAGGAATGAAAAGGACGTAACTTATGGATGGACCCAACGGTACAAACAAGAAATATGCATAAACGAATCAAAGAATATGAACGGACGAGCGGATTGGCAGACGCATACATAAATGGAGCAAAATGATTCTAGCGAAAAGATGGTTGAACCGCTGGACTAATGGACGAGTATATTATCAGTCGAAGGAGCAAACTAGACTATCTGTGCAGACATATAGAAAAGGTAAGGAGATATACATGATCGATGCTCAGTAAATTAAACAACTCAACAATGGATACTCGGTAGAAACAGATGAACCCAATGATAGAAAGTTGGGGGGTAGAGATGCATAAACGAATCAAAGGATAGATGAACCGACGAGTAGATCGTCAGAATTAAATACGGAGGAATGCATGAAAGTATTCACAAATGGTTCTTGCCAAAAGATGGATAAACCGCTGGACAAATGGACGAGTATGTTATCAGTCGAAGGAGCAAACTAAACTATATGTGCAGACCTATAGAAAAGGTAAGGAGACCTTCATGATCGATGCTCAGTAAATGAAACAACTCAACAATGGATACTCGGTAGAAACAGATGGAAACAATGATAGATAGTTGAAGAAATAGAGGGACAGAAGCGATAGATGCATAAACGAATCAAAGATGAACGGACGAGTGGATCATCTGATGTATATACGGAGGAATAAATGGATGTATTGACAAATGGTTCTTGCAAAAAGATCGAGAGATGAAGAGTTCATTATGACTTGGCAGATAGAAAAGGTAAGGAGACATACATAACGCAGGTCAGTGCTCATTAAATGAAACGATAAATGGATGCTCGGATACTTGGTAGAAACAGATGGGCCCAAAGATAGATAGTTGAAGGAATAGAGGGACAGAAGAAAAAAATGCATAAACGAATCAAAGAATAGATGAACCGCAAGTGGATTGGAAGATACTTATATATACGGGGGAATGGATGAATGTATTCACAAATGGTTTGAGCAAAAAGATGAATTAGCGATGAATGGACGAGTACATTGTGGGACGAAGGGACAAACTAGACGGACAGATGTGCAGACGAATAGAAAATAGAGATCGGTAAATAAAACGACAAATGAATAGTCGGATCTGCACATAAACAAACCGGCGAAGAAACAAGCGAATGGATAGACGGGTAAACATATACGCAGATAGCTGGACAATTGAAAGAAAAAACGAACGGAGGAAGCAGGTTTAGAACGTTGAGAAAAAACGCAAATGAACGGAAGTATGCAGAAACGAAAGAAGTCTTGAAGCAGAGACAGACGGAGGATGAATTAGGCGAGAAGACATGTTGAAGGATAGATGGAAGCAAGGAAATGCGGGCTAAAGGATTGATAAAGATGATCAGGCTTACTGATAGAGGGACAGACGGAAGAAGGAAGAGTCGTAAGTAGGAATAGAGTGGCAAAACGATTGGTAGAGGGACAGATGAAAGACGTAAAGATAAGCAGAAGAGTTGATGGGTGGACAGATGGAGAAAAGAAAAAACAGAAATATGGATAGATGAAACAATGGAAGGATAGTCAGAAGAACTGACGGAAGAACGGAAACGTGAGCAGACGGACAGACAGAGGCACAAATGAATGGGGAAAACCACGGAAAGATAAGTAGATGCTGGAGTGGCATGTAAAGGAAAAGATAGTCGAAAGGATGGAAAGAAAAGATGAGTTGAAGTACCGAAGGACGGAAAGACGAGAAAAAAAACGAACGATAGGACCGAGAAAAGGAAAACTAAGTCGAAGAACTGATGGAGGGGCTATAAAAGTAGGAATATAAGGAAGAATGGAAAGATGGGCAGAAGTACTGAAGGACAAAAAGAGGAAAAGAAGGACAAACGGTAGGACGGAAAATAGGACAGATAAGTAGAAAAACTGATGAAGGGGCATATAAAGGAAAAGATAGTCGGAAGGATGGAAAGATGTGGGTGATGAAGTACTGAAGGACGAAAAGAGGAAAAGAAGGACAATGGGTAGGGTGAAAGGAAGGAAAGAACTGATGAAGGGGCTTATAAATGAAAAGAAAGACGAAAGGATAGAAAGAAAAGATGGGTAGAAGTACTGAAGGATGGAGAGATGAGAGGAAGGACGAACGATTGGACGGAAAGAAAGATTGGGGACATATAAAGGAAAAAACAGACGGAAGGACGGAAAGATGTGTAGATGATAAAGTACTGAAGACGACAGGAAACTTAAACAAAAGAACGGAAAAAAGGAAAGATAAGTCGAAGAACTGAAGTAGGGACAGATTAAGGAAGGGAAAAACGGAACGGATAAACGGTGGTATGGAAAAATTGGCAGAGGTTCTGAAGGACGAAAAAATGAAAGGAAGATTAAAACAAAAGAATGGAAAGAAGGAAAGATAAGTCGAATAACTGATGGAGGGGCATATAAAGGAAAAGATAGATGATTATGTGGAAAGATGGGGAGAAGTTCTTAAGGACGAAAAGATGAAAGGCAAGAGGAACGATAGGATCGAAAAAAGGAAAGATAAGTCGAAGAACTGACGGAAGATCTGATAATGGTATCCGTTCCAGAACGGCATGATGGAATGACAGTCAACAGGACTGAGGAAAAGACAGACGGAGTAAACGCCAGACCAGAAAAATTGGCGGAGAAGTTGATGAAGGGATAAGCAAGAAAATACATTTACAGCCCTATTCTGGCACTACCGTAACAATTGTTACCCCCCGTAACAATTGAATTGAATTTGATTGTTTTCGTATTCTGGAAAAATGGTGACAAGAAGAAAGTTCAAACAATTCACCACTCGAGGTGAAAGCTTTTTTTCTATCAAAACAGCTGTTTTTTGTATTTTTTCTGTCAAATTGTAAAAAAATAAACAAACAAAAAAAGGCAAATGCAGAAAATCTGGCGAAGCAAGTCTTTTTTTTGGAGTTTCTTCACAATGTATGTATATATTCTTTTAGTTTCTAGAGTTCCTAAGTTTAAGCGCACGACACGTCGCGACGCAGGAGCAGCTGAAGCATTTTTTTTCAGTTTCTCAAGGCGCATTTGAATACGAAATTTGAATTTTATAATTTTTGTATGCTTGTCACCTGCTCCTACGGAGGTAACAAATTTCGAAACAATTGTCACCTTTTGAGCTTTTGAATTTGCTCCAGAATACCAAAAAGTGACAATTGTTACCAAGTATTCAATTGTTACCGAGGTGACTATTGTTTCGGTTGCCAGAATAGGGCTGTTAGAAGTACTGACGGGGGAGGGAACCTAAGAAGTGAAAGACGAAAAAATTATCAGCAGAACCAGCGAAAGGACACACGGAAAGATGTATAAACCAAAGCACGCACACTTGGACAGACGAGCAATGGAATTGACGGATGGGCGCGTGCCGGGAAATGCACTTATGGATAAAAAATTTACACAGGATTGAAGTGCAGCATTGCATCTCAATTCACTCGCACATCCTCGCTCATTTTAATCGCAGAGCAAAATTAAGTGCAATGTCATAACTTGAAAATCAGTCAAATCACTGTCGTGGGGTTCCCCTCACTTTGTGCACCGGATCAATATTGAAATCAATTTTCATGTCACCTAGTAGCCAGCAACAACCAAGCAAATACAACAACAATATTTTTGCATACTCACATTGCATGGCAGATAGGCGTGAGTGCCCGCCTGGCTGATTATTGTCTGGTAATCATCGATGATTGGTGCGGGCTTTGGCGTTGTTGTTGCTCGCGGACGGCGCGTTGTTGTTGCTGCCGTTGTTGTTGTTGTAGTGGATGCAGCCGTTGTAGAGCCGGTTGCTGGTGATGCTGCCGCTGCCACATCAGCCAAGTTGGTCGCTGATCCTGTCGCTGCCGTTGTTGTTGTTGTTGGCGCACGCTCATACAAATTGCTGGCAAACGTTGCCATTGATTGATTGTGCAATCTTTTATCTTGCTGGAAATTTCTATCGTCTATTACTAAATTACTATCAACAGCTGCTGTGTCGATGGCAACGATGCCACTGCTGCCATTTGCTGCAAAATTGTGACCGTCCGGCGGCAGCTGCACCAGCTGCTGTGCGTATTGTTGCTGCTGTTGGCGCTGCAGTGCCGCATACAGTTGCTGCTGCTCGCGCATGTACGCCAAATCGTTGCGATTATAGCTGTAGCTGTTGTTGTAGTTGTAATTGTTGCTATTGTAGATTTTTGGCCTTTGCAGCGGTCGCACCTGATGCGGAGCGCTCGCAGTGCCGCGACTCAACGCCTGCGCGTCCACAGCGTTGCCATTATTGCGATAGTAGTTGGTGCCTTTGTTGTAGTCGTTATTGTTGGCGGCGATTGTTGCCGCCGCGGCGTAAGTGTTTGTGTTGCCAACTCGTTGGCTTTCGGTTTCCTCATTATTTGCTGTCGGCGGCATTTGTGTGGCCACCAGCTGTGCAGCGGCTGCCGCTGCCAGCGACTCGATTGTTGTGGAAGCGTCCGTTGTTGTTGTTGGCACTGCCGTTGATGCGGTTATTGTTGTTGGTGTTGCTGCTTTGGCGGCAGTTGCTGTCAATGTTTGCGACTTTGCGCCACCTTCAGCACCTGGCCCGACTATGCCGGTGACGACTTGGGCGCTCCCACTTGGACTGCTGTGGCTGCGAATGTTGTTGTTGCTGCTGCTGCTGTTGCTGCTGCCAGCACTTGTCGCTGATGAATTTAATGATGCTTTTGTCCCTATTGTCGTTGGGCTTCTGTCATTCGTAGCATTTCTCGTTAAACTGCTTCCTGTTGCTGGCGACACTGCTGTAGTTGTTGCTGTTGTTGTTGTTGTTGTTGCTTTTATTACAAACGCCGCCGAGGCCAACGTTGCTGACTTTCTTCCGGCAAACTCTGCTCCACTCTTTGTTATTATTGTTATTGATGATGCTGCTGCTGTTGTTGGTGTTGTTGCTTGAATTGTTGTTGTTGTTGTTGTTGGTATTGCTGCTTGCGTAATTGAATGAGTCCTTAGAACTGTTGTGTCTTTGAGTAATGTTGGCGCTGTTGACGTTGCTTTGCTTTGAGCTGTCGTTGTTACTGTTGTTGTTGTTGTTGTGGTTGTTGTGGGTGTTGCCTCAATGCTTGACGTTTCTGTTTTTGGCGTAGTCGCTGCTGCTGCCGCTGTCACTGCTGTGCTCTCGATAGCATTTAACGTCGAACCTAGAGACAAGATAAAATTTAAGTGGATGTAAATTAATTGTAGTCCTTTTTTCAGTGCCTTTAAGTAGTGGTGACCCGCTTCCCGCCGGCACCGTCTTGCGCGCCTTGAAGCGGTTTTGTGTGGCGGCGGAATGTTGATTGACTTGATTGTCAGTGGAAGATGGAGAGGGAGGGGCTGGGTGGCGTTGATAAAGTGTATATAAGTTAAATTAATTTGCTCGCTATAAATAATTATCTCGAAATGCAATTCTCGTTACGTTTGTATATGTGTGTGTGTGTGTGTGCGTGTTGAGTAATGTTTGGCAATACATATGGCGAAAATGAGAATTTCATATAAAAAAAGCTCATTTTTTTTAGTGCTTCTTGAAGTTTTTGCTTGCTGCACAGACGATTAAGTTACACTCTCTTAATTTACTCTCTTAAATAACGTAACAACTTAAGCAACAGTGTATTATTACTACATAATGAAAATAGTTGTTGTTGCTGTTGTAGAAGGATCATCAACTTTGAACTTTCATTTCATGTCTTTGGCTCTTGCTGTGAAGGCCATGTAAGTCATATAAATTCTTTGCCAGCACCAAGACATACCTACAGACACAACTTGGAAGTGAATAGCAATGTTGCCAGATTATGTTTTTAGTAACAATATGAAAATTCAATTGAATTTTAATCGAAATTGTTGAGAAATTCAATGCAGATATTTGCTTCGGCAGAGCATTGAAAATTTAAAATTAATTAAATATTAAAAAATAGGTAAACAAAAATAAATACGAAAAATCTGGCAACGCCATTAATTACATGCGTATAGAAATATTGTACATATATGTATTTATGTATGAAAATAAAGTAAAGTAATATTAAATTTACAAACCTAAAGACACGACTTGGAAATGAATAGCAATGTTGCCAAATTATGTTTTTAGTAAGAATATGAAAATACAATTTAATTTTAATCAAACCAAATCAAATTGTTTAGAAATTTAATGCAGATTTCTTGCTTCAACGGAGCACTGAACATTTAAAACTAATTCAATATTAAAAAAATTAATAAATAAAAATAAATCTGAAAAATCTGGCAACACTTTTATATGATTATATAAATAATGCACAGATTTCTCGCTACGGCAGAGCATTAAAACTAATTATATATAAAAAAAAATAAATAGACAAAAATAAATATGAAAAATCTGGCAACACTAATACATACGTATAGAAATATTGTACATATATGTATGTACATATGTATGATAGTAAAATAAAGTAACAATATGAAAATTCAATTTAACTGAAATCAAAATTGTTGAGGAAATTCAATGCTGATTTCTTGCTTTGGCAAAGCATTGAAAATTTAAAATTAATTAAATATTAAAAAAATAAATCTGAAAAATCTGGCAACATTTATGTAAAGTAACAATTATGTAAATAATTAAAAAAGTTTTAATCAAAATTGTTGAGAAATTCAATGCAATGAAGATTTCTTGCTTCGGCAGAGCATTCAAAATTTAAAACTAATTCAATATTAAAAAATAAACAAACAAAAATAAATATGAAAAATCTGGCAGCACCATTAGTTACATACTGAGTGGTCTGCTGCCTACTCTTCCGCTACTACCAGCCGGGTAGACCAGCTGGCGGTGGTGGATGAACTGGCGGAATGTGACTAGACCTCCTCGTGGTGGCCGCTGGAAACAGCCACCGGGGTACGGTCTTGTCTATACCCTTGGTGGCTGGCTAACTAGTCACGTCCCATTTCCAATATCCCCTTACACCTGAGTCCCATCTATCCATACTTCCTCCCCCACCCCCTAATCCAGGGTGTCATGCGACCCGTGCCCATTGGATGGTTTGCAGCCAGGGGGTATACCGGCTGTATTACTACGGAGCCTACCCGATACCTGTCCACCTCGGGTAGTATTTCTGGACTTCCTATGGCATGGGGCTCTGCCATGGGTGACCTCCCCGACCCCACTTATTGATAGGCCACCGAAAAGCCTCGTCGGAGTAGGTGGCCAACGAACCAGATGAGATGAGTTCCTTAACACATGCCTCGGATGGAAAAGACGTCGGACAGACTGACGTTAACGATCAGCAGATGGCTGAAACTATGACTAGCGATCGGAGAGACCGATCGGCTAGGAGTAGTGTGAGCAGTGATTGCTCACACGTGAGTGTGACCACAGCGTCAACTATGGCGGTTGGAGGGGCTTCATCGATAGGAGTACCTGCACTGGTAGAAGCTACCGAGGCCATCTCTCTAAAGAGAAAGCGGCTAACGACTTCTCAGAAGAAGAGGCTGAGGAAGCTGATGGCGGCAGGTAAGACCTACGATGAGGCTCTAAAAACTGTCCTAGAAGAGCCGACTAACACGGACGAGACCGATGGTGGCAGCAAAAGAGATACGGCGCAACCCGTATCGAAAAGGACGAAGTTTAGCCCGTCCTTCGCTGAAGCTGCAGCGGCCATCAAGGTGGGAATTGTACCGGACGAATTCCCGGCTGTCCACCTAAACTTGGAGGAGCAGAGGGCAATTGAGGGGGCCATCAAGGAGGAGCTGCGTAAGCTCCCCTTTGATGGACCTCAAATCAGGTTCCAGGGATGCTCCTTCAAGCCAGGGTGGATCATTGTAAACTGCGCCGATGAGGCGTCGAAGAATTGGCTGGAAGGGATAATGACGAAGACCCAGCTGGTGGAAAAGAAGGTGAAACTGGTAGAGGGAAACGAAATTCCCAAACCCAGCGTAGCCACCGCATTTTTCCCAGGCTGCTCCCTACCGGCCGAAGATATTCTTCGAATGCTTCGAACGCAGAACCGTTCACTACCGACAGGAAACTGGAAGGTACTGAACAGGTCTGTCGCGGCGCAGGGAACAACGTTGACGCTGGCCATCGACGATCCCTCAGTGACTCAGCTCTCTGCACTGAAGAACCTTCCCTTCTTTGAGTTGGGAAGGGTTCAGTTCAGGTTGCGTCGAGAGCAGGGGGCCAAGTCGTTGGTGACCGGCGGAGGCGGTACGGAGACGAAGACGTCCAACGTAAGGGTGGATGAGGAGAGACCCTCCACCAGTAGACAGGCACTGGCAAAGGTGAGCGAGGACCGGCCGCGTACTAGCGGGCGGACGCTAACCGTCACTCGGACTGACAAGACGACCGAACGGACGAGTGACAAGACGCCAGGACCAACATCAGTGGGACCCGCAAAGCGTGCTTCAGCTAAACCCGTCCGACAGACACGGCTGACTGGGATGGCAAATCCGCCCAGACAACTGAGCCTGCTGGATAAGTCTACACATACTCCGGGCAGTAGTGACCGGGTGCAGACAAGGGGTAGAGGAGGTAAGCGTGCGGGTTCCCACACCAAGGGACCGCAGGCGTAATATGGAGATTGTACAGATCAATCTCCATAGAGCGTCGGCAGCCTCGGCTGTCCTCACCAGGACCCTAAATTCCTTGGGTCCCAGCATAGCCCTGGTGCAGGAGCCATGGACCAGCACCAACGGCCAAATCCGGGGGTTAACTCAGGCAGGTAAGGTACTTTGTTGCCAGTCGTCAACAAGAGCAAGAGCCTGCATTATATTTAATAATGTTTCCTTCTTCCCGTTGACAGATTACGTGACGCCTGATCTCTGCGCGGGAAAAATCGTGTTGAACTCCAGGGAGGTTATCATAGCCTCAGCATACTTCCCTGGGGACGACGAACACTGCCCTCCACAAATAGCAGAACAGTTGATTGATTATGCTAGGGGCAAGCAGCTGGAGCTAGTACTTGGCTGTGATGCGAACGCCCATCACACCATGTGGGGAAGCTCGGATGTGAATCCTAGAGGTGAGTCACTTTTCAACTTCATACTCTCCCTAGATTTAAACATATGCAACATTGGGAATAGTCCCACGTTTGTTACTAGAATCAGAGAGGAAGTCTTGGATATGACCTTGACGACCTCAATGACAAAAGATCTTGTCAGCAACTGGCGAGTATCTGATGAGCCGTCCTGCTCAGACCACAGGCATATAAGATTCACGTTAGGGAATCAAATGCTTTCTGAAGTGTCATTTAGACCTAAAAGACAGACCGACTGGAGCAGTTATTGCAACCAGTTAGGACAAGATACTCTAGCTCGAATAGAGAACAGAATAGATACCATAGACAGATTAGAAAGGGCCACCACAACTCTCAAGGAATCCGTTCTAAATGCCTATGAAGACAACTGTCCCCTCAAGACTAAAACCTTTAGGAAACAGACGCCATGGTGGAGTGGTCATCTTAGCAAGCTAAGGAAGGAGGTTAGGAAACTATTTAATAAGGCCAAGCGGAATAACGACTGGCAGACCTACTCCCTGACCCTCACCAACTACAACCATGAGATTAGGAAGGCCAAGAGAGAGTCTTTTAGACGGTTCTGTGAGGACGTGTCAGACCTGTCCTCCAGTTTCAGACTTCAAAGGGTCCTCTCGAAGGAGAAAACCTATCCTATTGGAACACTGGTGGATGTTAACGGGTCGTCCACAAGTAGTGAAATGGAATCACTCGTCCTACTCACTAACACCCACTTCCCGGGATCGATAATATCAGCAACCGTACCTCTGACAAACAGTACAGGACAGACATATTGTCCAAGTAGGGAAGACTGGAGGGTTGCCAGAGCGGTGTGTAGCACGCCAATAGTGAAATGGGCGCTGGAATCGTTCTCCCCTTACAAAGCGCCGGGAAAAGATGGCATTTTCCCGGCACTTCTGCAAAAGGGAATTGATATACTAGCGCCTATTTTAACAAAAATCTACTCATGTAGTTTAGCTTTTGGGCATATTCCAGAGGTGTGGAGAGCAGTGAACGTGGTCTATCTCCCCAAGCCTGGAAGATCCAACAAAAAGGACCCAAAATCCTTCAGGCCGATAAGCTTGATGTCATTCGTGCTAAAGGGCTTGGAAAAGGCCGTTGACCGCTTCCTGAGAGAAGACATTCTTCCTCGATGCCCCCTAAGCGCGAACCAACATGCCTACCAGAAAGGTAGATCCACTGAAACGGCCCTATCGGCGCTGGTAGGCAAGATAGAGAAGTCCCTGGAGGAAAAGGAAATCTGTCTGGCAGGTTTCCTAGACATAGAAGGGGCCTTCAACTACACGACCTTCGAAGCGATTGAAAGGGCGCTAGAAGAATTTCAGGTGCCTACCACTCTTATAAGATGGATATCATCCATGCTTGAAAGTAGGATGATTCAGTCCAACTTAGGGGCGGTAGAGCTATCTGCAAGAACAGGGAGGGGATGTCCCCAGGGAGGGGTACTATCCCCACTGCTGTGGTCTGTGGTCGTTGATGGACTAATCCGCTCACTTACGGAGCAGGGATATGAAGTCATCGCTTATGCAGACGACCTAGTCATTGCGGTCAGAGGCAAAGACGGACATACAGTCTCGGACTTGCTACAGAACGCGATGAAAATTGTGGAGCGCTGGTGTGTAAGACAGAAACTGTCTGTGAACCCGGACAAAACAATTATTGTGCCTTTTACCTTTAAAAGGAAATTTGACCTTGGACAGATGGAGATCTTTGGTAAGGTGCTGAACATCTCGAATGAGGTCAAGTACCTAGGGGTAACTCTAGACAGTAAATTGAACTGGAAACCCCACGTTGATCGCACTATCAAGAGAGCAGGCAATGCCCTCTGGAGTTGCAAAAGAATCTGTGGTAAAAACTGGGGATTGAGACCGAAGTGGCTTCAAAAACTATACTCCCTGGTAGTTCTGCCAACGATAACCTACGGGGCGATAGTTTGGTGGAGGAAGACCACAGAAGTAACAACTGCGACTAAGCTAGAGAAACTACAACGACTAGCAAATACCTGCATAACAGGATGTCTCAGGACGACTCCGACGGCAGCCCTTAATGTTATATTGGGGGTGATGCCGCTGGAACTCAAAGTGCAAATGGCTGCAATAGCCAGCACTCACAGACTGATGCATAGTGGATCTATACCGAAGAATACACAGGCAATCGGTCACTTATCACTGCTGAGGGACAGGAGGCGAGATGGAGGCTTTTGGATGCCCCTTGATCTGATGCCTCAGAAGCACCTCTTCAGAAGAAGGTACAAAACGTACATACCGCACAGGAAGGACTGGGCTGATAATAGAATCAGTCCGAGGTGTGATGATATTGTATGGTACACTGATGGGTCCAAGACGGAAGAAGGAACAGGAGCGGGAATTTATAGCTCTGGCTCCCAACTTTCAGTCAGTCTTGGGGACAAGGCCACAGTCTTCCAGGCTGAGGTCTATGCCATTAATGAATGTGCCAGGACAATACTAACACTTAACTTTAAAAGGAAGAGGATATTCATAATGTGTGACAGTCAGGCTGCAATCAAAGCTCTGAACTCGACGACATTTGACTCTAAACTGGTCTGGGAGACAGTCGCTGTCCTCCAAGATCTTTCTAAGGACAACCAAGTGATAATACACTGGGTACCTGCGCACTGTGGACACGATGGTAATGAGGAGGCGGACAGATTGGCAAAGGAGGGGGCGGCAAGACGACCCTACGGACCTGAACCAATCATATGTGTTAGCAAGACTCATTACAGACATTGTGTAAAACAGGAATTTCTAAATCGAGCTAATCACAAATGGTCGAACACAGTGGGACAACGCTGTTCCAAGCTCTTCTTTCCAGTTTACTCTGCAAAGAAATCTAATTACCTCTTGGAGCTAAGCCGAGCAGAGCTTAGATTCATGACGGGGATCCTAAGCGGACACTGTCTGCTAAATATGCATAGAGCGCGACTGGGAATCACGGACAACGAACTATGCAGATTTTGTATGGAAGACGAGGAGACTTCTGTACACATCATAACGGAATGTCCCGCCCTCATACACGCAAGAAAGCGGGTATTGGGGAGGGAACTGATACAGACAAAGGATCTGTCTGAATTTGATCTAAGGAAAATAAAAGAGTTCCTGGATAATATTGGAGGATACGAACTCCTCCAGTAAGATAAAGGGACGTGACACAATAGTTCAACACTGGACGCAGTGTCTCGGGCAGGAAGTGCTCGACTCCCGCTACCCAATCTTAATCTTAATCTTACATACTTATAGAATTATGTTCATATATATATATGCATATATGTATGTATGTATAACAATAAAGCACATTGCAAGTATGTTTGTATCGCCATAAAGTGAGAAAGTCAACTTTTGAGTGAGTTCAACAATGTGTCTGCGCCTTTGTATTTATGTATGTATGTATTTATATATATACATATGTATGTACATTAAGTATGTGCCAGAAATGGGTCAAGCTTTTTAGTGTTCTTTTGGGCAGCATTTTGCATGGCCAGCCACAAGCGCATAAAATCTTTCGTAGCACACTTTGCAATTGCTTTATCATTGCACATAAAAGTGCATACAACCACAACAACAACTACAAGCAAAAACACGCTGTGCACGCAATTTTTGCTTTTGATTATGTGCAAAGTTTTCGCTCGTAGCGAAACATTCGTGCACTAAAACGCATTTACGAGAGTTAACAAGCCGAGTGTCGAAACAAGATTCAAACAAATTTGCAGCAACTGTACACCTGATTGCCTGAAGACGAAAGGACTCCACGTATATTGAGGCATCTCCTCTTCAAAATTACTTCTGAAGAATTCCTAGCATGCAGTTGCGTCTTGTTTAAAAAGTGCTTTGACAACTTTTTCAAGAATGCATTCCTCTTACATGAGCTATCCACTTGTTAGTGCCACGAATTGTGCTTTTAAAATGTCCTCAATTTCGGTGAAAAGCGCAGACATTGGTTCTCAACGAGATAACGTGTTCATAGCAGTACAAAATAATAATGAAAACTGAATTGGTTTCTGTGAAGTATAAATTTTTTCAAGATTTTCATACTCTGCCAAATAGTGTAAGCAGTCGCGCACACTGGATTTTTTAGGGCGGAGGGGGTTTTGAGTACAAATTTTAAGCTCAATACTATTTGAAATTTTATTTTGTACCAGCAGTTTTTGTATTTATGGGGTTTGAACCGCAAAACCCCCTATGTGCGCAACTGAATGCAATTATACATAGTACGAGTATTTAAAATCAGAATCACAAGACAAATCAATGACGTCATGAAGTGACCTCTGTCAGCTGGTTTGTCTACTAGACTAAGTCAATCCTGTGACTTATTACAACGACAATGAATTTTGTTAAGGATTCAATCCTAAATGTGAGTCAGAATAAAACTTGCAAATTGTTTCGAATTTGGATCGGAACTAAACTAATGCTGTCCACATTATTTAAGTGATGATTTCAGTTCTTTATCTTCTGGTCCAATGTCATTGTCATTCAGAGTAGGTTGTATGGTTACAAGAGTGGGCCTTCAGAGTAGGGTTAAGAATGAAATGTTGTCGTACGAAATGGACTTTACTCCTACAGCATACTTAGACCTTAATAGAAAAGTACTGGCTGTTGGTGTTAACGATAGATTTTAGAACTTAAGGGTTGTAATGAGGTCTCTAGTCGCATGAATGGACTTTAGTCGTAAAAAACGAATTCTAAAATGGTCTTTAGTCGTAACAATTTTATTTTAGTCCTTAGTCCCTTTTAGTGCCGGGCGAGAATAACCGGCCGAATTTCACAGTTTTACTAGGGTTTGGGAAAATGCTCATAAAAACCAAACGAGAAACAATATTTACATGATTCAAAAAGCATTATACTAAGGATGAAGTAGAGAATAAATAGAATTTCCGAAATCCTGTACAAACAACAATGTTTGACACAAGCGGAAAACGTTTGACACAAGCGACAGTAACAAAATTGACGCTTTCAAATTGGAACTGGGACGAAATATACTGTTCACAACAACGATCGAGGAGACACTAACTGATTTAGGTCTCGCTGCAAAGTTATTTCGCGAGAGTCTTCAAACAGTTGTTTACATAACACGCTGCCGAAAACTTCCGATAACATAAACGTCCACAAAGACTTAAAACAAAAAACTATATTTTTCTTATTCTCTCGTAATAAAATTAGATCAATTATAACGTAATACAACATTATTTTGGGATAGAGTTTTCGCGCAATGCGAATAGTAAAGCGCTAGAAGGCGCGGGCCGATATATCCGCTCTGGCACTTCTCGCTAGTGCAGCAAGAGCCGATATGTCGGCCTCCGGCACTAAAAGAGTTAATGGACTTTGGTTGGTTGGTTGGTTGCAGTGGCTGCCTCTGTATGAGACACACTTAGGCCTCTTAACGGGCCCGTTGTGATACTACAAGTTCCACACGTTCGAAATGCGTATGTAACACTGTTTTTTTTTCAACATGTGATACAACACACATTTCAAACGGATGGCGAAAGGGAGGGAAGGGGTCCTATAGTTTAACGCCGAATCCGAACGGCGATTGACAGTTTTTCTTTCACACTTGCAGGTTTTGCCATTGCCTGCCAAGAGCGCACTTGTGCGAATTTTGTAATTCTCATTCTCTTCATGTGGATAGCGATAGAAGTAGATAAGTGTTTTTTCCAGCCCAAGCCACGAATCGAACCCGGGGCGCTCGGTATGAGAAGCCAGCGCGCTACCCGCTGGAATATCGAGGCCGGCGGGTAGGTAAAGGTTAATGGACTTTAGTCGTTAAGAATGAGCTGTAGTCGTTCAGAATAGAATTGAGTTGTATGTTACATGAATGGACTTAGGTTGTATGGAATGGTTTCTAGTTGCATGAGATGAACTTTAGTCGTGAAGAATGGGCTGTAGTTGTACCGAGTATACTTTTGTCATAAAGAATGGGTTTTGGTCGCACAGGATGGACTTTAATCCTAATGAAAAGACTATAGTTGTTCAGGATAGAATGGGCTGTAGTCGTTCAGGATAAATTTCAATCAAAAATCGAAAAACCTAATCGTATAGAAGACTTTAGTCGTCAAAAATAAGCTTTAATCGAGTTTGAGTTTGAGTTTAGAACAAATATTTCTTATCTAGATGGACTTTAGTCGTAAACAAGGAACCAAACACAAAACTTTAGTCGTAAAAAATATGCTTTAGTCTTTTAGTTTAGAACGAGTTTTTCATACAAGATGGACTTTGGTCTTAAACAGGGAACTGAACAGAAGACTTTATCCGTCGAATACGTTTAAAAACTTTTTTTTCAATAAAAATGGATTTTGGTCGTAAATAAGGAACTGTATTCATTCAAAGTAGGTTTAAGTCATCAAACATGGGCTGTGATAATGCTAGTTGAACTTTGGTCGTAAGGAATGGGTTGTAGTTGTACAGAATAGTTTCCAATCAGACATGAATGGACTTTGGTCGTAAAAAACGGGGGTTTCATCATGCAGAATGGACTTTTGAAGACTTTATACATTTTTTTACGATTTTAGTTTCTTAGTTAAGAACATCGTTTTTAGTCGTTGACAAGGAACTGAACAGAAGACTTTGGATGGATGGATGGATGTGAAGGGGAGCCGAGGAAATAACCTAAGGGAGGTCATTACCCCAAGCACTTAGGCTCTATAGCCCATTGTATTTAAGGCTCAGGAAAAAGGTTGATAGAGGAGATGGGAATGGGAAAAGAAAAAGAGAAAGTGGGTGCAAGGGGAGAGGGAGTTATGGATTCTCCTGTGCATATTTCCCGGACTCATTAATGAATCTGAGGAGATCACACAGGGCGAGAGAATGAACTTCGTCCATTCTCATAACATCTGAACCCAGCGTGCGCAATCTCGTCCTAAAGAAGACAGGACATGCACAAAGAAAGTGCTCTGTACTATCTATATCCTCCAGGCAAGACACGCAAGTCGGATCTTCGATGATGCCCATGTTGGCCATATGTCGCACCCATGGATTGTGTCGTGTGATTAACCCGAACATTCGTCGGAGGTCTTTCCTTCTCAGCTTCTGGAGGAAATTCTCTGCTTTGCTGTTCGGGCTTTTCACAAAACACTTGGCAGTCTTACAGCTTCCCAAGATAGACCAACGTTCTCTATGTAGGTTGTTTACATAGGACTTGATCCAGTCCAGGATTCCTGCTAGACTGGTGCCGATTATTGGTTCTGGTCCCATGGGTGTGCACCCTTATCCACAGTTAGCCAGTTCAGAAGACTTTAGTTGTCAAAATAATAGTCTTCAGTCTTTTAGTTTAGAAGGACTTTTTTCATATAAAATGAACTTTGGTCATAAACAAGAAACTTTATTCATTTAACATAAATTTAAGTTATCAAAAATGGGCTGTGATCATGCTGTAGTAGTTGTAATTGTAGTTCCAAAGAATAGATTTTATTCATAAAAGATAAGTTGTAGTTGTTAATGATGGACTATCATCATTCAAGATGAACTGGATTTGCCTCAATTGAACTACATCAGGCGTGCAGAATGTATTGTCATTCACCTATAGTCTTTAGACTATAGACATACAGGATGGACTGTAGACATTTGATCAAAGTGAATTTTATGTTTTGTCTTGAAACGAATAAGTTGATGGACTAATAATAATAATAATAATTGATTGGCACGACAGCCCGCTTACGCGAGACTAATGCCTAGGTTCCCGCAGCCACCCGTGTTGTGCGTGTGAATTTTGTACGCGGGTGGAAGGGACCTACAGTTTTATGCCGGTTCCGAACGGCAGGTTGGGAGCTTTTTCATAGGCAATTTTTACTCTCAGAGGTTTGCCATTTCCAGCTGAGAGGACAGCCACCGAAAGAGAAAACGAGTTTCCCGTTATTTTTTTTTTAGGTGTTACTACATGCAGAATTCGAACTAGCGTCGCTCTGCATCCGACTCGCTTGGACCGCGCACTAACCAACTGAGCCACGGCGGCTGCTGATGGTTGTGATGGAACTATGATTAGATCTGAACAATCTCTGATTAAATCTGATATTGAAAAAGATTGGGTTTTTGAATTAGAACTGAACACCAACTGTCTCTATTTAATCTCTGATTAATTTTGATATTAAACAAGACACCAGCTCTCTCTCTTAAATCTCTGATTAAATCTGATATTGAAAAGGATTGGGTTTTGGAACTATAATTAGAACTGAACACCAACTCTCTCTATTTAATCTTTGATTAATTCTGATATCAAACAAAACTAGGTTGTCGAACTATAACACCAACTCTATCTATTAAATCTGTGATTAAATCTGATAATAAACAAGACTGGGTTATGAAACTATAGTAAAAACTGAACAACAACTCTCTCTACTCTTTGATTAATTTTGATAGTAAACAAAACACCAGCTCTCTCTATTAAATCTCTGATTAAATCTGATACTGAAAAGGACCGCAAGTGCAATGTCCATGTCAGGCAACCAGAAAAACCATCCGATGAAAAAGAAAAAGCGCTCTTGAAAGAATCAAATATTACAGGATCATTGCTGAGTGCACCAAAGATGCCAACTACAGTTTAATTATGAACCGAAGCCAAACTTTTCATAATCTTTCATGCTACACATGAGACTTTATAATTGAATGAAAGGAACCTAATATTTTATGTCAATTCCTTACATCAGATTCAGACTTTTCATTGTAAATTCATAAAAATTCATAGATTTTCGATTCTAAGCCAATGTCTTATCAGCGTCCTATTTAAATTTCGACCTACTCGAATAATCTTCCATCTCTCGTTAATTCGACAACACATCACAACACACACATAGCGGCTAATCCTTATTTAAAAGAGCCAAACTTAATGGCTAAACTTTGCCCCGTAATGCCGCAACTAATGCAGGTCATAACTTCAAATACTCGGCAATCGTAATGTGCAGGACATTATCGCAGCGGTAAGCTGCTACTTAAGTGCCGACCGACGAAAGTGAGCTATTACCGCCGCTGGCCAACGCTAATTACTGCGAACAAGTTTCGGCGTGGAAAAGTTATGAGCCGCAGAGCCAAAATGTCTGTGGCGATAAAATGAAGTCAACTAATTATTTTGGTGCGCATTTTCATGTTGTGTCGAGTACATGAAAATGTAAATAGATGCGCTCTCGTCGACGGTACGTGGAATGCATAAAGGCGAACTTTATGTACACTTGGGCGGACACTTGACGCACGCGTAAAATCTGCGATATGAAGTGGTGTGCTTAACGCATAAAAATCGCTGCTTAATAATGCACTCAAATTACAAATATTATACAATCGTACACAAACCGCAACGCGGTGGTTAGACTGCGTGTCAAAGTTTCGGCTGCGGCAGAAGGCCAAGGACTCTGTCAGAGCTTTGTGTGGGACAGCACGAATGACAGTGAGTACCAAAGTACCAAAAAAAAACAAAAACAAATAACAAAAATGTTCCAACAATAAATAAAAGTCAAATAAAGTTGGTGAAGCCGAAACGATTTTTTTTGGCGAACAACTTGCTTGTTGTTGTTGTTGTATGACCGCGCAGTGAAAAAGTCAAATGTCAATGTAAAAGTTTGACACATCAAAACAATTTCTTAATCACCAGCGCAACGCAGCACAAAAATGATATCTGCCAACAGCAGCAACAACAATAACAACAACACCGACAGCAACAACAAATCGACTCAGCTTGCCGATTAAGTTTGCGCACAAACTTAAAAGCCATAAAAATATACAAATTAAACTGCGTCAAAGTGTGACACAAAATGTGACCGAACAGCAGCTGTAAAAACGCCAAAAACAACAACAACAGCAACAACGACAACTAAAGCGAAAACATTATGACATTTCATTGGCATTTACACGGATTTTATTAGGACGATGAATAAATTTTACAAGTTCCACATTGCGTCGTTCTCGTGCCAACGTGGTCAACAACTAAACTAACAATAACAACAACAAGAACAACATAAACCACAACAATAGCAACATTGGCAAATATGTAGCACGCACTGTGTGCGTCGTCGCCGGGGATTGCGGCGCGTGTAGAGAGTTGCGTTGTACCGCAGCATGGCACAAGTGAGGTTAGGTTAGGTGGCAACATGGCCGTACAGCAGCGGAAAAGTTGCGCGGCTTGTTATCGCGGCAATGTCGTCGACAATAATTCGACGACACTGTTAATAATTATGAGAGCACGCGGAAAATTGGCTTCCTGCTGCGAAGAACACACACCCACCGACACAACGACAACAACAACCACAACAAGACAACGCCCCAAGCATTGACTGCTCGACTCCGTACACTGGCAGCAGCCGCTTGTTATCGCTCGCCGAGGACACACAGCCAAGGAAGCGCGGCCGAAACTTAACAACTTCACAAGTACACACAGCGCGTCCTTCAGCGCGCCCACAGCAGCAACGCACAACGCACAACTGACGACGACGCACGCGAAACGTCGAAAATCCGTCTGCCGCTGGCTGTCTCGTGGGAAAGTGCCCAGCAGTGGCGCGCCACGCACGCACTGTGTCAGCTCGCCTGACGTACGTAGGCGCGTCTTATCGTCGCAGCCGCATACTCGTACATAACAAGCGGTATTTATTTGTCGTGCCGTTACAAGTGCGCCACACCGCAAACAGTGGCCGCCCCAACGCACCAACATTTCAGCCAAATAACAACAAAAATTACCTCCGCGCTCAGAGCATCGAGCACGCCAATTCGTTCCGCTGGCAGCGTACGAAAATTTGATTATGCAAAAGTTAAAATTTAACGCAACCAAGTAGCGACGCAGTGCACGGAAATGCCAACAACCTCTCGACAGTTCGCCTAAACGTCGCGTCGTTGCCAGGCAGTCGGTTATTATTAGGAGAAGTCGAAGTGGGTACAACGATGATGATTATGGGGTGAAGTGTGCTCGTTTCTGGCTGCTTAACGGTACGAAAGTTTCCGCCATTCGAGTTGCAACTCCGATTATCAGGTTAATGCCTATTAAAAGCAGAATTTGCCAAGTTTGCACAGAGTAACAGACTTCGCTTGACTTGCACACGCGACACGAGTTACGATGCGAATTGAGCGACAAGACACATGAAATGCGATTGAGTTGGCAGAGGCAACTAACTTAAGTAGGAACGAGTAATAGATTCTGTGATATTGAGCGAAGAGTTGGATTAAGCAACAAGACAGTTGGCAACTTGGTTGACAAGTATTCGTTTGAGCACTGCGACAGGATGACTAGAGAATCGAAAGTTTGAATGAGAAACTTGACAAGCGAGAGTTTGATTGAATATTTATTGATTGAAGAACTAAGACTTCGAATGAGCAACTTGACTATTGAGAGTTTGAGATTTTGAATAAACAATTCAACGATTGAAAGTTTGGCTGACAAAATATGGGGATCGTGAAAAGACCGAGAGTTCGAATAAGCAAATCATAGATCGAGAACTTGGCTGAAAAATGATAAAGCTGGTGAAAAGACCAACAGTTCGTATAAGCAACTCATCTTTCGAGGGTTCGCTTTTGAGGCTAATTACAGAACAAAGATTTCAAATAAGCAACTCGTTAATAGAGATTTTGAATAAGCATCACGACAATCAAAGGTTTCATTGAATACTTATTGATTGAAGAACCAAGAGTTCGAATTAGCAACATGACTATTGAGGGCTTGATATTTCGTATAAGCAATGAGAATCGTGGAAAGGCCGAGTGTTCGAATAAGCGAAACTTTGATCAAAAATTTGGCTGACAAATTGTGAAGCTGGTAAAAAGACCGAAAGTCCGACAAATTATGAAGTTGGTGAAAAGTAACAAAGTTAAAGATTTTATTGACAAATTATGAAGCTGTCGAAAAGACCAGAAGTTCATATAAACAAATCATTGATCGAGAATTTGGCTGGCAAATTATGAAGCTGGTAAAAAGACCGAAAGTTCATATGAGCAACTCAACGATCCAGTGTTCGGTTGATCTCTTTTGAGGCTAATTACAGAAAAAAGATTTCTGAAGATAAAGCTGATGAAAAAACTATAAGCAACTCAAAGATCCATTGTTTTGTTGAGAGAACAGGGAGTTCAAATAAACAACCCAAAAATAAATGGTTTGTTTGACAGCTGAAGAAGCTGATGATTGTTGAGAGAACAGGGAGTTCAAATAAGCAACTCGACAAACAATGCTTGATTTGACAACTGATGAAGCTGATGAAAAAACCATAAAAAACTCAAAGATCGACGGTCTTGTTGAGAGAACAAGGAGTTCAAATAATCAACTCGACAATCGATGGTTTGTTTGACAACTGAAGAAGCTGATGCTTGTTCAAAGAACAGGGAATTCAAATAAAAAACTCGACAATCAATGCTTTATTTTCCCACTGATAAAGCTAATAAAAAAACTATAACTCAAGTATCAAAGATTTGGTTGGCAACTGTTGATGTTGTTTAGTGAACTGAGAATTGGAATAAGTAATTCGATTATTGAGCGTTTGGCTGGCAGAGTATGAGCAGTTTTGATAAGCAATTTGACGTTCGATGGCATAGCTGAAAACTAGTTAAATTATAAACAGCGGAAGCTGTGCCGATTACCGAAATTTGGCGCCTTAGTATATTGACAGAAAAAGTAAAAAATTAGAGAAGATTTGTAATTGACAGCATTTGCATATATCCAGCGTTTTTTTTTATTGAATCCTGCTGAGTATAAAGCAGCAAATTTTCTTTTGTTTTTTTTTCAAGAAGGATACACAAAAAACTTAGTTATAAGGAAACAAAAATGACAAAATTCATAGCTAGAATATGTAATTTCTTGTTGTTGCTATTGTTTCTCATATAAAATATGCATTTGGATTGTTAGAGAGAATAGAAATTCAAGCCGCTTGATGACAGCAACATTAGTTAGACGTAGGCAATTGTGGCTTCAAAGACTTTGGACCTCACACTCTCGCCACTGTTTACTTCCTGCACTAGCAGGGAAAAAGTTTACTCTGAAAACATGTTACGAGGTTCTCACATAAGTTGTTTGGAAGAGTTAAACTCAAACAAACGAGGTGATTTTAGTGGGTGGCAATGTGTTCCTTCTAGAGGAGGCAATATAAAGGGTGTGCACACCAAAATCGGGACACTTGTTTTCTGATATAAAAATAAAACGAAGTAATCTAGAATTTTGTTTGCAATTTATTTCTATTCTGCGGTCTTTAAGGTATGATATAGTCCAGATTTATTTATATTTTTTTCCTCCGTATGCCACCAACCGTACTTTTCGTCGGAGTCCTGCCATAAATTTTTGCACGAAAAATTCGTTCACTTTTTTAGACCCCCTCAACCACTTCCTCCGGAACTCTTCTTCTGTCGATACCCTCGCAACACTCTTCTTTAAAATGCCTATAACTATCGACCACTAGTTTTCGATAGGGCGGAGTTCCGGGCTGTTAGGCAGATCACACTCGCGCTGTACATATTCCATCCCATATGGAGAATATTCTCTTCATACCACTACAGAGATTCCCTTGAGTAGTGGCAAGTAACCAAGTCAGGCCAAAACAAGGGTTTTGATGTGTGGCGACGAATGAGAGGCAGCAGTCTCTTTTCGAGACATTCTTCCCGGTAAATATTGCCATTCATTGCACCAACTGTTACAAAAGGGTTTGTTTTAAAACCACACGAGCAGATGGCTTGCCAAACCATGGTCTTCTTTGGGAAGTTTGTCCTTGATTTCACCTTGTATTCATCTGCAACATCTTGACGATTCGTGGCTGCGTAGAAATCTTGCCCAGCTAAAAATGTAATGTTGTTCAAGCAGTATGTTTCATCATCCATGATCATATCCTTAGCAAATTTTCGAACTAGTTACGACAACGGTTCTACACGGTGAGATTTCGTTTCGCGTCCCAATCTGGTACTACTTGAGCCTTGTAACTCTTCAAGCTTGCTCGTCTCTTGGCTTTCTGGACGAACGATGACGATTTCTCCACGATTTAAGCCACCGAACGACTTGACATTCGCGGATTTTTTTTTAAGTGCGGCAGTCACTTTCTTCGTGCATCTAACATTCTTCTGGCCATGGTCACCACCACTACCTGCCTTACGATCAACCCTCAGCCTTTCATTACAATTTTTCAACACTTTACTGCATGTCGATGGTGCAAAATTTAGCTTTTTTGTAATTCGGCGTATACTGAGGTTAGGATTCGTAGTGTGTTCGTGCAAGATGAGTTTTCTACGTTCGTCTTCGTTTGCCATTTTCTCACTAATAAAACGGGTTTTGCAAAATTTTTTTACTTGTATATTGAAAGCCAAGTCATGGAGTACTTACGTCTAAAATTTTACTTTTCAAAGACTTTTATTTTAAAAGATACAGGGGTTTTAAAGTGTCCCGATTTTGGTGTGCACACCCTTTATTTATAACTAAAGTTCTATTGATTGCTGTGACTAATTCGAGAAAGACCCTTTCGATCCAGAGGAGCTTGAAAGGAGGTTTTGTACTAAGTCATAGACCAGTAACGAGGTACTATGAGCAATTTTTTATTTGCAAAGTCAGAACAGCACCTAACATTGACTTGAAGTATTAGAGCCGCTTGAAAGGTAGTTGTACTAAATGTTTGAGGTTTAAGAACTCGCTAGTTCAGTTCTTTACTTATTAGATCATAACAACCCATTGCCGAATTCCGAATTTCTCTCTTTTTTTCTAAGGACTTCTAAAATTTACTTGACGTATTAGAGCCACTTGAAAGGTAGTTGTCCTAAATGTTTGTGGTTTGAGAACTTGCTAGCTCAATTCTTTACATATTTAGTAAGTCATAAAAACCCCATTGCCGAACTTCAACCTGCTTCAAAATTTCTCTACGAATTCCTATGCATTGCTCGCCTTTCCAGTACACCAACAACTTTTTCACTCGGCCAAGCTAAACAAAGCCAGGACTTCTTCAACTCACTTCTTCTAGCAAAGACATGTTATTTGAATTCCAGTTGTACTCTTTTACATGAATCTAAATTTATCCCTTCACTCTGACACAAAGGGAAACAAAGCGCACTTTTCAACTGTGAAAAATCAAAGGTTCAATTCACACTAAATTACTTTTAACGCCTGAAGGGTGAGTTGTTTTTTTTTTGTGCCTTGACTTTTCAGAGAATCGTACTGCAAAAAGCAACCATTGAAGCGTGCATTTTTTTCTAAAAATCTTTAACACATCAAAGAGAGAGAGAACCTTTAGTATTTTTTTGATTTGGCATGTTTGCATTGGTCAAAGTTGAAGGTCAAGCAAATGAATCAAGTCGACTCACATCGGACTCAAACGGAGATTCATTCATTTATTTCGTTATATTTTTTTTCAATTTTTTTGTTATTGTACTCTGGCCCAAGTTGTTATTGCTACAGCAGCAACAACCGTTCGTCTTGTTGCTGCTGATGTTGCTATCATCGTTGTAGTTGTTGTTGTTGTTGCTGTTACCACTTTTATGCGAGTTGGAAAAGGGCACTTCAATGTTTTACTTCTACATCATCACGCGGCAAAGTGCTGCGCGAATGCGAAAGTAAAGTTTTGCTTCACGCTTTTAACACAATTTTCCACAACGAAAACTTTGAATTACGCGCACAATTTCGTATTTGGCTGCTGTGCGCCGGAGCGCTGCCAAAGCAACGTTGGAAATTTTGTGCCGTTCACGTTGCGTGCGTGTGGGCCACATGGTTGGCACGTGTGTGTGTGTTTGTGTACGGATGTGTGTGTGCATGGTAATATTTAATCGAATTTGTTTTATCGATGGCATCGGCAGTGGTGGTATTTTTATTTATTTATGTTGTTGCCGCTGTTTTCAGGGTTGGCATTCTTTTTGTTGTTGTGGATGTTGGTGTTGTTGTACGCCCAGCAGCTGATGAGCGTGATGAAGATGCCAACGTTGCAGTGCCTTGTTCCGCCTTGTTGTTGCAATTATATAATTTGGCCTGTTCGTTTATGAGCAAACGTGCTCAAAATGTTCGCTGCCTCGAGACTGTGGGCTGTTTTCGAGGCTCGAAGTCTGGCTTCGTTGTTGTGCTTTGTTTGTGATGTTTTGAGACCATTAAACTTGGCTCTAGTTTGAATGAAATGGAATTCTTCCTCAAGGCAAAGTGAATTTCACATAACAAAATTGTTTCTTTAGGCAGCAGATGTGTAGTGAAGTGGGAGCCTTAAAGGTGATTTTTGTTATAATAAAACTAGGATTTGCATTGTAGAGAAAATTGTGTTTATGTTGATGCAGGTAATTGTTAGTTTCAGGAAGTTTTTGTTGAGCAATTTTTAATAATTTGCTGGTGTTATAAATTTGTATTTTGTTATAATGTATTTTAGCCGGCCTCGATTGCTCAGCGGGTAGCGCGCTGGCTTCTCATACCGAAGCGCCCCGGGTTCGATTCCTGGCTTGGGCTGAAAAAAACACACACATATTCTTGTATCGCTATCTACATGAAGGGAATGAGAATTACAAGAATCGCCAATCTGCCAATCGCCGTTCGGATTCGGCGTTAAACTGTAGGTCCCCTCCCCTCCCTTTCATCAAGCAATACAACACAGCCAAATTATTTGGCGGAATATACATTCGCATCGAAATAATAGCAAAAATGTACCGGAGCCATTTTCATCACTTTTCATACTTTTTCCTTAAACAATTTGGGGCCTCAAAATATTCAAAGCTTTTATTTATTTTTCTTTTATTCTTTTTGTTTTTTGCATGTATTTCAGATTATAAATGGAACGTAAAGAGAGCATATTTTAAGGAATTTTAAGAATATTTTAAGGAAAAAGTATGAAAAGTGATGAAATGGGTATGGGATATTTTTGCTATTATTTCGATGCGAATGTATATTCCGCCAAATAATTTGGCTGTGTTGTATTACTTGATGTGTCGGCTTTCATTATACACCAAATGGTTAACTGATTTACAAAAAATGTGTATGTTTTTGACCATCAAAGAAAACCCCTTAAAATTCAATATTTTCCGACTTTGAGGTCCAATTACCGCGGCATTTTAAAACTTATAAAAATAAGTTGCATCGGAAAAGAAGCCGTGTGGTGTTGTTAATGCGATAATGTAAAAATCATGCTAATCAATTTTTTGGTTTAGAAATTACGATCAAAAATATGGAAAAAGTAGAGGAACAACTGAAAAAATGACACGGTACCTATATCTCACTAACTAGAGCTGCTAGAAAAAATCTGAGGGTAGATTCGAAATCAGCGCACCCAAATTAGTAAGAAACAGTAGAAAAACTCCATGCAACAGAAAAAAAGTGTTTTTTGTTGTCCTGTGTTACAAATTGTCCCGATTCGAAATATAAAAATATGTATAGCTTTTGAGAAGAAGCAGGTCGGATTTCAATTCGAACGGATTTTGCACCTATAATCATCAACAAATACAACCTCGATTACAGTTTTCGTCGACATTTTTGTGCAACCTATCGATGCTTCCTGCCTACCGTGATCACATGTTGAAAAAAACAGTGTTGCATACGCATTTCATACAGAGGCTGCCACCGCAACCTAACCTAACCTAACCTATAATTTATTTTCTTTCGGAAATCTCCCACTTTTGAGCTCCACAAAGATGTTTCAACTATTGGAATTTTGTCTTAACAAATATAAATCGAAAATTGCTTAATGTATTTTTAATCTAAAGCTACGATTTTCAACAAGAGGAAGTTGTGTCTTAGGTAAGGCTGGGAATTTTTAGGTAAAGTAAACTTTACTTATGAAAAAAGTGTATTTAGGTAGCGTTGTGTGGTGAAATGGATTATCAATTTGAAGATATGCGTTTTTTATGCAACAGGTAATTTTTTATAATTTTCTAATGCTGAAGGTTTAATGTTTTGGATCACAAGTCTGAGAGTCACAGATTTGAATACAGACTAAAATACTCAGGAAAACAGATGATGGCTTGTTTGACTTCTTAGTTGAACTACTTTTTAGAGCAGTAAATCATAAAATTTTGAAAATGTTTCTAGTATTTGAAATTTATTTATTTTTATTGTTATTGTTATTTGATTTACCAGGTATGCGCCTATGAAACATCTAGCGGTAAATAGCCGAATATTTATAAACTGCGGAACCGTATCAAATGTCATGTTTACTTCTTCTGTCATATGTCAACAATATTCAGTTCACAATTTGTCAAGTTTCATCCAACAACGCATTGTTTGACGCTCCGGAAAATGTCGGATTACGTGCCTACAAATTACGATTTGCGGACACAGTTAATTTTGTGTTACCATTTGAAGAAAAACGCTTCTGAATCGCATCGAATGCTTGTGGAAGCTTACGGCAAACATGCTCTTGGTCGCACACAGTGTAACGAGTGGTTCAATAAATTTAAAAGTGGTGATTTTGATGTGAGAAGAGAACAGCAAGAACAGCTCGCAGAACAATTGGGTGTTGACCGTCAGACCGTCGGAAAACGTTTAAAAGCAATGGGAAAAATTTTAAAGGTCGGTAGATGGGTGCCACATGAACTGACTGAAAGGCAGCAAGAAAACCGAAAAACCACTTGTGAAACGCTGCTCGCCCGGTACAAAAGAAAGTCGTTTTTGCATGTTAACCGCGGCGAAAGTGCGCAATCGACCGCAAGGCCAGATCGCTTCGGAAAGAAGGCCATGCTATGTGTTTTCTGGGACCAGCGTGGTGTCATATGGTATGACCTTCTAAATCCTGGTGAAACGGTTAACGGTGAACGTTACCAACAACAATTGGCCGATTTGAACCGTGCTATACGCCAAAAACGCCCAGAATATGAAGCCAGGCAACACAAAGTGATTTTCCTCGATGACAACGCACCACCACACCGCACTAGAGCCACCAAAGAATTGGTTGCATCGTACAACTGGGAAGCTCTTGCTCAGGCGGCTTACTCACCAGACTTGGCGCCTTCGGATTATCACATGTTCGCATCGATGGGCCACGCATTAACGGAACGGCGCTTCAATTCACACGCAGAAGTCAAAAAATGGATCGATGATTGGTTTCCGGCAAAAGACGAAACATTTTTTGGCGAGGCATCCATAAATTGCCTGAGAGATGGGAAAAATGTGTAGCTAGCGATGGCCATTACTTTGAAGAATAAAATTGTAATCATTTCCTCACAATAAACGTGTTTTTTATTCTATTATTATTTTTATTATTTTATTTATTTTGAGCTTCAGAAAGATGTTTCAGCTATTGGAATTTAATTTAATTTTTTTAACACATATAAATCGAAAATTGCTAAATTTCTTTTATCTAAAGCTACGATTATCAACAAGAAAAAGTTGTGTTTTAGGTAAGGCAGGAAATTTTAAGGTAAAGTTAATTTCACATATGAAAAAAGTTTATTTACGTAGCGTTGTGTTGTGAATTGGGGGTCTTAAAGGTTATTTCTGCCATAATAAAAAAATACAAATAACAAAATAAAACTAGGATTTGCAACAGAGGGAAATATGTGTCTTTGGTGAAGCAAGTAAATTTAAATTTTTAAAAATTGTTGCTGATCACTTTTTAATAATTTTCTAATGCTAAAGTTTCAATGTTTTGGACTACAAATCTGATAGTCACAAATTTGAATACAGACTAAAGTAATCAGAAGACTTCTGACTTCTCCTTGTTTGACTTCTCAGTTGATCTACCTTTTAGAGCAGCAAATTTCTAAACATTTTTTCTAATATTGAGAATATCCCACTTTCGAAAAATTTGCTTCAACAACAAAAATTGCTTAATTTATTCTAAATATTTTTGTATATAACAATCAGTATGGCATCTCTCACCAATTACGATTTATAACACTTTCCCTAAAATTGGTTTATGGGTATTCAAATACCCAACCGACAAGACAAACGCATAGCTGCAAAATCCTGTGGGAGTTTCAATTGTCAAAGTTTTTATTTGCCATGGACACTTGTGGCGTTAAAAAAAATATATTTGAAGCCAGCATATCTTCGCATAGAAGCGGTAAGGAGTTGCAACCCAAAGTATTCCAATTTGAGTAAATAAAAAATGTTGTATAGAGCAATAAAGTCAGCGCTAAGCAGGGAAATAAAAAAAGGTCAGCCCACAAGGACAATGCAACCTTCTGCTCCTTCTTCTTCTTTTTGGACGCAAGACAACAATAGGTGGTAATTACAATGGCTTTTGTATTGCGACAGATATGGCCCCGGCAGCATGAAGTACAACCGAGATTAACGAACACTGACCAACTTGGAGACTCGCCCGCCCACTTTGTGCTCGCAGCTGCCATAACACAATTGCAAGGAGCAGAAAAGGTAAAAGCCAAATCGGCCGTGGCTGTGGCAGGGGCCAAGCATGTTGACAGCCAACTTTTCAGGTCACACTGTAAACTTTGTGACTTTTCGTTGACACTTGGTGGGCGATAAGTCTATAAAATTCAACTAAATATTTGGCCAATTGAAATGCGTTCAATGTGTTGCAAGTCTTTGTGTGTTTTTGTATGAATTGTGTTAATTTTCAAAAGGCACTGAAATTGAAAGCAAACTCTGTTGAAATCGAGTTAATTTATTGGGTCAGTCAGTACTTACCGGGAACGAATATTAAAAAACCAAGGAGCAGCATCCAAATGAGCGCTTGCATGCTTCTTAAATCCATTAAGCAAAACTGTTATTCCAAGTTTAGTGTTGTTGTTTATCCAGTGAACATTTGTCGCTGGAGCAAAGCGTTTGCCACTTTCAATCGATCACATGTGCCCAGGCAGCGCTGCAGTGCTGTCGGAATTCTATTGCACACCAAGTCGTATTTATGTGTTTGTATTACTTTATTGTTGTTGTTGTTGTTGTTGTATATTTTATCTTGACTATTTATTGTGTGCAATGTTGCCGCGCTGCAGCTGCACTTAGCCAATACCGATGCCGTTGCCAAGCAAATGCGCACTAAATCTATACAATTCCTGTTCTTGTTGTTGTTTTTGTTGTTTTTGATGTGAATTTTGCTGTTGCAGCATCAAAGTTAACATATTTTAAGTATGCCGCCGCCACACTCGTCTCTTTGTGCTGTTTATGTATATTTTCGTACTCGAAGTCTTCTCGAATGTGTGTTTTCGTTCCTTTTTACTACTCACCGCTTTGCTCGTGCTTTGTGCTTTATTGTACTCGTATTTGGTTTTATTTTACTTGATTATTTTGTGTTTTGCTAAAATCGTTCACAGTACGCACACAGTGTTGCCGTTGTAGTTGCTGCGAGTATTGTTGTTATTTTCATTTTAGCAAAATTTATTTATGCAGCACAGCTCGCTCGAGCGGAAAAGGAATCGTTCTCATATGCTTTTTGGACAACGTAATGCGCGCTGTGCCATGAATTGCAAGAAAACACAGTCAGACAGTGAAATGGTGAGACTGTGTGGCATTGTTGAAGAAGGGGGCAACGACGTAGGGCAGAAGTTATAGCCGCCATTGGCGTAGCTGAGATTAGTGTTGTGAAGGGTTTTAGGTGAATTTCTGGTACTAAGGTAGTTGAGAAATATTTGTACAGAATAAAATCTGTGAAGCTATAAAGTAAACAAATAAATAAAATATAAATGAAATGAAAAAATGTACTACAAATTTAGAAATAAAATTTTAATTGAATAATGGTAAATTTGAAATAATCTTTACTTAAAAAGTCTAAGTCTTTAGTTAAAAATATAATTAAATTTGCAGGCACGTCGAAAGGTATTTAGGAAGGCAGAATAGGAGGTAGTTAGAGGTGAGAAGGTAGGTAGGAAAGTAGGTGGGAAAGTAGTTGAGAGAGTAGATAAAAAAGTAGTTGGAAAAGTAGGTGAGAGAGTAGTTGGGAATGTAGTTAGGAAAGTAGATGGAACAAAACAAAGAAAGATGGGCCTTTGGGGCTTCCGAGTGTACTTGCTGAGAACCAGCAAGCCGCCTGTCTTACCTAAACATAGAAAGATTGCTAGATAAGTATTTGAGTAAGAAGCGACAGATTTCAGTTGAGGGCTTTTCTACGAAATGGTTAGGCAGGGCGATAGGTAAGAATGAAGGAAGGTAGGGTGGAAAGCAGGTGTGAATGTAGGTGGAAACAAGGTTAGAAAGAAAGAAAGATAATGAAAGTTGATGGGAATGTAGGTAGTTATGAAGGTAGATATGCCTGTAGATAGGAAGGCGTAAAGGAGGTATGCACGTAAGTGGGGAAGATAGGTAGGAATGTGGGTTGAAAGGCAGTTATGAATGTAGGTTGGGATGGCAGGTAGGATTGAGGGTGGGAATTAAGTTAGGTAGGTAGGTATGCAAGTAGGTGGGAATGTATTTTAAAATAGGATACAATTTTTAGACACGTCAAAAGGTGAGAAAGAAGAAAGGGAAGTTGTTAGAGGTGAGAAGATAGGCAGAAAAGCAGATGAGAAAGTAAGTGAGAAAGTAGGTCGGGACGTAGTTAGGAAGGTAGAAGTAACTATAGATAGTTACGGTGCAGGGAGTCGGATGCCCAGTACCGGCGGTAGGTGGTGAGCGAGAAGGCCACCTGGCGTCGATATCCAGCAACTTCTCAGGCTGTGTGACGGGACCCCAGGTCATGCAGTCTACTAATGCTACTGGGAAGAAGGCAATGTCGCTTCAGCGACAACCAGCCTTAAAGTCGAATGAGGAGGGCCTAGACATAGGCTCCAGATTGTGCGGTCTGCGAATCGGTGCTGCCACCGACGATGAGGCTACCACCCTATCACAAGGTAGCAGCATCGAAACTCTGGACCCTGATCTGGAAGCCACTTTGCTAGGTGAGCCCCCGAAGGAGACTAAAGCTGAGGAGAGAACCGCTGATCAGAAAGCACGTAAGGCTTACAAATGTTCAGCTCAGTACCTCCGCAAAATGAGCTTGGTGGAACCGTCGTCCCTGACAAACAGGGACAAACTTCTCATCAAGAAACACCAGAAGATTGTTGCAAAGTTCGAAAGAAAAACGGCAACAGTCGGATCGGCGGAGCCAGGGAAACCTGAGGCCCCACATGGCCCTAAGGCAGCTCCCGCGGGGGGCGAGAGCGCGACGGCAGTCCACGCTGCAGCCAACAAGCCACCTAGTGGCAAGGCTGCTAAGGACCCAGCCGGCGCGGTTCCCGCCGTCAGCGGTAAGACAGCAGTGGTCGCTGGTAATACTGCGGCTGCTGCTGTTCAAGCTGCCAAAAGGACTAGCAAGCCGATCATCACCGGGGACGGCCCAAAAACAGCCACGGCTACCCCCAAGGCTGGCAAGGCTGCCAAGAGGGCCAGATCCGGTGAGGATGCTCAGAAGGAGGCGAAAAAACCAAAGACCCACCAGTCTACCAGTTTTTCCGTCCCCAATGAGTTGCAAGCAGCTGTTATTGACCGGAACGATCCCGACGGGAAAATTTCGGCCGCCAACTGGCTGCTTGTTGAATCAAAAATTCTGGATGCCATAGTTCGGGCTGATGGGGAGGAGACTGTCTTCGACGGAGCGGGCTGGCAGAAGGGCGTCAAGGTCATCGGCTGTGGGAACACGAAATCTTTGGATTTCATCCGTTCCGCAATCGGTGGCCTGGGCGAACTCTGGCCGGGCGCCAAGTTAGAGGTCGTCTCCCGATCCATCCTCCCTTTGAGGCCTATAGTCTCGGTCTGGATTCCGCCCCCGGTTCCGGAGGCTGAATCCATGCTGAAGATTATAGGCGTGCAAAACAGGGAACTGGCGGTCCAGAATTGGAGAGTTCTGACGAACACGAAGAGCAGGAATGGCATGGGAAATGATCTGACGATCGCTATCGATCGTCAGTCATACACCCACCTCATTCAGCGCTCGGGCGTCATCAAGTTCGGGTTGGGTTCCATCAAGGCACGTTTTCCGGGTAACCGTGAGCAAGCCACTGAAGGAACAGCTACGAGTGGTGCAAATTAACTTGCATCACTCCAAAGCAGCAACCCACGA
Organism: Melieria omissa; assembly: GCA_963971225.1. NCBI lineage: Eukaryota > Metazoa > Arthropoda > Insecta > Diptera > Ulidiidae > Melieria > Melieria omissa. The sequence goes on along the minus strand of OZ020267.1, from coordinate 64,578,514 downwards.
CTTGATGAGGTTCATGGAGGAGGAGGATATCGATGTGGCCCTGATTCAGGAACCGTGGATTGTAAGATCCAAAATTTCTGGATTGGGGTCAGGTCGATATAAATCATATCAACCCTCAACCGAAGGTAGGTTACGAGCCTGTATAGTGGTTAAGAATGACATTAATCTATTTCTTCTCTCCCAATACAGCAATGGAGACCTAACGGCGGGTATGGTTGAACGAAGAGGAGGGCATAGCCTGATTCTGGCGTCAGCGTACCTGCCGTACGAGGAGCTGGACCCACCATCCCAGGAGGTCCGAGACCTGGTCGGCTTCGCCAGTGCGAAACGGCACGCGCTGGTGCTGGGCTGCGACGCCAACGGCCATCACACGCAATGGGGAAGCAGCAACATCAACGCTAGAGGTGAGTCATTTTTTCAATTTATCCTTTCCACCTCTCTATCTATCTGTAATAAGGGCAACACGCCCACCTTTCAGAATAGGGTCAGGGAAGAGGTAATTGATTTGACTCTACTTTCCGAGGCAAGCGACGTCAGGGTTGACAACTGGAGGGTATCGGACGGCTGTTCCTTCTCGGACCACAACCGAATACTTTTCAATGTCAAGTTTGACACGGCTTGCACCCCACCACCTCTGAACCCAAGGAGTACAAACTGGGAGAAATTCGCGACCATCGTTCGTTCAAGACTGAGGCCGAAACGTTTCGCCCTAGTCACAGACGAACGCGCGATTGAGAACTCGGTTGAACTCCTAACGGGAACTTTGAACGCTGCTTTTAAGTCTTCCTGTACGATAAGTCGTGTCAAGAGGAAGCACAGCGACAGCTGGTGGAATCCTGAACTCCGACTACTACGTCAGAAGACTAGGCGACTGTTCAATAGGGCAAAGCTAAGCGAGGAGGAAAGGGACTGGGACGCGTACCGATCCAGTTTCAACGCCTTCAAGAAGGCTATTTGTAAAGCCAAAAGAGAATCATGGAGAGTCTACTGCGAATCCATAGACTGTGTCAATGAGGCGTCCAGGCTAAGGAAAGTTCTGTCTAAGCAGCATTGCGCTCTTAGCTGCATCCGCAAGCCGGACGGATCATGGACAGAGTCCAGTAAGGAATCGCTTGAGACTCTAATGGAGGCACACTTTCCTCAGTGTCAGGTTCCTACTGACTCGGATAATCTCCGTGAGCAACTCGGAACCACTACACCACCGAAAACTGTCGCCAAAATAGTGGACAAAGATAAGGTCGAATGGGCAATAAGGTCGTTCGACCCCTACAAGTCCGCGGGCCCTGACGGTATCATTCCAGCAATGCTACAACAGGCCGGAGACTGTATTCTACAACCCCTGGTAAACATCTTCAAGGGATGCCTACTAGGGAATGTAGTTCCAAAGCAGTGGAGAGAGGTCAAAGTAGTTTTTATACCGAAGGCAGGAAAGCCCAGCCACACTACGGCTAAAGACTATAGACCTATCAGCCTCTCCTCATTCTTATTGAAAACGCTGGAGAGGTTACTGGACAGACATATAAGAGACAACCGGGGACTATCTTCTGAACTCTGTAGTGCACAACACGCCTACCTCCAGGGGAGGTCGGTAGACAGTGCACTGCACAGCGTTGTAGATCCCATAGAGAATTCTTTGGCCTCAAAGGAGTACACAATGGCTGCTTTCCTCGATATAGAGGGGGCTTTCAACAATGTCACCACTGAGGCCATAACAAGAGCACTTCGTGCACATAGCGTGGAAAGCTTCGTCATCGGTTGGGTTGAAACGATGCTGCAAGACAGGATAATCAACTCAACGATAGGACCGGCTTCCATCAGAAGGAGAGCCACAAGGGGAACACCCCAAGGTGGGGTGCTATCCCCTCTTTTATGGCTGTTGGTAGTTGATGAGATTCTAAGAGTCTTTCAGAGAAGACGCATTAGAATAGTGGCCTATGCGGACGACATCATCATCATGATACAAGGCAAATTTTTGCCTACTATCAGTGAATTGATGGAATCCTCATTAGCCGAATTGTCAGTGTGGGCGAGAGACAACGGTCTAGGGATAAATCCCGAAAAGACCGAACTGGTCCTGTTCACCAAGAAAACGAAGATTCAGGAATTTGCTCTTCCCTGTGTGGAAGGGCATCCCCTGAAACTATCAAAAGAGGCCAAATATCTTGGCATAATTCTGGACTCAAAACTTTCGTGGAAGCGGAACATTGAGGAAAGAATGAAAAAGGGGCTCAATGCGCTGTATGCCTGCAAGCGAGCCTTCGGTAAAAGATGGGGATTAAAACCGTATATTATCCATTGGATGTATACGGCGATAATCAGACCCATCATTGCCTACGGTTCTCATGTGTGGTGGCCAGCCATGGACAAAAAGAGCAATCAGAGCAATCTGGGAAAGGTGCAGAGACTTGCCACGTTGGCGATTACAGGGGCGGCTAAAAGCGCTCCACGAATGGCTCTGGAGATGTTTCTGCACCTTCCCCCAGTGGACCTGTTCGTAAAGGCCAGCGCAGCAAAGACAATCCTCAGATTGAGGGAGTCTAACCAGCTGAGGCAAGGCGGCTACGGACATTCCACCATTCTGAACGTTCTTATGCCTAGCTCTACCGGACAAGGTCTTCTAGATAAGGCCACTGACTTCCTGGTAAAGCGCAGTGACTTCGAATCGAAGATTCCCATTGACTACCCCTCCAGGGACAACTGGCAACAGCCCGAGGTGGAAGGCTCTGCAGGAGTCTACTTCACCGACGGCTCGAAGACAGAGGATGGAACTGGAGCGGGTGTCTTCTGTGAAACGCAAAATGTCTACTGGTCTTATAGACTACCAGACTATTGCAGCGTTTTTCAGTCGGAGGTTTTCGCCATCATGAAAGCAGCGGAACACATAAAACATTCGGCACTTAGTATGGCCGTCATTTGTGTTGATAGTCAGGCTGCTCTTAAAGCAATTGAATCCACTGTAGTGAAGTCAAAGGTAGTACTAGACTGTCGGAAAGCACTAGGTGGCATACGGCAATGCAGGGTTCGTCTGTGCTGGGTTCCCGGACATAGTGATATCGAAGGGAACGAGCAAGCGGACGAACTAGCCCGTGCAGGGTCAGCTATGCCGGCGTGCGAGGCGGTCAACACGGTGCTACCACCGATCTCTGCTATGATGGGTTCAATAGGAGAGTGGCTTACACGAGCCACGAATAGAGCCTGGACAACCAGGTGCGATTGCAAGATTGCACGCACCCTATGGCCAGCACTCAACACGAGGAATAGTAAGTGCCTTCTGCGCCTCGACAAACATGCTGTACGCATGGTTACGGGGGTAATCACAGGTCACTGCGCCATTGGTGTCATGTTATGCAAATGGCGTTTGGCGACCGACGATTTATGCAGAAGCTGTGGAGATGAGGATGCAGTCGAATCGGTCGAGCACCTGCTATGCCACTGCCCATCACTACAAGGACGACGGCTCCAGACTCTTGGGGCAAGGTTCTTTGACGGGCTCGAGGAAGTAGCAGATGCACAGATAACCGATCTACACAATTTCCTCGCAAAGACCAAATGGTTCCCAAAAGATCCCGTTTGGATCTACAGGGATCCAAACAGATAAGAGAAGGACATCGGTTTCCGAAAAATGAAGGGATTCACAATGGACCCAACAGGGTCTCCGAGTGGAAGTGCCTGATGCACACACCCCTTCCGTAACCTAACCTAACCTAACTATAGATAGAAATGTTGCTTGATAAGTTTTTGAGTAATAAGCGATATAACTTGCTCAGGCGTTTCTTTGGTAGTTCAAGATGGTTAGGCAGGACGATAGATAAGCATGAAGGAAAGTAGACTAGAAAGCAGTTATGAATGTAGGTGGTAATGTATTATTCTTACTCAATTTAGTTATAAGGTAGGTATGAAAGTAGTTCGGGAAGTAGGTTAGAATGTAGTTTAAAAGGTAGATGTGCCTATAGATAGGAAGGCTGTTGGAGAAGTATTTAGGTAAGTGGGTGGATACATAAGAATGACAGCTCACGATCGAAGTGTAGAATAACTTTATAACCTGCTGAGGCAATCCTGTAGTACCACAAAATTATTAAGCACAGCGATAAGTAGATGGAAGGAGGGTCAATAGGTAGGTTAGACGGAAGATATGAAAAAAGGTGGGAAAGTAACTAAAACTGTATATAAGGTAGATATAACTGTATATAACAGTTGGGCTGAAAAGTTCGTATCGTTTCTATGGGACGGCGCCACTAAAATAAAATCAAAAGAAACGTGTATAAATTTGACAGCTGTCTGATTATTAGTTTGTGAGATACAGCATTTTGGGTGAAGCAACTTTTGTTATTTTGAAAAAAAGGATAAAAAGGAATTTCGTGTTTAAATGAAACACTATTTTTTGATGAAAAAAAGTGCTGCTGATACCAAAAAGTGGCTTGGTGAGTGTTATCCGCACTCTGCACCGGGCGAAGCAACCATTCGTAAGTGGTTTGCTGAACTCCGTACAGGCCATATGAGCACCGAAGACGATGAACGCAGTGGACGTCCAAAAAAAGCTGTTACGGACGAAAACATCAAAAAAATCCACAAAATTATTTTGGAAGATCGTAAATTGAGGTTGATTTGTATAGCTGACACTCTAAAGATATCAAAGGAACGTGTTGGACATATCGTTCATGAATATTTTGGTATGCGAAAGCTATGTGCAAAGTGTGTGCCGCGCGAGCTCACAATCGACCAAAAACAAGAACAAGAAGCATCTACTTCAGAGCAATGTTCAAAAATGGTAATGAAAAGTTGAAAGGAAGATCGCTATAATCGGTGTATCGCTCTCGATGGCAACTATGTTGAATAATAAAATCGAATTTTGCCAAAAAAATGTGTTTTTCTATAAAACGATACGAACTTTTCAGCCCAACTGTTAGTATGGTTGCTGATTTAATATTTAAGTAAGAACTGACATTTTTCAGTCGAGGGTACTCTGCACTATATTACTTGCTCAAATAACTCTGTGGTATCACGAATTTACAAGGCAGTACGATAGGTAAAAATAATCGAGGGAAGTTAGGTAGGAAGATGGGTAGGAAAGTATACGATAGGCAAGAATGATGGAGGGAAGGTGGCTTGAAAGGTGGATAGGAAAGTAGGTAGGAAAATAGGTCGAAGTGTAGTTACGAAGGTATGTGGGACTGTAAGTAGGAAAGCTGCTGTTACGTAAGTATTTAAGTTAAAGAGTAGATAGGTAGAAGAGACAGGCCTCGGTCTTTTGTCTTAGACACTTCACAACATGCTTTGACAATTCTCAATGAAGTAAAAATGTGCTCTGAATCATGCATAACCCTTTTTGTCCACATCTCATAAGTCAACAAAATTGGCCATAGAACCTCAAAAATTTTTATCATTTTCTAGTTAATACCGAATTATATGGAATATATATGGAATTTAATGGCTGAAACTGCTACTTGGATACATTGCAATGCTTGAAGGAGTGATTTCTACTACTTGATTCTGAAAAAACGCACACCCACCGCTACTTTTAGCTTGGAGTCAATAAGTAAGTTAATATTATGAATTTCCTTTTAATAACACTGAGCGATTCCCAGTTGTTCTGGGATGGTGCTAAATAAGTTTTTGCTGACAACTGACAATGTTTTTTTTTTACTTATGTGTAATGTTTAAAAAGAATACTTTCATTAAATTTTAATAAAAAAATAATTAATTTATAATTCATTTATTCTATTTTTGAATAACTCAACTTGAAATAAATAAAAAATAAAAACATAAATAAATAATTAATATTGAAAGAAATACAAACTTTCTAAAAACACGAAAATAAAAAAATATATAAAGAAAATAAATAAATACAAAATTAATAATTGAAAAAAATTAATTAAAAGATTAATAAATACACAAATAAAAAATAAATCCATAAAAAATAAGTAAATAAATAAATAAATTAGTTAAATGATAAATAGATAATCAAATAAAGAAGTTGAATGATAAAATGAAATTATGAAAAAAAATAATTTAAAAAAAAATTATAACAAAAATTATAACAAAATATTGAATAAAAAAACATTAAAAATTATATCAATAAAATCCACATATAAATAAATAAATACATGAAATAAATAATTATGTTAATAAATTATTAATAATTATATAAATAAACAAATTAAAATATAAATTAATTAATACACAATAAAATATAATCAATTCAATATATGTAATTATAAATACAATAATTAATTATATATAAATAAAAATACATGGAATAAAAATAATCAAATCAAAATATATAAATAAATATGTACATTATGAAGTAAATAACTAATCAAATAAATAAATAATTCAAATGTAAATAAATAAACATATAAATTGAAAACTAATTAAATACATAAAAAATAAATTAATAAAAAAATAAATAAAAAATATTAAAAAAAAATTCAAAAATTCAAAAAAATTAAAAAAAAAACATAATAAATAATACATTCGACCGATAACTAAATACAAAATTCAATGTTGTAGTGTTAAAAAATATATTATGCAAAAATCAAAATCATTATACAAAATATATACAAAAATCGATAACTAAATTAAACTAAAATCAATTCTAAACACAAATTTCAACAATAAAAAAGTATAAAAAGTATAAAAAGTACTATTTAAAAAAAATAAAAAAATCCAAAAAAAGAAAATAAGGAAGTTTAAGAAATTGTAAATAATTATTCTAAAAATGAAAATAACAATAAATAAAAATAATAAAAAAATAATAATAAATAATCTTTTCCACTTATAAATTTTAAGCTGATTATCCTTTAGAAACCTTAAAAATACAAAAAAATGTAAATAAAAAACCAATTAAATACACAAATAAATTAAGGAATATTTAGATAAATTAATAAATACAAAATTCAAATGTTGTAAGTGTTAAAAAACATTTTTTATTAAATTATTATTTTATTAAATATGAAAAACAACTAAAATATGACAAAAATCGATAGGCTGCTGTGTAAACAAAATTGTGCTAGATGACTATTGTGATCCAAAATATAAAGATTTCTCTTTGAGAATTTTAGTTTTCACAGCCACAGATGATGGACTTTGATATGTTATATATACATTTGCAGTATGTATGTAACAGTTTCAACTATCAAATTTCTCTAAGCATGTTAGTTCTCCCAGCATATTGTTCGAAACTGTAAAGTTGGCCAATCTTTTATGGTGTTTTAAGTACGGTTCGAGTTAAATTTTTATTTAGTCATGTCAGGCATTTTTCCAGTCTCAAATTTATATGAGACATTTATGACACCATTCTATTCTGGGCAACCTAAGCCTTGCTTCGAAGCGCCTCCATAGCTAACGACGCCACTGAACTCATATATTTATTTCAGATCTGGCTTGTCTGTCAACTTTGATGGCAACGACTGGGGCAGATTATGGTACAAAATTGTGCAGAAAATGATTTAAATGAATTCGGCAAACGACTGTACACACACACATACACACATAAAGCAGAGACACGCGCACGTCAAAAAAAGCGAAAAAGTCGCAAGACAAAAAGAGCCCAAGTCGACGGCACGAAGTCCTCAGTCAATGAAGCACAAAGCATAATGGTAAACAAATGAAATGTGTTCTGGTCGAGTGAGTGGTGAATGTAAGGCAATGTGAATTTGCCGAAAGGGATAATAGTTGCTCAAGTGCTCGACAGCCGCTGTTGCTGACGCTGACGCTGATGCTGAATCTGCTGGTGCTGTTGCTGGTTCTATGGTTGTTTGTGTCATATGTGTAGTTGTAGCGTTGATTGTTGTTGAGTGATGCTGAATGTTAACAAGTCAAATAAAATGCCAAATCAAAGCAACGAAGCAATGGCAAATAAAAAATATGTGTGCGTGTTCGCAACAACAAAACGAGAGCGTCGGAAAGGATAATGCGAAAAAATATGGGCAAACGCTTGACGACGGCCTTTTCCGCATTGTAGCAACCAAATGACCGAATACGTGCTGATGAAATTCAATTTACTATAGTGATTTTCGTCATTTGGGCCGTTTGACCGTTAAATCGTCGTCATTAGAATTTAATTTGAATCGGACTTCATTCGACGTTCATCATGATACACAGCACTGTCGCCGGCCCGCAATCGCAATCACAATGTAAATTGACTTTTTAAAGCACTAAAAATTTTTTTGGCTTTTTGCTTTTGTTGTCGCTTTCGCATTGTCCGCAGCAAACTACACTACACTACACTACACTACACTACACTGACGGCTGTCAGCCAGCAACTTTTATTTATTTTCAATTTCCGCACACGATTTGCCATTGGGTTGACCGCGTTCCGCGCGCGCACTCGCTCGCCTCGCTCGGCTGGTGTTTTCCTTCAATCACACGTTTTCACAATTTGTTTGCTTCGATTTGTTTATTTTTTCAATTGCATTTGCCCTACGATTTTTGTTGTTGCTTTTTTATGTTTCGTTTGTTGTTGTTTTTTTTGTGGTGCTGCTCTGATTGTGATTTCACTCAGCATGAATCGTCGCTGGCGTGTGTGAATTTTTTATGCGTTTCTCGCACATCACGTTACACCGGCAAAACTGAAACTAAACCATTGAACAGATTTTATTGAATGGTAATAAGACTCGCAGATTTTCGGTCCACTTCTCGCGCGCGCTTCGCCCAAAACAAAAACAACGCGCAACGCTCTCGTCTCTCGCACAGCGTCCGACCGACACGAATCGCCGTAATCTCAACGCACTCAACGTGGCGTATACGCAACCTGCCTTGGCCGCTGCTGAGCGAACTGACTGTAAGTGCTAAAGTGCTGTGCGTGTGCGCTTGGAAGTGTTAGTGCAAGTGTGTGTGTGTGAGTTGCAAACAGTTTTGCCGCCCGTTGATGCTGCAGCGTGCGCTGTGCTTCTTTTACTGATAAAATTTGTGGCTGCTGGCTGGTGGCTGCTGCGCTGTTGAGCTGCTAACCTGTGTTGTGTTATTTTGTTGTTGATAAGGTAACAGCTGTGGTGCTGCTGTTGTAGGTACTGTTGTGCAGAAATGGAGAATGCAAACTTAACATTTACATAAAATCTGCCGCATGTCAATGTTAGCAACAGAAGTGGGTTACAGTTGAAAATTTTTGAAACTTCAACGAGAAGGATAAGTAAGGGGAAAAATTAAGTAAGGAAGAAGCAAATATAGGTAGGTTAGTTGTTAGGTTAGTAGGTCGTAGTTGACTGGTCGTGGCGCCATGCGTTGGTACTCTATTGAATCCTAAACGAAACTCGCTGGAGATACGTTTATGAGCTGCAGAAGTGAGCCATTAGTACTCCTCTCCATTATTATCCTTTAGAAAAAGCCTGAGTCCTACTAGTTTGACTTCTCCCAGCCCCAAAGAGCTCAGAGACGCTCAGATTGTTCAGATAGCAAAAAAAATAGCAAAGAATGTGTTCTATTGTAGGTTAGGTTGTTGAGTTTGAAGTAGTAACCTTCTTACGAAAGATGTGATCTTTATTGAGTACAAAGAAATGGCACGCACCGCCGTCCCATTTGAAGTTGAAAAGGACGAAGATTTTGTTATTAATATTTTTATTGTTTAGTATAAAAAGCTCAATAGGGTTAGTAGCAAACGTAAAAGCCAAAGACTTTTAGTCTACAATAACCACAACCGCGCATGAACACATACAATCTAAGACCATTTCTTCTTCCTCTGTGATCTGAGTTGCACAACAAACCAATTGAGGAGGGGGAGAAAAGATGAATAATAACTATTTAGTGATATTTGTGCTCCAACCTAATCTGAAATCATAACCATTTAGCTCTTATAAACCTTCAAAGGCAAATATGGAACGAAACATATAAAAGCCAGCAAAGATTTGCAAGACGTGGCAAGCAGAGCTTTTTGGGAATCACAAAAAAGTTCAACTAAAGAATGTCTGAGGATTTCTTATGAAAATGCCAACATTTCGAAGCCCTTTGAGCCATAGAAGCACCAAAAACTGATTCACTTTTGGAATAGAATAAATAAAAGTTAAAAAGTTTGCAAGATGTGGCAAAGAAAACCTAAAGAAAATCACAAACAAATTCTCCTAAAAAGTGTCTGAAAAGCACCTGAAATTGAATCACTTTTGGAATAGAACGAATAAAAGTCAAAAAAGTTTGCAAAATGTTGCAAAGAAAACCTAAAGGACTGACAAGAAAATTCTCCTAGAAAGTGTCTGAAGATTTCTTATGAAAATTCCAACATTTCTAAGCCAGTCGAGCGTAAGGAGCTCCTGAATCGCTTTTGCAATAGAACAAATAAAAATAAGAAAATTTTGCAAGACTTGGCAAACAAAGCCTTAAGGAAATCACAAAAAAGTTCACGTAAGAAATGATTGAAGATTTATTAAAGGAATGCCAACATATCTGAGCCCGAGAAGCTGTAAAAGCACTTGAAACTAAATCACTTTTGGAAAAGAAGAAATAAAAGTCAGAAAATCTTGCAAGACTTGGCAAAAAAAACCTTTAGGAAATAAAAACAAATTCCCCTAAAAAGTGTGTGAAGATTTTTTATGAGAACGCAAACAATTCTAATCCCATCGAGCCGTAGGAGCAACTAAAACTGAATATATTTTTGAGTAGACAAATAAAAGTCAGAAAGGTTTGCAAGGCATGGCAAACAAAACCTTTAGGAAATAAAAACAAAAACTTTTCCTTAAGGGTGTCTAAAGATTTCTTATGGGAATACCAACATGTCTAATGCCAACAAGAAGTGAAAGCACTTGAAACTGAATCACTTTTGGAATAGAAGACACAAAAGTCAGAAAAGTTTGCAAGACGTGGTAAACAAAAACCATCAGGAAATCACAAAAAGGTTTACGTAAAGAATGTTTGAAGATTTCTTACAAAACTTCCAACATTTCCAGACCCTCGAGCCGTAGAAGCACCTAAAACAGAATCTCGTTTTGAATAGAACAAATAAAAATCAGAAAGGTTTGCAAGACGTGGCAAAGAAAACTTTCGGGTAATCACAAAAAAGTTTACCTTAAAAGTATCTGAAGAGTTTTTTGTTGCATTATTAAAAATTTACAAGCAATTCGAGCCAAAAAAAATTCCTGAAGTTGAATCAATTTTTTATTGCAAAAAAATACGCTTCACGCTGGTGCAGTTTTCAGTTAATAATCTGTCGAAATGTTAAAAAAATGTCAATGTTACTGAATTTTAAGAATTTATTGAATATTCTACCCTTTTTAGAATTATTCAACAAAACATAAAATGGCACAAACATGCCTCATGTTTAAAAAATTTTTGAGATATATCATACTTTATATCTTAAATGGTTTTCAAACTCGAATTTAAACTAACAGTAACATTTCTACTAAAGACAGCAATGACCACTGTTGCCTCTTTGGCATTGCAACTCAATGATTCTCTGCTGCTCAGAAGAGAGACGCGTCACTTTCGACTTAACAGCCTGCAAAACCAACTCACATTTGGCCTAAATGCCAACGTAACGAAAACCCGAACGCTCAGACACAAACGGCTGCCGCCCGCGTGAGCACACAGCGCACACTGAAGGCGGCACTGAAGCGGCATCGAGCGCGGCTGTCTGCCTCGGCATTGGGCATCGGTGTCAGTGTCGGCACAGCGACCACATCTGGCGCTGACACGCGAGCATGAAATTAGCCGCCTTTGCATGAAATTCAATTTGACGCAATTGTGCGAAGACAGGCGGCGGCTGTGTGTGTGTGTGTGCGCAAATGTATGAATGTGGCTGATGCTTGTCAAATGTATGTATGTGTGTGTGTGTGTGCTTGTATGCAACATATGCGCAGAATTACGCTGTCACTGACACGGCGCGCAAAAATTTTACATTTTGCCCATGAAAAAAAACGCACACACACACACAGAGAATTTTTGGCAAAAAACTGCAAGCAGCGACAAAAACAGAAGAGAAATTTTGAATGCACTTGAGTGGTTGTGTGCGTGTGTCTGTCGCATTGTTAATAACTAAAATGCATGAATGTGAAATTGAATGCATCCGCCAGTGGCAGCGCCACGCCTCAGTCGCGACCACTGTGGACCGCTGCAGCAGCGACTAAAGCGAAAAAGCGGAAACCGAGCTGTTGGCGCTGCCACTGCCGCTGTCATGTTGTACTTGTTGTGGCTAATGCGGTGTGGTCCTGGCATGAATGCCTTGCCGTGCCAGCCAACCATCAGCCGCCAGCCAGCCAGCAGCTACAACGCGCCGCGGCCAATGCTGCGGCTGCATGCTGCCTGCTGGCTTGCACGCTGTTGCCCAAGTTAACAAATTTCATGTGCATTATGTGCCATATGGGCGAGAGTGCGTGCATCTCTGTGTGTGTGTGTGAGTGTGTGCGGTGTCGAGGTCAGCCAGCGTAGCGTCAAATAAATTTGAATTAATTGAGCTTATCTTTGTGAAATTTTGAATAAAGGCAGACACAGCCGCCATGCGTCGAGTGCTGTTGTCGACGTTAGGCTGCGAGGGCATTAAGGCTATTTGGCATGATGTGTTGGCCATATTGGCCGTGTTGCATGCAACTGATTTTGTATTTTAGATGTTTTGCTGCTCTTCTATGTGTTTATGTTGGATGCTTCCTGCATGTCCTGGAGCACTGCGCAGTTAGTTAGAAAATATTTGGACTCAACGTTGCTGATACTCAGGGCGAGTGCAGCTGGCTTGTTGAGCGTTCTAGGTTTGAAAAAATATTCTTTTAATATTCGCCAGGAAAAGGAAGCCGATCACTTTAGTGTTCTGCTTCGGCAATTGCTCAACCGTAGGGACTTTCAGTCAGCAGGAAGCTGGCAAAACGCTTGTATCATCATGCAGATTTTCACTCACTTTAAGTAAATGAAATTTTAATGTACATTTTCTGTGTCAAGCTTGAAGCATTTTTGTGAATAATCAAAAGTTTAAAGGGGTTTAAAGCTCAAGTCTTTGTTTTTTGTTTAAGAATTAACACTTTGTAATCACTTTTCTTCTTAAAAAAAAAAATTTTAAGAAAATTGTCTTCATTCGTTTCACTTACCCATTCTCTTCCTTCATTCTCTACCATCCATTATGTCTAATCCCTCCACTGATTTCCTTACCGTCAACACCCATTCCAGCCATTTGTGCAGCATTGGATTTCAGTCGGTTGTGGCCATTACATTGTCTGCCATTAATTGGCAAATTAATGACTTTACCTAATATTTTCAAAGTAATTTTCCATACTCGAGCTTAGTGCAGCAAAATACTACCAAACATTTGTGTGTTTGTGTGCAGATATTGGAACCAGCCAGACATTAGTTAGACAACTAATGCATGTTAAGAGTTTGTTAATGTATTTTGCAGGAATTTTTGCAAACATTCGCCAAATGCCAATTAATTAACTTGGCTTGTTAGCCAAATCACCGTGTCGAGTGTGTTGTATGTAAATATGAAATTAAACATTAAATATTGGTTTTTTGCATATAACTTTTTTTAATTAATTATGGCAGTTTAATAGTTGTGGTGAATTTTCATGCTTGAATAGCATTGCAATTCTTGGTATTTAAATTTTGATAGTGAAATATTGTTAATAGTGAAATATTGACCTACATTGGAGAACCAAAATTTGTTTATGAACAAAATTTCATGTGAAAAATGTGTTGGAATTAAGTGATTATTTAAGCATCAACTAAAGTTGTAAATGAAAGCATATGAAATAAAATTTAAATTTAAATAGGAAAATTCTAGAGAATTTATTTATTTATTTATTTAAGTCTATTGTACATTAAGTAGCTTACAGACTAAAAACGGATTAGTACAAATTATTTAAAGTAAGTGTTTAAATTATGTTTAAATGACAATTTAGAAGATGAAAAATCAATAAAATTATAAAGCAAATTAACTTCAGCCAAAGTTCTAGCCAGGGCACAGTGATTCGTTCCATAAAAAAAATTCCAAAAATTTATAGTCTCAGAATTTAACGATTTTGATGTCATTTGAAAGAAAAAGCTCCAACTAATAAAACCCTAAATCTATGCAAAAAATCAATTAGTGTCTGTGCAAAAGGGCCTCAAAGTTGAAACTTTTTTCAAAAAAAAAATTGATTCATATTTTCTGTTTTTTAGTCTATTGAGTAAAAAAAATGTCAAAAATACATGGTTACCAAGTATTTTCTTAAACTTTCAATATAGAATAAGAAATGATGTGTACATTTTCGCTTTTAATGTTTACTCTACATTTGCAAAGCGTAGGCTTTTACTTTACATTTAATGCAAAATATTTTTCTAAATTAAAAATCTGAAAATTGGCAAAACTTAGAGGAAAATATCTAAAAAGTATGTGAAAGTATGTTCCTGGATTTTTTTTATTATAAGAAGCATTCTTTCTTTGTCGGATAATGTAACTACATCCTTCGATATCTTCCGATCTCAGAAAATAATTCAATTTGAAAAGTGGTCTAAACACTTATTTTTCCACAAAATTTATTTTATTTATCCCTAAAAGTATGCAATCAGCATGAAAAATGATAAAATCTGCAAAAATGCAAAACATACATCTATTATTATCGTTTTTATTGCAAAACCAGAGCGTCCTAAGACAATTTCTGGTACTCTTTGGAATAATTAATGTTGACGTTACCGATTAAATATAAAATCTGAAAAATTTAGCCAACACACTTGGTGCTATAGCTCTCCAAAAATGAGGAAATTTGCAAATTTAGGTCTCAGGCATTGCCAAACTACAACAGTCTAAGAAAAACCAAATAGAGATTTCAATTCAGCAGACCATGGTTAGCTAGTATACAAAATTATGAAGAACGGACCACTCCTTCTAATTTTGTCCCGCGTTTGTATGGGGTCGAATCACTGTGCAGGGGCGCAAATTGGGCGTAGTTTGTTCGAAAGCAGGCAAGATTGAAAAATGCATAATTCCGCAACTGTTTGGCAGGAACATGAAAATTGATTCTATCAAGCAACAAGGGACAGTGAATACCACGAGTAACTAAATCAAATACAAAAGTCATAGAGAGAATCTTCCTCCTGCCTTCGAGGGACTTGATATGCAATAAAGAGCACATAGAGTAGTACGACGGAACAGGGTCAACAAATCTCAAAGATAGAAGTGCATATCTTAAAAACACTTTCTAGACTGATATGGTCTCAAAATAAAAACCGCATATTCAAGCACCCCCCTTCAATTCAACCCCCTCAATTTAAACCCCCTTCTTCTGAATTTAAACCCCATGTCTTCTTTTTAAGTAAATTTATAGTCACAAACATCATTAAGATGCTTTGGTTTCCTAAGCTAAGTTTTGAACTATCATATCCATTATTAAATTTGTATTCAATAATGTTCCGAAATTTAGTTCTGCTAACTAACGCAGGCGTATTCGTTTCGCTGGATTGTGATGGGTTGGTTGAGTGGTTTCTATCACAGCTAGATAACACAATCAGACATGAGGTTTTTGCTCTAAAATCCACTATCACTACCACTATGAGGTCTGCTGGGACATTTTTCAGTGAATTTTTTTTCATTAATCACAATTTTCTTCCACTAACTTTTGTTTGGTACTTTTTACCACTGTCACTACTAAATAAAAATCAATGATTAGTGGAAAAAATTCAGCTATCACTAAATGTATTTAATGGAAGTGAAAACAATTGAACACCATTGGCACTTAAAGTGCCGTTTTGGTGTCACAACCTTATTTGTGTTGATGTTGTCTGATGTTTTGAGTCCACTTTGTGAGATTCACCAAGTGTAGAAGCCTTCTAATCTCCATGGTTGCAATTGTTCTGAGACCATGAGTCCCGGGAAGAGAGTCCAGAGCAATCGTAGCCTTTTCCTTGCTAAACCCGGACATGTACATAGAAGATAAATCAACATCTCCCTCTGGTTCTCCTTACAACAACTGCAACAACGGTAAGGCAACAACGGCTATGAGCCTCAGTGAATCTTGTGGTATTCCCCCCGGTGCTTTTAAGCAGTTGCTGAGGTGTTTCATACCACATATACCGCTGACTCAGTTTCTTAGAAACATACAACCTACAAGTTTCAACCGCAACAAGATTCAGTCCTGCAAAGGATTATCATCTCTTACGTTTCACATTTTCACATATGTCTTTAGGCAAATTCGTTTGCATTTATGTGTCTTGTTTATACCCAACAAAGATACCAAAATCCTTAAAAATCTAACATTTCAAATCTAATATTCATTGGAAAAACTCTTCACTTCAATCAAAGCTAATCAAAACTTTAACTTATCTAAGTTTATTCTAAAATCCTATGGCAACTTTCTCCTAAGGTCATCAGTAGGGAAAGCCTTATAAAATTTCCATAACAATATTTTTTAATGTAAGTTTTTTTACCCCAAAAAAAATTATCATATTTTCTTTTGTCGGTTTGTCCTTGAGCTGAAATTTTGCAGCAGGGTAAGAAAAAAAATAAAAACAATAACAACTACTTCTGCTCTACTATATCTGCATTTTATATACACACATATGTATCCATCTAAGTATACAAACATACATTTTACGTCGTCTAAACGCTGTAAACTTGTAGCGTTTCAAACATTTTAAAATCCACAAATTGATTTCGTTTCTTCATGCAACTCGCTTCGCTGTTATTTACCAATTTTCCGCATGTGTGTAAAAGTTAGTCTAATTCACCCAAAACATTTGTACATTTCTGGCTGGCATTTGCCTTTTGGATGGACTGTCCGATTCAACGTCCTGCGGACTATGTGACCGCACGTCCAACTTTAGACCCACCGGCTTTGCACAAAAAGTATATTTTCACAATTTTCACACATTAACTATGCAAATTTACGGTGGCACCCACTTGACGTGCATCTATGCAGCTACATGCATATATATTTACACATGCCTAACTATATAGTTATGTACGTGTTTTTGTTGTGTATGTGAGCGCTTTTCCTACAGCAAAAATAAAATGAAATTTTTCACAAAATTTTGCGCAAATTCATTTACACGGGGGAATTCTGCATACAATAGACACACACATACATAGACACAGGACAACACACACACACATACATATTCAGACAACCACACACGGTTGCATGCTAACGAATGTGACTAGAGTGCTGCCAATGCGTTTAAAGTCAGAAAAAACCAAACGACACAAAAACCGCCCGAAATATTTTAACAACAACAACAACATCCAAATAAAAGCACCGAATGAAAGCAGTGTTAGCATAAAAATGGGAAAAAGCATTTACAAATCCTCCAGGCAGCAATTATACTTTTTAGTGGGCATTCTTGCCACGTCGCTCACTGTGGCAGCCATACAAATCTCGGTGTATGTGTGTGAGTGTGTGTATGTGGGTGTGAATATTTTTGCGGTGCTTTTTTCGTGCTGCATATGGCGCAGCGCGCTGAAGCATTTTAGGCGCATTATCGAGACAGATACGGGGACTTAAACAGCTAAATGCTTTAAGCCAAAAATCAGCATGGCGGCCAAGCAAAGTGGCCACAAGCACAAAATATTTAAAATTACTCGTACACCCGAAACGAACCAAAGCAAGTGGCAAAAGCCAACGCTGAATGTCGAAAAGCCACACACCAAACCAAAACGAAAGCTGCCAAGCAACACTTGACAGCGACAATGTGTTGCCACACCTACACACACATACATTTTACAAACATGCATACATAGGTCCCAGCGTGGTTTGTCGTTGTGTGCATTTCATTGTGATGTGAGTGGTGTTGGTACTTTAACCACCGTCAAGTGGGAATTTGTGGTGTACACGGTGTGCATTTTGTTGTTGTTGTTGTTTTTTGCACTTTTATGGCCGCTAGCTGATAGATTCAGATTGCGCCGTCAAATGCTCTATAACAATTTTCAAATAAGCTACTTTGCCTTTGTTGTTGTTGTGTTTGTTGGATTATACTGGTGCCAGGCGCATTATATTTTTTTGTTGTATTTAGCAGCTACAGAATTCACATTTATGATTTTGCGATTAAATCGATGCTGGCATTTTGATTGGAAATAGCTAACTGCAGCATGAAAAGGCGAAAAGTCAAAGTGGCAAATCGAAATCTAAAATCTGCATGAATAAAGGATGAGTAAATGAATATGGACAAAACGAAAGGAATCGCATAGTTTCGATTAGATGAAATATAAAAAATTTAAACAAATATTTTTAAATATTTGAAATAAATAAAAAAATATTAAAGACAAATTTTAAATAAATAAAAAATATTGAAAAAATATGTATTTCAAACAAATACAAAATATTTTTACAAAAATTTTAAGTAAAAATAAAATATCTTATAAAGTTTTATGTAAATACAAAAATATTTAAAAATTTTTTTAATAAATAAAAAATATTTAACAAATTGTTTATGAATAAAAAATTTTAAAGAAATAAAAAATATTTAAAAAAATTTTAAATACAACACAAAAAATTTTAACAAATTCGACATAAATAAAACATTAAAAAAATATTTTAAATAAATACAAAATATTAAAAAATATTCTAAGTAAAAATAAGATATTTTAAAAATTTTGAATAAAAACTAAATATTAAAAATTTTTTTTTATAAATAAAAAATATTTAATAAATTCTTTATAAATAAAAAGTGTGAAAGGAATGTTTAATAAATAAATTTTTTTTAGTTTTTATTAAATACAAAATATTTCAACAATTTTAAAGAAATAAAAAATATTTGAAAAAAAATTAAACACAACAAAAAAAATTTGAAATTATAAAAAAATATTTTAACAAATTTGAAATAAATAAAAAATATAAATAAAAATATTTTTAATAAATAAAAAATATAAAAAAAAAAATTCTAAGTAAAAATAAAATGTTTGAAATGAATACAAAATATATACAAATTTTTTTAATAAATAACAAATAATTAACAAATTGTTTATAAATAAAAAGTGTTAAAGAAATTTTTAATAAATACATTTTTTTTTAATTTAAAATAAACAAAAGATATTTCAACAATTTTAAAGATATACAAAATTTTGGAAAAATTTTAAATACAACATACAAATGTGCTTTTTAGGTACCCAGATATCCTTAACCCTTTCCTTCCCATGGTAGCCATATGGCTACCAAATTCAAATTTGGAATTTCGATGTATAATTTTCGATTTTTCCTCATTCTATGAATTGTATCGCTTAAAAGAAACATTGTTCTGCGCTTTTTCAGGAAAATATGTAGTTTGTTTTTATGGGAACATTGAAAATTGTTAACATTTGTGCAACGGTTCCCGCTCGACAGGGCAGCAGAATTAAATGGCAAAAATGTAATATTGCTCTATGTTTAACAAAGGACACCAAGTAACTCTAAAATTCTAACAAATAACTCTAAAAACTTGTAAATAAGGGACATTTTGTTTTCATATAAAATATGTTTTAACTAGCTGGGCCCCGCGGCTTCGCACGCAAGCTCTCTTCTTTCACCCGATACATATTTTGAACGCATGGTTGAACCCATTTTGATTTAAATAAAAACATATGTCGATTATCTTTGATGCCAAGTGGTTCTAAAAACTGTGAAGTCAAAAGGCCCTTTAAATCATGAGTTTTCACATTTACTCCAAACAAATTCTTAACCCTTAGTTTACCACGGTAGATTTCGATTTTCCAAAATATGAAAAGCACATTGTAATTATTTCCCGATTTAAGTGCTTTTTGTCCAAGTTTGAAGTCAAAAGGACCAATAAATCGTGTTTCCATGCAAACTGTCAACCCATTAACACCGTTAGATTTTGATTTTCAAAAAAGTGAAAAACACGTGTCAAATTATTTCTCACTCAGAGTACTTTCACAAAGTTTGAAGTCAGTGGCCCCATTAATTCATGTTTTTTTACAGTTTCGCCATAAAAACTTTTAACCGGTCGTTGACCGATTTTAATATTTGGAAAAAATGAAAAACACGTATCGAATTATTTTACATTTGAAGTACTTTAACCAAATTTTAAAGTTAGAAGGCCAAAAAAATTTTTTCTTCATACATACTTTTAATCCGTCGTTGATCCAGTTAGATTTCGATTTTGAAAATAATGAGAAACGCGTGTATAATTTTTTTATTTCAAGTATTTTTATAATTTTTGAAGTCAATAGGCCTATCGATTCATGTTTTTTTTTCGAGTCTACCCTTAAACAAATCTTAACCCATTGTTGGTCCAGTTAAATTTTGATTTTCGAAAAATTATAAAATACGTATCGAATTAGGAAGTTCGAAATCAATATGTCTCTTAAATCACTTTTCTTCATACAACACCTTAACAGATGTTTTTCCCCTTTACACCCCGAATTTCAAAAATCCCGTCTTAGCGGAGGTTCATTTTTCAAGATGTATCTACAGTTCAAATTTCATGTTTGTAGCTTTAGCGGCTTGGGCTGAGCGATCATGAATCAATCAATTAATCAATCAGTCAGTTAGAGCAAACAATCTATGTATATAAAAATGGAGGCGGTACCACGCCCTCTTGACCAATGCTCACAACTTTCTTCTAGTCGAATTGTGCTACTAAGTGGAAAGTTCGTACCAAGTTTCACTGATGTGTGTGTGTACTGCATAACTGTCTGAGCATAAAAAATGTGCCACGGCCATTGACCAACGCCGATCAAATCTCATCAGTAGAATGACACATCTATGAAACGACGGTACACCAAATTTCAATGCTGTGCGACTTACAATTCCGAAGCTATTCCATTTAAAAGAAATGAATTGTATGGGCGGTGCCACACCCCTTTGTTCAATACCCACCTTATTCCCTCTGCCGAAAGATATGATTAATTGGTAGGTTCATACCAAGTTTCATTGATGTACGACTTACAGTTCTGCTGCATAAAAAATGTGCCACGCCCCTTGTTCAACGCCCATAAAATATTATCGGTAGAATGACACTTCTATGAGACGATGGCATATTCAATTTCAATACTGTGCAGCTTACAATTCCGAAGGTATTCCATTTAAAAGATTAGAGTTGTATGGACGGAGCCACGCCCTCGTCTTAAATACCCGCTTCATTACCTCTGCCGAAAGATATGACTAAATGGTAAATTCGTACTAAGTTTCATTCATGTGCGACTAACAGTTCCAAAATTATGCGGATAGTTTGGGTCAAACAAATGTGCCACGCCCCTTGTCCAACGTCCATAAAATTGTAACATTGGAATAACACATCTATGAGGCGACGCCTCACTAATTTTCAATGCTGTGCGACTTACAATTTCGAAGCTATTCCACTTAAAAGATTTGAGTGGTATGGGCGGTGCCACACCCCTTTGTTCAATACTCACCTTATTCCCTCTGCCGAAAGATATGATAAACTGGTAGGTTCATACCAAGTTTCATTGATGTACGACTTACAGTTCTGCTGCATAAAAAATGTGCCACGCCCCTTATTCAACGCACATCAAATTTTAACAGTGGAATGACACATCTATGAAACGACGGTACCCCAAATTTCAATGCTGTGCGACTTACAATTTCGAAGCTATTCCACTTAAAAGATTTGAGTTGTATGGGCGGTGCCACACCCCCTTGTCCAATACCCACCCCATTCGCTCGGTCGAAGGACATGATTAAATAGTAAGTGTGAACTAAATTTAATTGATGTTTGACTTATGGTTCCAAGTTTATTGTCTAAAAATGTATTCTGGTGGCGCCACGCCCCATTTTCCCGACTTTTCTTTTTTTATAAACCTTCACGTAACAATTTCGAATAAACCCGCCGAAGGAAGTATCCAAGTTGGTCCAGCCGTTCTCGAGTGATACGCAGTCGAATGGACCACGATTCATTTTTATATATATAGATTTTGCTTCATAAAAGACCAGTGTAGTCTAGTGTAGTATGGCTACCTCCTCCTCGCACCTCCCACTGGAAAGTCGAAACCATTTTAAATATGATGCAAAATACTTTTAAATAGTTCTCTCGTTTCGAATAACCAACTTCCAATTTGTTTCTATGGCTATTTCATAATTCGGGCAGGAAAGGGTTAATGAAAGCATAGCATTGTAGGTATTCGTAATAGGTGAAAAACGATGACCAACTGTAGACCGTCTAGAGCTGTCTTAAAGATACCTTAGAGTAGTTTCCTAGATGGAAATTCAACCTAACCCAAGAACCTAAATTTCTTATACGAAAGTCAGCGTTGGTGGTATTCATAAACGGTGGAAGGAGACTACTTTGTACACCGACTAGAGCAGTCTTAAAAATGCTCTGAACTAAAGAAAGATATTCCTAGACTGAACTTCAATCAAGCCAGACCTTTTGAAGAACCCAAATATCTTATATCGTAATAGCTGGAATGAGACTACACTGTAGACAGTCTAGAACAGCCTTAAAGGTGCTCTAGACTTAAGGTTCCCAGACTGAACTGTAAGCAAGCCAGATATTCTTTTAATGTACCCAAATCTTTTTACTGCAATCACAGCTTTGGTGTTATTCCTGATTGGTGGAATGAGTTCATCAATTTCACACAGTCTAAAGCAGCCGTAATGGAACCAATAAGCAATGAAGCCAGAAGAGTTGTTAGTTCAGCTCAAAGAGCTCTCAACTATACACTCTGCTATGTAGTTTGCTACTTTGTGGTTGCTCAGAGTAAGTTCACGCTTTTGCTGGTTTGCCAGAACAATTGCTGCGAATAGTGAACACCGCTTTTGGTTCCAGCAGTGATTTAAGTATTGTATTGCTTTAAACTTTAAACTAGATTTTGATATCTGAATAACACTTTAAGTTCAAAAAAATTCTTAACATAGATATACATACATATCTCATTACTTGAGATGTTCTGTAGCACTTCTTCTTCTATACTCTGTCTTTCTTTTCCTGATAACAGTTGAACAAGTAATTACAAAGTTCAACGTTAATTTGAGTTTACAATAACTTCTTAGCTCTATTCGACTCAACTTTAATTCGTTCTCAGCTCATTTCAAATTGAAATCGTTGCTAGTACTACTTTGATTTTGAAATTACAACAACGTTCACCACATATTGCGTGCAAACAAGTGCAGCAAATTGCACAATTTTTTTGTTTGCATTGGGGGGAAAAAACTTGTCTATGCGAACACACTCAGACACGTACACACAAAAGCAAAGCATTAAGTGCACGCACACACTTAAAAGATAAACGTGTAAATAACACATTTGTATGCAGCTATTAATACATACAAACAAACATATAAAACGTTTGCACTAACTCAGCTCATCACATCTGTCCCATAGACGCAATGACGCATCACTCATCATCTTTGCCATCTTTAATGTACAAAACATGAGTGATATGACAACATGATGAAATATATTGAAATTGGGATGATAGGTTAGGTTAGGTTAGGTTAAAGTGGCTGTCTAGGCACGGGACTTGCCGAAAGACACACTTAGGCCACGAAAAGGGCCCATTGTGATACCACAAAGAGTGAGTGATCTGACTTCCTGCAAGTTAGGTGCCTATACAAGCCAATTTGTTTTGTGGATAAAACCCAGCAAGTCCCTAATATTGACTGATCTGAGGTCATCCAGGTTATCGAAGAATGTGGAGCCCAGGGCTTTCCACCTTCGTATAGAGAGAGCCGGGCAATGACAGAGAAGGTGGCTGATAGACTCTTCCTCCTCCGCATTCTGACAGCTACGGCAGAAGTCCCGACTGTCAAGACCTAATCTATAGGCATGACGACCAAAGGTACAATGTCCCGTAAGGATCGAGACGATCGTATTGATATGTTGTCTGCTGAGCGAGACAAGAGTTCTAGTGCGCCCGGGGTTTAGGGTGGGCCAAAGTTGCTTTGTAATTGAGCAAGTACTCTCATCCTGCCATCTCTTGTTGGCTATGTTGAGGAAGGAAGATTGAATAATAAGTTTACATGTAGCGAGAGGGATACCTACTGTAATATTAACGTTGTCATCTGAAAGGGTGGTGCCACGTCTAGCGAGCTCATCGGCTATGCAGTTTTCCCTAATATCACTGTGGCCCGGTACCCAAGTCAGAGTGATGTTGTACACCCGCCCTAGCTCATTCAGCAGAGATCGGCAGAGAGAGACCACTTTGGATGTGGTGAAGGCCTTCTTGAGGGCCTTGATTGCTGCCTGACTGTCCGTGAAGATCCTAACGGTTTCACCAGAAAGGTTATGCTGTTTTAGCAAGGACAGGGCTGATGCCATTCAAAAAATCTAATAAAGTGATTCAGAGGATCTCGTGTGATTAGGTGTAACTGCATCACTATTCAACTTAAAATGTCAAGTTTTCATTATCGAAAATAAGTTCTTAGTCAACGATGTACTTAAAAGTAAGTATGTTGAACTTGAAATTGGGAATTTATAATACTTTTTTACTCACAAAAGTGAACTGCTAACCTTGTTTTCCTTTTAAATTTTTAAGTATTTAGATTCTATATTTTTTTAAATCTGGTTGCTGAATCCGCTAGATGAAAGAAATAACTAAATAAATTCAAACTCACTAACTTCTGATTTCTGATACAAAACACTATCCACTTAGCCACACTTGCCTAATATGACTTTGATATACCAGCGGTTAGTGCGCTGACTTTGCACACCAGAGACTCAAGGTTCGATTCCTAGTTCGGACCGTTAAAACTCTCATCTACTTCTATACCTATTCACTTGAAGTGAATGAGAATTACCCATAAGCAATGCACAATTGCGTTGTTGACAGATCCTCATTCTCATTTCTGCCAAAAGCATCCAAGTGAAGAACCCGCAAATGTGAAAGAAAAAACTGCTAACTGCCGTTCAAAGTCGGCATCAACCTATAGATAACCCTTTTTCCCAAACTTTTTAAAGTGTGTGTCATAACACGTGCTGAAAAATACTGTTAACATCAGAAAGACCACAAGTTTTCCATACCTACCGCTGATATCTCGAAAAGTACACATTGGACTTGGTTAATTTTTCACAAAATAAAATTTTGAAAAATATAAAATTTTTAACGATTAAAAAAAAAAGTCACAAAAGCAAAAGTTGATAGAAATACTAACGAATATAGAAATATTCAAAAATGGAAAACCATCAAAATGACCGTTGAAACCGTAACCAACCTAAGTCATAAAAATCGGCAACAGCTCTAGTCACATTCAATCCATATAAAATGTAAATGGGAAAATGTTTTTGGGAAGACAACATATAAAATTGTATTTCTAAGTCATATAAATCCTAGTAATTTCCTCTTATTCGAATTTTTTTCCAAATTTAGTAAAAATATTTTCCGAGACAGTCCTTGTTTCTGCATTTAAAACCTCTTTTTTTTAACTTTAATGATGATCAACAAGTTCACTACGTCACCAAGTGTCATTTGTTGACACCGTTAATGACATGCGACGAGTGTTTGGTCAACTGGGATGCGACAAATGCGAGCGACAGCGTGAGTACACATGCACCTGCGCTCTGTGTTCCAGTGTTAGCGCACTTCAGCGAATGTAGTTGCGTAAATTTTCAAAAGCAAATGATAACCTCATCAAGCCGATGGATGGACAGATATGCTACATACATACATACATATGTGCACATATGTACATTTAGCTATACATAGCAATGTAGATGGTTGGATGAATGGATTGCGCGACGGTTGGCGCTGCGTTGCATTGCGTTGGTGTCGACTGCACAGTTGGCTGCTCGGATGTGGCAAGCCAAAGCGGTTACTTAGGCTGATTCATTGCTGCCATTTGGTGTGTGTGTGTGTGCCTGCCAGAGCCCGTATGTGGGCATGTGTGTGTATGGCAGTGTTTGGCTGTGTGCATTTTGGTTTTGATTTTGCCGGCGTTGCTGCATTTCGCCACCAATTTACTGCAATGCGTATTAAGTTCACGCATTTACCGCACTTTGTGTGTGTGTGTGTGTGTGTGCGAAACACTCCAATGCGCCTTTGCAACTGTGTACAGAATGGCAACAATTCACAGAATTCAAGCACTAACTGGTTAGTGAAAAAATATGCTGCTGACATTCGTTAACGTTTTATGGTAAAAAGCAACAAAAAATCAAAAGGACTGACGCCTAAATGTAGACATAATTTGGCTCAATTAAGTAGAGCATGAAATTACATATTCACATTTGTCATGATTTCTTTGGTGTATTTGATATTTACTTACAAACAAATATATTAGTGGATTGTGGGCGTTTTGCGCTTCGCATTCATGAAGAAAAGGATCCTACAATTTTATCACAATACAGAACGGTGGGTTGTCATAGGTGTTTTATGGTTCTCTCACACTGAGACTACAGGACATTCATTGTACCATGTTGCTGCTTGATTTTACTGTCCAAGCAGAAAGTTGGGCATATTAGTAGAAATAGCTTCAGGTTATATCGGCTCATTTTGAAGCCCACAACAATTTGTACTTAGGACCTTTTAAAAGATCGCAGAACCAGTTTGAGCTCCTAACGAAGCTAAACAGACTGCAAAAAAGTCCTATCGGCTAGAATTCCCAGTGTGTTGAAAAAGATTGTTTTTCGCTAAGAAAGTATTGTACTGGACTCATGTGTACAGAAGATGAAGTACACTTCCTTGCTTTTTCTCTTCCTCTTCTTGGTCTATGTAACTCTTGAAGAAATCATTCGAAATCAGTCTCAATAGTTTTGTATGGGTTACTTGACCCCAGTAAGAGAACATGTCCTCTGCATCTGGTCTGCCATCAAGTTCGTCGAATTAATTGAAGTGACGTTGATAGGCTTGAAGCGTTTGCGAAAGCTTGCCAAAGTTTTGTGTTATCAAGGATCACTACTTCAACTCCTAAGCAGATCTCTAGCGGGTAGCACGCTGGCTTGTCATACCAGTGGGTCTAGGTTCGATTCTTAGTTCGGACTGGTGAAACAACCCTCTACTTCTATTTTGTGGTACCACAAGGGACTCATATATAGGCCTAAGTATGTCTCATACAGAGGCAGCCACTATAACCTACCTACTTACCATCACTACGGGCCATTCGTGACTTCACAGGTATCTACATACCTACCTATCCCCCAGTAACCTATCAGAACACTAAAGCTAAGGTCCCACGATTGTCGCAAATGCGCCGATCTGGTCGGGCAATGACTACGCAAAAATTGTCTATTGAGCAAGTCTATTGAGTTTTTTATTTGGATCACACGATTGCCCCAATTGCAACAAATTTTGTCGGCTCAACCTAGCGAGCAGAAATATTGCGCCGAACGATTTCATAGGTAGGTCACACGATTGCCCGAATCGAAACAAAAATTGAAGTAAATTTTCAAAATATTTCAAAGCACCGACAAAATTTGTCGGCCCCTATGGTTGGCGCTCGAGTTGCCGACAAAATTCGGCTCAATTTTATTTCGTTCGGCGCAACACGAAGCAGATCGAGTATTTTTGACATTTGCGCCGAAATCGAATCGAGTCCACACGATTGGCATTAGGTTTTTTTTCAAAATGCGTAAAATTTCTACGCATTGCGGCAATCGTGGGACCTTACCTTAATAATGATTCTCAATTGATCCCATTTAAATGTGAAATTCTCTCTGAAATTAATGGAATACAGTAGCGCACGCGAGGGGTTTTGGTGTTCAAACCCTCAAACACAAAAATTCTTCTTCTTCTTCTTCTTCTTGACTAGCAAGACAGCCCTATAACGAGACTCTCAGAAAAAAATTGGTTTTGAATGGTATTCGGCTCAAAAGTTGTACGAAACCGCGTCACAATCAAATCCTTTGTGCGCCACTGATGGAATAAATAACTTTTTTTTTAATTTAATTCCTTTCATGGTTTTCAGCTGGTCCCATTGTAGTAGAAAATTTTCATTAAAGTATATAAAGTATAGAAAAAATATAATTTTTTAATTCAAAATTAGGAAACAAATTAGGAAACTGCTCATAAGTTTTTTATTTGTTTGGAATCAAAATCTTCTAAAGGTACGATTACACGATGCGTCCAACGCACGAATTTTTCGTTATATTGAACAAATTTCATTCGTGCACTGTGTAATATATGTACGAACGTGTACGAATGTTGTCGAATTTTATGTGCGTACACATTCGTCTCGAATAAAAATTCGTTCATTGTACGCACCGTATAATCACCCCCTTTGTGTCGTATAATCACTTCGACAATATTTTCAAAAATTCGTGCACGCATAATGTGCACGAATAAAATTTTCAATTCGTTCAAGGCATTCGACAACGAATATCATTGTGAAATTTTCAAATAATTTTCTTAACTTTTTCAAGTCCGAAACTGCGGTATGTAACTTAATAATATCAACAACTACCAAACACATTATTAATACGTAATTTTCAGCACAATGGAAGCAACACCCGAGGAATATAGGATACCAACAAAAAAACGGAAAACAAAGGTGGAAAAGAAGTGGGAGCATGGGGATATAGAAATCCTTATAGAACAAGCAGAAATGCATCCTTGCTTGTGGGATGCATCGAGTAAGGATCATAAAGATCGAAATCGGCGTGCCAATGCGTGGGAAGGAATTGCACGAACTTTTGAGGGGCGATATAGTACTACTGACTGTAGTACTAAATGGCAGTGCTTAAGGGCCACGCACCGAAGTGTATGCAGCCAGCTGAAAAAAAACAAGTCCGGGCAAGGTGCAACTACTCAACCGATATGGCGCTATTATAACGCTATGTCATACATAACTGCTGCAGAATTATCATTTAAAACGATGTCGGTCAGCAACTTGGTAAGATGGTGAAGTGTTATGATATTTTGTGTGTAACCGATGTTGTTTATTGGCAGCCTGATAATGACGATAGCAATAACATCATATTAGTGGTAGATCAAACACCAACAGCACAAGCGGATTTTGGCAACACCGACAGCAAAACAGCGATTACTGGCCAGCGCAAGTTAAAATCTAAGTCTGTTAATGGTGCTGCTGCAGATGACACACGTGCGATGGCTACAAAAGCACTCGAGATGGTGGTAGAGCGGATGGACGCAACTTCAGCTCAAGATAGTGCACAGACATTTGGAAACTTTATAGCATCGCAGTTGCGCGGCCTTAATAACGATATCTCCAAAAGAATTCAGAGGAAACTAACTCGTGTGATGTTTGATATGCTGGATGAATACGAAACACAGGTAAATATTTGTATAAACACAATGAATTTTATTTTATGTTCTCCTTACATCTCTTTTCAATTAGGATTCGGTGGAGCTAAGCGCTTCCAGCAACTCAACAAATCAGGCTGTCATTGAAAATCCTAATCTATCCATAAATGAATTCATAATAATTGATAACTCTAACTAATTAAATAAATTACAATGCTGAGAAATTGTTTTTGGACAAAAAATGTTTAAAAGGGTCGTTTGTGGGCTTGAAGCTCATGTGTAGAAACATTAAACAAAGCTAAAGCAAAAAATGTACTACAGTTGTACAAAGATTAATAGCAAAGCCAAATAACATGTGGATATCCGATGGACTCGACAGGTCCGTTAAGTATTTTGAGTCACTGAATTTGAAGTCGGAATTGAAAAGATTCAACATTTTGGTGGTTGGTGTGAATCATTAATTTAGATGATCCCACTGCCACGGTGTCGCTCCCTCATTCATAAAATATTCTTCAAATTCTTGCCGAATTTGCTTTGCGTTTTGGGAAATGTTTCCACGGTTTGCTTCCAAGGACAACAAGTTGCTTGAGGCCGGCTCTCTTCGCCACTCGCCCGGAATAATATCACCGTTTTTATGAACTCGATCACCCAAATTACTTGCTCCTTTGCGCACCATTAAAAAGTTGTGCAGTGCGCAACAGGCCAATGTTACTTTTCGTGTTTTTACCGCATCCAGATGAATTGGTGATCGAAGTACACGAAACGTCGCTGACATGATGCCGAATGTGTTTTCAATGGTACGACGAGCGCGACTCAGTCGATAATTATGTATGCGTTTCGGTGGTAGTAAATTTCGCATTGAATATGGTTTCATTACATGAGTTGTTAGGGCAAATGCATCATCAGCTACAAATACATGCGGCACTTCGATCGAACGACCAGGTAAAGGCTTTGGTGGTGGCAAATTCAATTTGTCATTGTACAGCGCACTTGCAAATGTGCATGCATTAAAAACGCCGCCATCAGATGATCGCCCATTGCATCCAACATCAACGTATATGAATTTATACTCAGCGTCACATATTGCCATAAGGACAATGGAATGGCTGCCTTTGTAATTGTAATATACGCTGCCTGCATTTGGTGGAGCGATCATGTTAACATGTTTGCCATCAATGGCACCCAAACAATTGGGAAAATTCCAAACATTTTGGAATTTTTCCGCAATTTCAGCCCATCTTTCTGTGCTTTCTGGTACCTACAATGAAGGCAAATATATGTTCACGAAATTAACAGAAGAATATGGTAACTTGTGTATCCTTGTGAAGGTTGTGGGGCATAACCCTACTCATGTATATTATATATGTAAAAACTTACTTTTAAATACGATGGAGATAATGCAGTATATATGGCATCGAGCACCTCGGGTATAATTTTTGAGATAGTGCATTGTGGTATTCTAAATAAGTACTGCAATGAATGAAACGAATTTCCGGTCGCCAAAAAATGTAAAGTCAAAGCCAAGCGCGCATCGGGTCTAATTGCAAGCCGCATGTTTGTATCCCGCTTTTTAATCATCGGGCGTACAAGTGATAGTAGGTGATCAAACGTCGTTTTGTCCATTCTATGAAAACTAGAAAATAGACGCTGCTCCATTTGATCACCGACCGACAGCTCTCGTAACAAGTTGTTACACACTCCTTGTTCATTTCTTTTTCTTAACCACGCGGAAACCCATGTTGAACGTGGGCGCCTTTTCTCCTCATTTGCGTCCAGAAGCAGTGAAATAGCCCCAGCAATGATGCACGCATTTTCTATGTCCTGCGACTGCAATGTTGTCATATCGTATTCTGTGTGAAAATTTTATTGTAAATTGTATTGTTTGTTGTTGTAATGTATTGTTTTACTTCAAAAGTGCAATTCACTTACCAATACCTGTGGTGTTTTCAACTATCGAGAAATGCGTTCGCAATTGCACGAATTTTTTTTTATTCCGTGACGCACACAAATTTTCTAATCCGTATAATATGTCGACGAATGTGAGCAAATGAAATTCGTGAAATATTTTTCAAAATTTTATTCCCCACATTCGTGCACGAACAAAAAATTCGTCACGCATAAAAATTCGATAAGTTGAACGCATCGTATAATATGTTTCAATACACATATTTATTTCGTCATATTTTGGCCAAATTTTATACGAATTTTTGGGACGAATTATTCGTGCGTTGGACGCATCGTGTAATCGTACCTTAAGAGCATTTCGGTTCGATTAAGACTCAGAATAGTGTTCGGATCGTTGTTTTATAAATTTTTACAGTACTTGGAAGTTGTAAAGCAAAGAGTTAGTAAAAAATAAGTTCTAAAGCTATGAGCTACAACATGGAAACAAATTAGGAAACTGCTCAAAAGTTTTTTATTTGCTTAGACTCAACATTTTCTAGGAGCAATTCGGTTCGATTAAGACCCAGAATAGTGTTCGAATCGTTTTTTTTTATACATTTGTACAAACATTAGAAATTGTAAGGCGAAAAGTTAGTAAAAAATAAATTCTAAAATGATAGGTCAACTAAATGACCTTGAATCACCATTGGCTCCGATTTGCTGCCATCATGAGAAACATTTCATATCATAAAATGATCCAACCTATAATTCTTAATTTAGTTTGTATATAGTCACCTTGTTCACTATAGACTGAGATAGGTTTTTTCACAAATCATGAAATTATCATAATTGCAATGCGCCCAAAAGTGCGCTAAGTATTAACAAATTGGTCCATAACGAGCGAAAGCAATATTCTGGATAATTAATTCATGCGCTGATTTTGGTCGCTTGCATAATTTTTGGAAACAACACTCACTCATATACACACACACACACACACAAATAAAGTCAATTAAAATTGTGGCAGGTGCAGATATACACACACACACACTCACACTCACACACAGACAGACACTGAAAACGAGCAAACAGACAAACAATTAGCAACGCATTTCAAAATTCAATGACATTGGCAAATGTTCGCGCGATAATTGCGCCAAATTTATCATAAATAAAGATTTTCCGCATTTATTGCGTTGACAACGCACAAAACGAGGCGAGCGCCGTGCGCGAAGGTGTGCGAGTGGCAGAGCGAAAGAGTTGCTGACGCTCGAGGCGGGCGCCGGAAGCTGAATGCTGAATGCCGGCACAACGCGACGCCAGTGGTGCCGGCGCACACACACACATACACACAATTGGAATTATAATTAATTTCCGCACCGCTTCGCCGTTGCCGAATTTTCGCATTACAAGCGAATTGTGAGATGTAGCTGTTGTGTTTGCATTATTGTTGTTGTTGTTTTTGGTGCAATTTTCATTACGCATTGCTTGCGCGGCAGCCGGTTCGACTACTTCTGTTGTTATATTTTGACTGGTAATTTCTCTGGGAGATTTCATGTTCTTGCTGTGCTGTTGTCATTGTTATTGTTGTTGTTGTTGTTGTTGTTGTTGTTGTTAGATATTAAAATTTCATATCAACAACAACAACAAATAACAATAGCCACGAGGGAATATTTAGGAGCGTTTATTGCTTGCAATTTATTTCTTGCTTACACTGCAACAAGACAGCAACAACAACAACAACAAATAGCATTGCCGCTGTGCGCTCCAACTGCTGCCCGGGGCGCCAATTGTCAAAAATATTGTCAACACGGTAGATTTATTTTTTGTGCGCTGCACGTTTTGCAATTAAAAATTTGCCATCGTGCAAATGTGCTGCGTGGCCAAATTGCCGCATCGATCGACTGGCTGCGTTGGCTGGCTGAGGTTGGAGCGCCCTGTCCTCCCTCCACCCAACTCACCGTCAACGAGATATTAATTAGCAGCCGGCTTCGAGTATTTCTCATTCGGAATGCCAAGTGGAAGCGCGCACGGAAATTCAAATTGAAATCGAAATTGAATGGCATTGTGGGCGACTCGGCTGCGCTGCAGCTGCTGCGAGTTTGGCAAAAAAATAAAATGAAAAATTATATTAATATTCAAATTGTTGTATTGCCTGTTGATAGCATTGGAAATTTATTATGAAATTAATACAGTTTTTTTAGGGAAATATTGAGTAATATTGAAGCGTTATAATGCAGCTTGTGTTGTTGTAGCATGAAGCCGGAGTATGAAGAAGATTGAAGAAAGGAATTAATGGCATAAATTATGAGAGTTCAGTGTAGTAAAAAGGACGTGGTCAACACAACGGGGCATGTCTGACCTATGTGAGATGAATAAGCTGTGTCTAACCTAACATAACCTCACATAAGTCAGACATGGCACGTTGTGTTTCCCATTAACCTGGTTTTACTGCACTTTTTGCTTTTGAATCAAGATTCCTGGAATGCAGCAGAAGTTGAAATTTCGCATAAAAAAATAAATACTAAGTTTGCTTCATCAAGAAGGTTTCTTCACAAAGAACTTGAAATAATTAACAGTGAGACTCTGTTGCCTTAAGAGTTGAAGCAGAAGTGAATTGCTAGCATAAATTATAAGATTCATGAATGAAGCTGTACTGTATGAACTGTATAAAGTCTTTAATTATTTATAAAAGTCCAATCTAGTTAAGAGAATGGTAGACACAATGGAGCATGTCTGATTTATGTGAGATGCCTGAGCTGTCACTCCAACCTAACCTAACCTCACAAAGGTCAGACATGGCATGTTGTGTTTAAAATTTTCTTGGCTTTAATGGACTTTTTGCCATGGAATCAAGATTCCTCATGGTTCTTGCAAGTGCAGCAGAAGTTGAAATCTCGTTTCCTTCATCAAAAAGATTTCTTCACAATGAACTTGAAGCAATTGACAGGTGAGACTCTTTTGTCTTTCGAGTGGAAGCGAAAGTGGACTTTAAATTTAAAACAGTCATTACTGCAAAAATACATTTTGACAATCAAACAACACTCATATTAGGTATAATCTATGTCATAACAGTGACAGTTATCAGTCTATGTGACTGATATGTTTTGTACTTTTTGGTTAAGGTTAGATTAGGGTATTGGGGCTTCCTCTATAAGAGACACACTCGGAGGCCTGAAAGGCCCATTGTGATACTACATATTTAACACTTTTTTTTTGAAATTTGCATGGAACACTGTTTCTTTCCAACATGTGTTACAACACACATTTCAAGCGGCTGACGGAAGGGGGGAGAGTGTTGGGGACCTACACTATTACATCGAATTCAAACGGCGAACACTTTGAGGTTTTACGATTGCCTGCCTTGTGCGATTCTTGTAATTCTCATCTGCTTCATGTGGACAGCGATAGAAGTAGACGATTATTTCACCACAGTCCTTCTCGATTTAGGAGATTCTTGGCCTTTTAGGACAATTTTTAGGAGGAAGAATTATTAAGGAGGAAGTTTAGGAGATTTATACTTCATGTTACGAATTCATGGGAATTCATGGGATTTTTCGGATCCTTAGTGGATTTTTGGGAGATGTTTGGATAATGAAGTATGATGTATTGGGAACACTGCCAATACAACATGTTTTGGAAACTATTTTAACCTTCACACTGTCACCAATTTGTATATACGGAAACCGTCACTATTAACATATGTTAATATTTTTCTTCTCATCCGTTTTTTAAAGACAGTTTTCGTTTTTTGAGCTAAGTTGATAAGCAAAAACATAAAATGGACTGTGCTAAAGAGATTTTAGGTTCACATGTGGAAGGGGGAAAAGGGATGAATGGGGTTTCAGCCCCTACAATGTGGGCGAGTTTGTTGCTTTTTTTTAAAGAAATGCCATAAAAAGTGCATTTTCAAATATATTCTCATCATTGTTACCAATTGTACAAATCGCAATGCAACACATTTTTGAGCGATCGTTTCTATGGCAGCTACATATATGATATAGTTGGCCAATCTCGTTCAAATTTGGATATGTGATGTAGTATTACCTAAAAGTAAATACGAAATTTGATGAGAATATATTTGAAAATGCACTTTTTATGGCATTTCTTTAAAAAAAGCAACAAATTCGCCCACAGTGTAGGGGCTGAAACCCCATTCATCCCTTTTCCCCCTTCCACATGTGAACCTAAAATCTCTTAGCACAGTCCATTTTATGTTTTTGCTTATCAACTTAGCTCAAAAAATGAAAACTGTCTTTATAAAATGGATGAGAAGAAAAATATTAACATATGTTAATATACAGGGTGCGCCATCTGCTACTTTTTTTTCTATTTGAAAAAACAACACGCTTTTTATGATGTGAAATCAATTTTTTTATTGATAAATGAAGGTTGGTTTATGCCATTTATGTATGAAATATAACATCGGTCATGTGACCACCGCGGCTTCGTTTACAGGCCAACATCCGAGCATCAAAATTGTCAATGACTTTTTGCAGAATCATCGGGTCTATGGCCGCAATTTCAGTCCGAATATTGTGCTTAAGGTCTCGAATTGTCCGGGGAGCATTCGCATACACTTTCCCTTTCAAAAATCCCCAAAGGAAATAGTCAAGAGGGGTTAAATCGCACCATCTCGGGGGCCAATTCACATCGGAATTTCTTGAAATTATGCGGTCTTGAAATTTCCCCTGCAATAGGGCGATTGTTGATGGTCGGCCGGCTTCAATTCTTGTGTTAGTTGGATTTTGTATGGATGGAGGTGTAAATCAATGTGTAAAATCCGGCGTAAAGTGGTCTCACTAATGTCCAATTGTTGCGAACGGTGCCTAATCGAGGTGGTTGGCTCTTCTCGCACACTTTCACTCACTGCGGCTATGTTTTCACGAGTACGAGCTGCACGAGCATGTTGGTATGGTCTACGACCTTCAACCGAACCAGTTTCCTCAAAACGATCCACAATCCAACGAATTCCAGGCTCTGTAGGGCGCCCATGTCGGCCAAAACTAGTGCGAAGTTTGCGAAAAGTATTTTTTATATTTCGACCGTTTTCATTTTCGTTTTGGATAACCAAAATGCGTTGTCGTGTTGTTAGCGAATCCATGACTGTAAATGGCATACCTTTGACAGTTCATATATGTATACCACATGGCTTTTGACTCACATGGTAACACATAAACTTATAAGTGAAAAAAAAGTAACAGATGGCGCACCATTTATAACCAAAATACGGGTAAAAATTTTCATTTGTAAAAAAAAATATGGAAAAAATAAAATTTGTAGTTTTCTGATTACATGTATAGAAAGAGGTTGACAAATTGGCCACTGAGCCGAAGCCGCATAAAAATCGGACTTAAACTCAATAATTTATAGCAAAATCAAAATTGAAATATTAACATATGTTAATAGTGACAGTGTGAAGGTTAATAGTCAAAGCATCCTATTGAGTTAAAAATGTTTAAGCTTACAAGATGTAAGAAAGGGATAGAGTTCAAACTTACTGCTGTCACAATGAAATCCTGCCAAAAATTGAAGTTTTTTAAATTCATTTGTTATTTGTTTTGTTATTGATAAGTTTTTGTTGTTAAGCTGAGGATGAATAAAAAAGACTGTATTAAAAAAAAATATATGTAGGTATATATATTTATTTTTTTATGAAAAATTTAATTCCTTTAAAATTACGCAAATTATAAAACAAAATTTTAGGAGATTTTTTAACTTTTGGGAGGAAATTTTAGTATTTTTTTAAGATTTAGGAGAAAGAAATTTCAGATATTTGGCAACACTGTTTCATCAGCCTGTGCTAGAAATCGAACCTAGGGCCTATAGTATGAGAAACCAGCGTGCTACCCAGTGGACTGTCGAGGCCGGCTAGGTTAGGTTTAAGTGACTGCCTGGGTATGGAAATTGCCGAAAGACACACTTAGGCCACATACCACAGGGAAAAAATAATCTAGGTTACTGCAAGTCGAAAAGCCTCCACAAGCAAGTCTCTGATGTTGACTGAACTGAAGTTCGAAAAGTTGCCGAAGAAGAGAGAGTCTAGGGACAGCGATCGCTGCTAGGGATTTTCAACTTCGTCTAAACTCCAAAAAGACCTGCAAAGTGGCAGAGAAGGTGACTAACAGTCTCGTCCTCTTTTTCATTTTGACAACTGCGTCAATAGTTTCAACTGTCAGGACCTAATGTGTTGGAAAGACATCCGAATAGACAATGTCCTGTAAAAATCGCGACTACACGGTCTTCTACTAAGTGAGACAAAAGTCAGGTTGTGTTGTCTACTAACTAAGCGAGACAAGTGTTTTAGTGAGCTTGGCATGGAAATTGGGAAAAAGTTGGTTATTGTGCAAGTGATTGCTTTTTGCCACCGCTTGGCAACTATGTTGGGAAGAAAGAGCTTATTGAGATATGTCTGTAGTAATTGTAGAGTTATAGTCTGGTAACCTAACCTAAAAATATTTACTTTAGTGGCCATAAAAACTTGTTACTGGGTTACCGGCTGCCCGAAAAGTTCTCTCCAGCCACCTCTGGTGTGTGCACGCTCCTTCCCCATTTGGTTAGACCAAAAGTTGATAAGAAGTCCTTCTTCAAAAGACACAGTTCCCCTCTATGTCGTCGACCTCCAACTACCACCGCCAACCAAACAATGCGAGTAAAAATCAAACGACAGCCAAATGATCTGAACAACAAAAATACCAGAGGAGCTAACGAGAGAACAGAGGCAGAAGCAAGGGTCTTGCGTTTCTCTCCAGTGCTTGGACATTCCTATAAGGCCACAGTGGCTCACATAGGGGGATTTTGAGGGTGCAAAAAATCAAAAATTACTAGTACAAATATATTTTCATGCTCAAAAGTTATACGCAAAATCACCCCAAATAAAATTTTGCGTACGCCATTGGTCTGTTAGTTCCTAGAGTTTCATTATTGATGGACAATTGGTGCTTGAATAAGCTGTTAAGCCTAAACTGTATAAAGATAAGAAACACAGAGGATGTTTTAGGGGTTCAACCCTCCAAGATATCTTTCAAGTTTTGAATGACAGATATGGTTTCAAATGGTATTTGCCTCACAAACCCCTCTCTCCCTCTCCTCTCATTTCCTCAAAGGACCTATAGCACATTGAAAGTATCACTGAGAGGATTTAAAGCACATATTCCAATGACCCAAGCGCTGCTCAAACCCCATGAAATACGTCATTGCCTCAATGAAAGCACATAATTTATACTGTAAAATAAACTTTGCAGTCTCATATATCCCACTTTCCTCCTGCCATAATGGTTTGTAGAACCCCATAAAAGTATATCAAAGTGCAACTTTGAGTTAAATTAAAATTTCAACTTCACAGAATTTTGTGTGGGATCTGCAATGCCCACTGGGCCTATTTAAGTTTCTTTTCTTATTAAGCGTCGTTTTTTTTTTGGAAAAATGTTACCTTTTCAAATTGCTCTTTTCTTTTTTCTCCTCCTTTTTCATTTTTTTTATTTTTCTTAAATATATTTTCGTTGTGTTTTTGCAGCTGTGAAGTAAATCGAAAAAGTTCACATCGACTTGTGGTGCTATTAAAACTTGTAAGATTTGCACATTTGCTGCGCTAAAACAAGGGAAACTACCAAAACGCATAGCAAACGAATGAAAATATTAAACAGCCTAAGCGGCGCAAAAAAAAGCACAAAAAAACACGAACAACAAAATCAAATCAAACAACAAACTAGAAGTCAGCGCAAACCAACAATATGGACTGTCACTAAATGCAATAAAATAAATTGCAACAATTTTCAGTGAAAAACAAAGGAACTCAAACAAAAAAAGCACACAAAAGCAGCAAAATGAAGTCAACAAAGCAAACACACACACAGATACAAATTTAGAGAGCCAGCGATTCGAGCCTTTTTCGGGAAGGCCTAGAAATAAGCTGAACGTATTTGTTGTTGTTGTTGGTGTTGCTATTGTTTATTGTTGTTGTTGTTGTTGTTTAGCAGTTACCCTGAACTTGGCTGTTGACTGTTAGCTCTGCTAGCTGCCTGGTTGGCTTTCGAGAATTGCATCCGACTGTGCGCCTGTGTGAAGCGGCCGTTGGGCAAATCGCGTCGCGGTCATGGCAAGTCAAAAGTGACAGCTTGAAAAATATGGCAACTGCAAAGCAAACGCTGGCAAACATGGCAGCGCTTGTGCCAGGAGCGGCCCTGGTGCTGCAGAAAAAAAAGAAGAAAAAAAGAAGGCAAAGAGCAAAATTGAAATTGCTCCGCAAAAAAAAACACAACAACATGCCATCAAAAAAACTCTCAAGCAGGCATAACAACAACAACAACAAACGCAAAACAATGCCGGATAATGGCTGGCAGCAGGCAAGAGCAAGTGGAAAAACTTAAGTGCCCGGAAAATTTCCCAGAGGCCTAATGATGAAAGTTGGTTGCCTAGCAGGCAACGCTCGGCTCGGCCTAGACGCGCGTTCGTCGCGTTGCCCGTAATGGCGAGATTAGGCGAGTGCACGCGCTGCCTGCTGCTAATGCCAACCACTTACACACACACACACATATACATTCATACACCCAAGTTGTTAGTTTAACCCTTTTATTGTTGTTGCTGCTGCTGCTGTTTGCTGTTGTTGGTTTGTAATATACATATATATTTTATATATATATTTTTTTTGCTATGCAATATTGTTATTGTTGTAATAAATGCATTACGACCCGTGAAGGTAATTTACGTAAAAGGCAAAAGTAATCAAAGTAGAATTAAAAATGAAGTTGTTTAACCAACTCTCCGCACGCTGGAGGCCATTTAAATTAGCTACAGCAAACATTTACGCTACAGTTCAATGCAAATTCCATTGTAAGCGGCACTTTAGGATAATTTCTCTATTTCTGGTTGTTTTGTGTTTTCGTATTTTTCTCTGCTAGTAACACACAAACGAAACTAGCAAATACTGAAGTGTACAATGGGAGAAGGGGTTAATTAGGTAGTTAGTGTTTATATTAAAAAGTAAATGTGGCATCAAAAGAACTTAAGGGTCAGAATCTGGGGTTAAGTGTGGGCACTCGACTTGAGCCCAGTAAGGGTTACATTTTCGTTAACTTAACCCTTTAATGCTAATGATGAAGCAGAGTGACAGCTGCTATATTTTTGAAAGAAGGAAAAAAAGGAGGAAAAAGAAGAAAGTGGCTGGCAATATTTTTGAAAGAAAGAGCAAGAAAGAAGGAAAAAGAAAAAAGAAAGTGACTTGGACCTAGAAGGATGCGTGTGCGTATAAGTGGCGTACGCAAGGGGGGGTTTTGGGAGTTTAAACACTTTTCAAATGTCTCTTTGCTACAAATATTTTGAGTGCCTAATATGAATTAAAATTATAGTTTAAATTGGCCTCAAAAGTTGTGTACGGAACATCCAACCCAAATGAAATCCTCTGTGCGCCACCAGTAGATGTATTCGAAAAAATGGGTGGGTTGCATCATGCCACGTATTACCTCTTGATTCTAGAGTTCGACAGCGAAGAGTGCGTAACATGATACTGGGTTGTTATGGCCAGACAGACATCCTCCTAGATTTGACAAAATTTCAGCCTCTTAGCAGAAATTTTAGGAGAAGAATTCTTTTGAAGAAATTTGTGGGCATTTTAGTTTTCTGCTGGTCATTTTTTTAGACATTTGGTGAATTTTTGGAGATTTTCGAATAATAAAATAAAATAAAATAAAATAAAATAAAATAAAATAAAATAAAATAAAATAAAATAAAATAAAATAAAATAAAATAAAATAAAATAAAATAAAATAAAATAAAATAAAATAAAATAAAAAAAATAAAATAAAATAAAATAAAAAAAATAAAATAAAATAAAATAAAACATAATAAAATAAAATAAAATAAAATAAAATAAAATAAAATAAAATAAAATAAAAAAAATAAAATAAAATAAAATAAAAAAAATAAAATAAAATAAAATAAAATAAAATAAAATAAAATAAAATAACATAAAATAAATTGAATTAAAAATGCAAATGTAGAAACTGTTTGATGACGAAACAACTCATCTCAATCAGCCAATCAATCAATTGCATGAACTTATTTTGCGTCTCAGATTTTTCTATTTATATGCAGTAATATTTAAAAATGTATTTATTATAATTTATTATTATAAAAAATATTTAAAATATTTTTTGGTAATATTAAAAAAATACAAATTTTAATTTTGTTATAAACAATATATTTAGTTTATAAATTATATAAATTTGGTCTATGAGACTTTTTAATTTATATGCAGTAATAAAACAAATTTTAAATATTTAAAAAATAGTAATAAGTTATATTAAAAACATATTTAAATATATAAAATATTTTTCTAATAACAAAAAATATATGAAATACATTTTCATTTTGTTATAAAAAATATATTTAAATTTTCATTATTAAAAAAATATATATTTAAATTTTAATTTTTTGCATAAAAACATATTAAGTGTATAACTTAAATACAATTTCCTTTTGTAAAGGAAGAAAAATATATTGTAATAATTTAAATAAATAAATTAAATTAATTAATTTTCATTTTGTTGCAAAAAATATATTTAAATTTTCATTATTAAAAAAATATATATTTAAATTTAAAATTTTTTTTCGTTAAAATATGTTTAGCTTATAAATTAAAAAAATTTTGATATTACAATAAAAATTTATTTATATACTTTACATAAATTAATTATATGAATAAATTTTAATTTTGTTACAAACATATATTTGAATTTTCATTAGTTATTCTAAAAAACTTTTAATGTAGTTTATAAAAAAAGTTATTAAAATATATTTAAATTTTCAGTTTTTTAATAAACATTGTTTATATTCAAAATACAGTCGTGTCTGGGTATAGTGAACACCCGATATAGTGAACACCTCGATATAGTGAACACCCAAATTGTGATTGTGAGTCTCTAAATATTGAAAAAAATTTTAATCGAAAAACAAAAAGTGTTTTTGAGCAAATAAAACGAAATTTTGAACAAAAATGTTAACCTTGATATAGTGAACAACCTCAATACAATGAATAGGCCTTGCAATTATTAGTTCACTATATCCAGACACGACTGTAGTTAGAAAAAATTTTAAGAATTTAAAATTTTTGACCTTTCTAAATATTTTTATTTTTTATTTAAATCTTTCAAATATTTAGGAGATTTTTAAATTTTATATAAGTATTTTCTGCAAAAAATGGTTATAAAATATGTATTTTTAACTTTTTTATAAAAATCTATTTAGTTTTAATTCAAAATAGTTCCAAAAAATTTTTTTTTTATTTTACATTTTTGATATTTCGATATATTTAGATACCTACTATATAAAATTATTTTAAGAACTTTCAGCATAAAACGGTTATAAAAATATAATTCGATTTTCATTTTTTTATAAAAATATATTTGGTTTAAATTGAAAATAGTGATAAAAAATTTGTAAAAATTTAAAATTTTAGATGTTTGGATATTTGGAAATTTTCAAAATTTTGATGGGAACTTTCAGCTATTTTGTAAATTTAGGAAAAAGTATTTTTTAAGAGAAAGTTACAGTTATCTTTTAGATTTAGAAAAATGTCTTTGTGCGCTATCTGGCAATCTGGCAACACTGTTTTACTGCAGATTTACATTAAATTTACAAAGTCAAAATTTGTGCTTGGACTCGGATTCGCCAGACACCAACTTCAGCGAAAAAGAAAAATACATCTCTCTTCATAGCACAAAACTGCATAGCGAAAACACAGACTTCCCACTAAATTACAAAATTTCGTAAACAACAACAACATTCACATCTACGCTGCTAATCATTGCCACGTTCAGCTGTGTGAATTGCACTTGTCTCAGACAGTCGCACCCGAGCGCCTGAAATGCATTCAAACACGCCACTCAATTGCAATGCATGCGAACAGACAACAGCAGCAACTACAACAACAAACAGCAACAAGCACGAACAGCGGCATCAGTTTCAGTTACAGTGGCAGCCCCTCAGCGACGCCGAATGAAGAATTGAAATAAATCTTTCAATTTCACGAATGATTGGAAAACATTTAAAATTATTGAGATGCAAAAAAAACGTGAACGCAAACTTCGACAACGACTGAGACGAGGATAATGTTGGCTGTGATTGTGGGTCGATGAAGAGTGGCAGGCAAATCCAAATGCTTGCCAGAACAGAACAGAAACACAGTCACACACACATACATAGGTTAACAAAAAAAAAAATACAAAACGCAGTGTGTGGGTGTGGGTGCGTATGTGTGCGTGCCCGAATGTCTATGGAGCACCATAAATTTTCCGAGAATGAAAAGTAATGCGAGCGTTGCATACACGACTGCAGTCGCTCAGCCAAGCGTTCACTCATTGCACAGACAGTGCAATGGATGTTTGTTTGTATGTATAGAACATAACTATGTATGTTTGTATGTAGCGAAGTCTGGTCTCACTCTTCATTTGGCTGTCTTCACACCGCAGCGTCTTCGGATATGCAAAGCGAATAAAGTATGGAAAAATTTCTTTACATAAAGCAAGAAAAAGTGTTGGTGGTTTGGCTGTGGAGAGCGCAACCCACACACACACACACGTACGCATACGCAGCTTGAATTGGCATTTCAATTTCACGTATTATTGACATTTGAGTTGCTTGCGCCGAAATGTGCGCTTGAAAAAACCTGCGAAGCCAAACGGTATGGAAAAAATACATTTACAAAAAAAAAGCCGAATTTTTTTGGAACGTGCGAACACGCAAAAACAGATAAAATATGCTTAAATAATGCACATGTTCTTGCATAAAGTTTATAAAAATTCACTTGATTTTTAATGAAAAAAATATTTTTTCAATAACGCAAAAAATATTTGCGGGATTTTATGAAACTAAGGTAAACGGAGACAAAAGTGAACAGCTCTATGATCGGTCGAAAGTGAACAATGATTGGTTTTCGTCTGAAATTTTAAGTCAAAGCAATGCATTCAAGACTTTTTGTTGTTGCTGCGCAGTTGTGTGGCAATTGATTTTACAATCAATAATGCTGAACTAAAATTTTTTCAAACGATTTGCTGCACTTATATACTTGAATAAATAAACATCAAATTCAATTCAATTTTTCATAGTCAAACTTTTATGCAAAATACAAAATCCAATCAAAAATCATTTCAATTCGAAACTTTGTAGCGTCAATTGAAAGTCGCTAATGGCTAAAATGCCATAAATAATTGAGCAACGCATTACATATGCATTGAATTTACTCAACAAATATGCAACAGAAAATAATAACAACAACAACAACAATATTTCATGCGCACAAAAAACGTGAACCATGAACCGAAATAGCAACCATTTAGCACGAATTGGTCGTTACGTGCACTGCTCCGCTCACCTTTGGCCGTTGCATGGTCATTCGAAAAATACCAACAAATGTCGGTTGCCACCAGCAGCACACGAAGCAATTGTGGCTTGTGCCGCACTTGCAACTTGCAGTAGCTCACACACACACACACACACACACACACACACACACACACACATACACATGTTTGTAAAACTGCTATAAAAACCAACAACAAATTAAAAGGCTTTTAAGCAACACAACAACAACAACATCCCAACCACCCAACTGTTTTTACGCTTATTGCGCAATTTATTTTTGGTTTGATTGGTTTTTTTACAACACCAACAACACACACATGCATCTGCGCCACTGCACACATTCCAGCAGACGCATA
Organism: Melieria omissa; assembly: GCA_963971225.1. NCBI lineage: Eukaryota > Metazoa > Arthropoda > Insecta > Diptera > Ulidiidae > Melieria > Melieria omissa. Next base: position 64,533,952 of record OZ020267.1, on the reverse strand, counting down.
ATTGCCGCTGACCTCTGCTGGCCGCCACTTTGCGGCCGCCCCGACCCATCCAATTGGTCAATTATATCGCTGCCCGCTCGTCTGTCCAGTAATGAACACTCGCTTCATAACTCACAGCCAACTCATGGCGAACGTGGCAGTCGAGGCATGCAGAGATCGCCGGAGTTGGAGTGTTGGCCGTTGCGGCATGCAGCTTTCCACACGTGCTTTAATAAATAATTCAAAACAATGCTGACAGCATTTAATGTGTATGTATGGACAGTTTGTATGTGTGAGTGTGTGTGTGTGTGTATGTATGAATGGCTGTATGGGGGCAACAAATTATGGCGACAACCCTGTAGTCCATTTGTGTTGAATCTATTAAGTAGCTCAGCATCGAAAGCACTACGCTTGTTAGAAGTGAAGAAGTTACTGGAATCGAATTGAAAAGATATTAGTGAACCTTATGAAGGGGTTTCCCAAAGTTATTCACACTTTGACAGTTAATTTCTCTGATATTTCAGATAGAATAAAATTGATACGAAAGCCGAGCACCAACTGCCCGAGACACTGCGTCCAAAGAGGACTATTGTGTCGTATCCCTTATTGGAGGATTTCATCTCCCCCAATCTGTCCAGGAACTCCTTGATTTTTCCCAAATTAGTTCTAGACAGCTCTTTTGTCTGAATTAGCTCCCTTCCAAGTATATGCTTTCTTGCGCGTAAGAGAACGGGACACTCGATTATGATGTGCACAGATGTTTCTTCATCTTCCATGCAGATAGTTAGTTATTTTTTAGGCTTGTATGCAGGTGATTTATTTTTTTAATTACAACATTTTTAGAGAGAATGGCAAAAGAATGAGAGAGGAACATTATTTTTCAGTAAATAAAATCCTAATATATCCCAGTATTGCCTCGAGTTGTTCTCGAATATTCCAGTATTGCCTCGAGTTTTCTCTGTGATTGTTCCATGCCCCTAAAAGTATGCCATGCTCGTAACTCCATCTCAAACATCCCAGTATTGCCTCGAGTTATTCTCCTCGCCTCGAATATGCCTTCACTTGATGTTCTCATCTGAGGAGACACCCTAAAAATTATCCTAAGATAGAAACACACTGGTCATTGGTGACTATGTTCGATAATGCTGGTACTGGCATTGATCCTTCAATCATTTCCATTTCTTGACTCTATGCCTTCAGTCATCATACCAGAAAAGCAGGGAATACAAACTCTGAGAATGAGCTCAGCAAACATTGCTTCCAAATTTTTACGAACGGCTTCAGAACAAAATTTTGAGACGATAATATTTGAGGCAATACTGGAATATTTCAGAACGAGTTGCGAGCATAGCATACTTTTAGGGGCATGGAACAATCACAGAGACGGCTAGTGACTATGGAATGGAATATTCGAGAATAACTCAAGGCAATACTGGGATATTTGACATGGAATTACGAGCATGGCATACTTTTAGGGACATGGAACAATCACAGAGACGACATGTGACGATACTGGAATATTCGAGAACAACTCAAACCAATACTGGGATATTTCAGAACGAGTTGTAAGCATGACATACTTTTAGGGGCATGGAAAAAGCCCATAGGTGACCCGTGACGATACTGGAATATTCGAGAACAGCTGGAGGCAATGCTGGGATATTTCAGAACGATTTGCGAGCATGGCATACTTTTAGGGGCAAGGAACAATCGCAGAGACAACTCTCAGCAATAATGGGTTATTCGAGAACAACTCGAGGGATATGCAATAATGAGCTGCGCTACAAGCAAACAAGTATAAAAGACAGCAGGGTTCAACCCAGAGGAAAAATGTAAACAAAATGACTGCTAGTTTTGAATTGCGTTGACGATTTTTTAGTGTGTTTTATTTTTGAGCACAATCCAGTGAAACGACTTACGGCTGTATTGAGATAGCAGAACCAATTTTCGTAACAATATTGTTTCCGCTCGTGTCTACGTTGAATCAATTGAAACTAAACTATTTTGTAGACTAACATGCATCTATGTTTCAGGCAGCAGTGCATGTAATACTTGAGGCAAGGAACTTTGTTGTATAAGAGTAAACAGGTGAAGAGCCACAGCCACATTTCCGCCCTTCAACCAGCTTTGCAATAGTCATGACATACAAGTCAAGGTATTCTATGTCGGTAGATATAATATCCTAACTTTCACTAAGGTCCCGGTGCTCTTAGGAATTGTACAAAAGACCTCACACTCCCTAGCAAGAGTTGGCTCTAAGGCTGAATTTGATTGGCCCTGAACCTATTCTTCTTGTATTGCTTTCTGTCGTCCCAAAGAAATGCTGGAAGTTTCTCAAGCTCTGATGCTCTGAAGCCCAACAATGTTGGGACTTAAGTGGGGCTGAATGAACAAAAAAGCTGGGAAATTCAACAAGTTGCTCAACAGCTGCTCAGAAGTTGCTCTTAGAGGGTTAAAATCTATGACTGACCGCACTAGTTTTACGTACTGAACATTTTTTTCAAACATATTTATACCTTATCTTCAACCCTTAACGGGACTCCCATACAAAATGATGGTTTTTATAAAATAGACTGCAACTGCTCTCAGGTTGGCCCCAGGTGTATCCAATCTAAGACCGACATTCATTTATTTTCTCCTCTGAATGTTTCTTCCAAACATACCTACTCGCTATCTCCAGGGGCTGCCATACAAAACTCATGATTTTCAATGGAATTGGCTTCCCACTTGTAAATGTAGTTGTAAAGTATGTAATAAACCGTCATATCTCGTAAACTACTGAACCGATTTGAATGATTTATTCATCAATCGGCAACATTTTCGACTATAAAAAATATAAAATTAATTAAAGTTGAGAAATTCACCACCAGAGGGCGTCTCCCATACAATCAGAATTGTGAGGTGGTTAACTTTTGGGTCTGACGAAACCCCATTAACTTCTCTCTAACTTAAGGCGGCACTTTAATATTCCATTGGCTCACTTGTTCCTACTGGGTCTGCGTGTGGCTTTACATACATACAACTTTACATACATACATACCTACATATATACAGTGAGTTTGCATATTTCAGGTTGTTACATATTTTACAGTCAATGAGACGCTTTTTTGCTGCTAGCTGTTGAGTTTTTTTTTGTCATTTTTCATTTTTAAATCATTTTGTTCCGCATTAAGCAGGGATTTAATTACATTTTGATTATTATTATTGCTGTTGTTGTTGTGGCAAGCAATAATGAGAAATGGAGAAAATATGCAAAATCAGCACTTAAGTGTAAATGAAATGAAATATACAAAAGGTTTAGCTTTGTGTGAGCTTATAAGAAAATTTTTCTAATTTTGCAAATTCATCAATAATGTTGCAGTTTTTTAGAGAAATTGTTGAAGATTGATTGCTTTTTAGACTAATATATTTTATAATTAGAATATTTTCATTGATTCCATATTTTCATTTAAGCATTTCAATCATTTATTTTTCGCAACTTGTAAGCCTGCAGGATCATTTCAATCCCTCTTGAATCAATTTAAATTACATCCACATGCTTGTGGTTGGCTTTTCTCGGTAAGCTGTGGCTTTGTTGCCAGCTTAATGTCAAAAAGTTCACCTGTATAAGTTGGCCAAGTACCTGACAGTGGAATTACTTTTCCTTTGCTTAATTTTAGTGCACAATTTAAATAGGAAATTTCGCTCCGCCTTCCATTCCGCACATGTCCGTCCTACATCGGCGTACGGATAGCTCATAACTCACAAAATCAAAAGCCTAACAAATGTACGTGCAGGCCCAAATGTCAAGTGAGTATCCTCTGACACTCTACTATGATTATTTTAAGAAAGTGATAAATGGCACAGCATCTCGGAAAACGCACACCCACACGCGCACACACGCACACCGGAGCACACATGCAGCTGAACAACAGTGCAGCGCCCACGCACACAGCCGCCCTCACACATACATTCAAGCATAAAAATGTAACGCTGCAGCTCCGACCGACCGACCTGAACGGAAGTGAGTAAGTGAAGGTTGCTACTCACGACGCTGTTGACTTTTATCGATGTACAACGGCAGGCAACAAAAAAGAACACAGCGCATAGCGAAACGAATTGAAGTGAAGAAGCAACTGAACATCCAACAAAAACGAGCAGCACCAGTAAATACTGTCCAACTAACTAACCGAACGCTGTAAAGACAAAATGTAACAAAAAAGCAAAGCAAAAACAAAATAGAAAAGTTGCAGGCTGTTATGTGTGGCTGGCAAACTGATGGCCATAATACCGCTGCGTTGATACGGACGATATTGACCAAATAACACCGATATGCCGGCCAATAAGCAACGGGACGCACGCACACACCGGCTGACAGCTGCAAAGTCGCACGCATCCACACACATACGCCAACAGAACCACACACCGACTCAGCGACACAGCGACACGGCCATAACAAAATGTCAATTACAATTGTGGGCGCACTAGTGAATTTGAAAATTTCATTGCATACTTTATGGCGCTGCTGTGCTGTGCTGTGTCGTCATGAAAAGTGTTTGAAAAGTGTTTCGTTAGTGCTGGCACCAATTGGCACATTGAAAGCGTGCGAGACGGCATGCAAGCATAGTGAAATATTTGTTGGTTTTCGTTGTGCTCAAGTTTATAGTTATTTCGAGCATCGATCCGTTACTGGGACATATTGTATTTCTAGCATTTGATTGCACGTAGACGCACGACGAGGCGATAGACAGCAGGCGGCCAGACAAGACCCGACCAGCCAGCAGGGCGAGCGGACAAGCCGGCAATCAGACAGACAGACACGCACGCAGCCAGAATTTATGAGCATTTGACTCACAAGTTGGCTGGGTGCGAGTGCAGTCGGCGTTGGTGTGAGTGTGTGTGTGTGGGAAAGGTACGAGGGAGCGAGGCGTTCAAAATGTTGAAATCACGTTGTCTTTTCACAATATTCCGGGGTGTACAAATTTTCGTACTCACAGAGTGGTTACGACTCGCGAGTGTGTGTGTGTGGGTGCGTGTGGGTGTGTGAACATAAAAAGCACGGCGCATGGATTCGACGAACGGGTTTTACAGCTTGCAGAAAAAATTAATGCAAATATTTTAAATTAAAAAAATTGTAATTCATTTAAAAAGTTATAAATTTGGATATTCACAAAAGATTAAATTATAACCATTTTTTGAAAAAGGTTTAAATTTAATTAGAAGAAATAATGAGAATAAATGTAAAATTAAATAAAACAAGTGAAGTGAAAAGTGAAAGTGAAAAAAATTGATTTAAAATGAAATTAAATTTAAATTAAAATTTAATTAAAATTAAATTAAAATTAAACTAAAATTAAATTAAAATTTAATTAAAATTAAATTAAAATTAAATTAAAATTAAATTAAAATTAAATTAAAATTAAATTAAAATTAAATTAAAATTAAATTAAAATTAAATTAAAATTAAATTAAAATTAAATTAAAATTAAATTAAAATTAAATTAAAATTAAATTAAAATTAAATTAAAATTAAATTAAAATTAAATTAAAATTAAATTAAAATTAAATTAAAATTAAATTAAAATTAAATTAAAATTAAATTAAAATTAAATTAAAATTAAATTAAAATTAAATTAAAATTAAATTAAAATTAAATTAAAATTAAATTAAAATTAAATTAAAATTAAATTAAAATTAAATTAAAATTAAATTAAAATTAAAATTAAATTAAAATTAAATTAAAATTAAATTAAAATTAAATTAAAATTAAATTAAAATTAAATTAAAATTAAATTAAAATTAAATTAAAATTAAATTAAAATTAAATTAAAATTAAACTAAAATTAAATTTAAATTAAATTAAAATTAAATTAAAATTAAATTAAAATTAAATTAAAATTAAATTAAAATTAAATTAAAATTAAATTAAAATTAAATTAAAATTAAATTAAAATTAAATTAAAATTAAAATTAAATTAAAATTAAATTAAAATTAAATTAAAATTAAATTAAAATTAAATTAAAATTAAATTAAAATTAAATTAAAATTAAATTAAAATTAAATTAAAATTAAATTAGAACTAAATTAAAATTAAATTAAAACTAAATTAAAATGAAATTAAAATTAAATTAAATTAAAATTAAATTAAAATTAAATTAAATTAAAATTAAATTAAAATTAAATTAATATTAAATTAAAATTAAATTAAAATTAAATTAAAATTAAATTAAAATTAAATTAAAATTAAATTAAAATTAAATTAAAATTAAATTAAAATTAAATTAAAATTAAATTAAAATTAAATTAAAATTAAATTAAAATTAAATTAAAATTAAATTAAAATTAAATTAAAATTAAATTAAAATTAAATTAAAATTAAATTAAAACTAAATTAAAATTAAAATTAAATTAAAATTAAATTAAAATTAAATTAAAATTAAATTAAAATTAAATTAAATTAAAATTAAAATTAAATTAAAATTAAATTAAAATTAAATTAAAATTAAATTAAAATTAAATTAAAACTAAATTAAAATTAAATTAAAATTAAATTAAAATTAAATTAAAATTAAATTAAAATTAAATTAAAATTAAATTAAAATTAAATTAAAATTAAATTAAAATTAAATTAAAATTAAATTAAAATTAAATTAAAATTAAAATTAAATTAAAATTAAATTAAAATTAAATTAAAATTAAATTAAAATTAAATTAAAATTAAATTAAAATTAAATTAAAATTAAATTAAAATTAAATTAAAATTAAATTAAAATTAAATTAAAATTAAATTAAAATTAAATTAAAATTAAATTAAAATTAAATTAAAATTAAATTAAAATTAAATTAAAATTAAATTAAAATTAAATTAAAATTAAATTAAAATTAAATTAAAATTAAATTAAAATTAAATTAAAATTAAATTAAAATTAAATTAAAATTAAATTAAAATTAAATTAAAATTAAATTAAAATTAAATTAAAATTAAATTAAAATTAAATTAAAATTAAATTAAAATTAAATTAAAATTAAATTAAAATTAAATTAAAATTAAATTAAAATTAAATTAAAATTAAATTAAAATTAAATTAAAATTAAAATAAAATTAAATTAAAATTAAATTAAAATTAAATTAAAATTAAATTAAAATTAAATTAAATTAAAATTAAATTAAAATTAAATTAAAATTAAATTAAAATTAAATTAAAATTAAATTAAAATTAAATTAAAATTAAATTAAAATTAAATTAAAATTAAATTAAAATTAAATTAAAATTAAATTAAAATTTAATTAAACTTAAATTAAAATTAAATTAAAATTAAATTAAAATTAAATTAAACTTAAATTAAAAGTAAATTAAAATTAAATTAAAATTAAATTAAATTAAAATTAAATTAAAATTAAATTAAAATTAAATTAAAATTAAATTAAAATTAAATTAAAATTAAATTAAAATTAAATTAAAATTAAATTAAAATTAAATTAAAATTAAATTAAAATTAAATTAAAATTAAATTAAAATTAAATTAAAATTAAATTAAAATTAAATTAAAATTAAATTAAAATTAAATTAAAATTAAATTAAAATTAAATTAAAATTAAATTAAAATTAAATTAAAATTAAATTAAAATTAAATTAAAATTAAATTAAAATTAAAATTAAATTAAAATTAAATTAAAATTAAATTAAAATTAAATTAAAATTAAATTAAAATTAAATTAAAATTAAATTAAAATTAAATTAAAATTAAATTAAAATTAAATTAAAATTAAATTAAAATTAAATTAAAATTAAATTAAAATTAAATTAAAATTAAATTAAAATTAAATTAAAATTAAATTAAAATTAAAATTAAATTAAAATTAAATTAAAATTAAATTAAAATTAAATTAAAATTAAATTAAAATTAAATTAAAATTAAATTAAAATTAAATTAAAATTAAATTAAAATTAAATTAAAATTAAATTAAAATTAAATTAAAATTAAATTAAAATTAAATTAAAATTAAATTAAAATTAAATTAAAATTAAATTAAAATTAAATTAAAATTAAATTAAAATTAAATTAAAATTAAATTAAAATTAAATTAAAATTAAATTAAAATTAAATTAAAATTAAATTAAAATTAAATTAAAATTAAATTAAAATTAAATTAAAATTAAATTAAAATTAAATTAAAATTAAATTAAAATTAAATTAAAATTAAATTAAAATTAAATTAAAATTAAATTAAAATTAAATTAAAATTAAATTAAAATTAAATTAAAATTAAATTAAAATTAAATTAAAATTAAATTAAAATTAAATTAAAATTAAATTAAAATTAAATTAAAATTAAATTAAAATTAAATTAAAATTAAATTAAAATTAAATTAAATTAAAATTAAATTAAAATTAAATTAAAATTAAATTAAAATTAAATTAAAATTAAATTAAAATTAAATTAAATTAAATTAAATTAAATTAAATTAAATTAAAATTAAATTAAAATTAAATTAAAATTAAATTAAAATTAAATTAAAATTAAATTAAAATTAAATTAAAATTAAATTAAAATTAAATTAAAATTAAATTAAAATTAAATTAAAATTAAATTAAAATTAAATTAAAATTAAATTAAAATTAAATTAAAATTAAATTAAAATTTAATTAAAATTAAATTACAATTAAATTACAATTAAATTACAATTAAATTAAAATTTGGTTAAAATTATTAAATAAAATTAAATCAGACCCGATTTAATTTGTACAAAATTTTTCTATTATTTTTATAAAATTTATTCATTTTACCACAAATATTTTCTCGCTGCTGTACTGCACATGTTTCGAATATGTGATTTGACTTTGATTTCAGCACACAAAATGTCTCGATGTGCAATTTTGTAGCAAGTGGTAACTGTGATTTGTAGCGTTAGCACAAGTGTCAACTTGACATTATTTTTTTTGTTTTTCCTTTTGCTAAAGAAACCAAGAAGAAGAATACAATAAATGCGCACATATTGTGAATTTGATGCATGCAACAAAAAGTAGAGAAAGAGCAAAAAACAAATGTTGAATTTACTGTAGCATTTTGCTGAAGTTATTGAACCAAGTTTTCGTTGAACAGTTTTTTCAATCTTAATATTTAGTTTTTATAAAATTTATAAAAAAGAGAAGAGAGAAAGAAGAGAAGAGAAGTAGGAGGAGATGAGATAAGTAAAAGAGATAGTTAGAATTAAATTGGGTTTAAGAAGAAGGACTAACAATAATCGAAACTGATAGCCTAAGATATATAAACCAAAATTAAATACAAAAAATTTAAAAAGGAATAACAGAAAATAATATTAATAAATTTAAAAACAAATTAAAAGATACCAAGAAAATCATTTAAAAATTTCAACGAACATCAGCAATTACTGACTAACATTCTTCCTCGTTTTACGTGTAAATAAATGAGATCCAACAATGGCAAACATTGGGCAATATTTACAGATTTATTTACATAAAATTGATGCGCTTTACATTTCCATATTGACATGGTTTGTTTTTATTATTCTTGAAAAATATTCGTCAATCAATGTAACGCATAAATATAGCAGAAATAAATCAAATAACTGTTCGTCATACATACACAAACATACACAAACAACATCTCTTGATGGGTCGCTGAATATTGCAAGTTGGATGGTAAATAGGTTTTTTGGTTCAGTAAATGTGATGAGCTTTCGTTAGAGTTTTATGCCATGAAAATTAAAAATCATAATTTTATTAAAATAAAAACAAGACAATGTTTGGTAAATTTTATTTTATATATTTTTTTATACTTTTCAGTAGATTATACAAATTGTAAATTTATGCACTGTATAAAAATTGTTTACGATGTGAACTAAGATGAGTTGAGAGGTAGTAAGGAAGGTAGGTAAATGGGTGAGTAGTTGTAGTGTAAGTCCCTGGATTCGTCTAGGGGACGTCTTGATAACCTATAGACTTCCATTCAATGTCATCTAAAGGCACAAATAATCCCTCGACACTTTTTCCCCTTCCATGCATTCTTACGTTAACTTTTTATTACTTCTTCACAGTTTTCTTTCCAAATCCAAACTCAATGAGAAAAACTCATCTAATTGCATCACAAAAATTTGCTTATCCATCTAACAAATTCAATTGTGAGTGTCTTTACACCAACAACACCCAACAATGTCCGTCTCGAATGCCATCACAACAAGAGATAAATTCAATTTTAAATCACGCCAACAGCTTGCACGCGCCACGTTGCTGCAAGAATTTTTACATAATGAAATCAAGCTAATCTTTCAATGTTAATTGCATATGTGTTGACACTAATTTACGCGCCATCAAGCAAAATGAGCATTTCAGGTTAGCAGGTGTACGTTCCGTATTTGTCTGACAAATATGCCGTAACTTAATTAAATCGCACTCGTACGCTGTGCGTCTCTTAAGGCGGCAGCATGTAATCACGCGCAACACATTCAATGCCTCCCTTCGCCCGGCATTTGAGAATTCGCCTTTGCGCTTTCAAATGTCAACGGCAGCGCGCGAATTGCGTCATTTTTTCGAGCAGTGGCAGCATTCAGAGCCACTTAAACATAATGTGCGGCATTTATTTAATCATTTAATCATTTTGGCTATACAAAGACAGAAAAACAACAACAACAACAATAACAATTTAACAACCGTCGCTGCCAGCATTTGACTTTTGATTGCAGCTGCCGTTGTCGTCGATTTGAACCGGCGCACACCCGGGCGTATGAGCAACGTATGAGCAACTTGCGCTTTGCCTCAGACTATGGTCTTAGTCGCTTTCTTGCTTTTGCGCCGTTTCCGGCATTTTTTATTGCTCCGTTTATATGTCGAGCGTATGATTTCGTATTTCCTATTTATACTGTGGCTGTTGTCTTTTTAATTTCTTGCTGCTTGCCAAATGTGCGCAGGGAATTTGCCGACAAGTGTGCGTCTTTTTTCGCTGCCGTCTTTGTTGTGCCTCCCTGGAGGTTGTCGTTTAAACATGAACTCTGTTCAATCCAGTAGTGTTGTAGATGTTGCTGCTTTTATTGTTGTTGTTGTTGTTTTCATATGTTATAAGCCGCACAGAGCATGGGAAATGAATTAACTGTAATATTGATTTTTGGCCACAAAATACGAAACACGAAACCATCTAATATGGCACACAGCCTGCAAGCTAATCATTACCATTAACCTTATTTTAGAGCCCATTGTCTTTGGAGGCAATTCATCTTACAAATACCAATACAAAGACTAGTCCCACTACAATACCCATACATATGTATGCAGGCGATATGAATTGTAGCTGTGGATTTTCATTATGTATTGTTAATTAATTGGCCGCGCAGCATTTCCCTATCGGCTCTTCCGGCCGTCTACTCATCCTTATATGCCAACTTGGGGCTTTCATCTTGGCAATTATCCGAAATGTGTTAATTAAATATAAAAAGTAAACAAAAATTTGCGGTTTGCATTCAGCCCATGTGGGCGCGCCCTCATCGTGTAGCGAACCGCACAGGTTGGGTTAGCTTGGATGTGAATTTTTGTTCCCTCTCAACCTTTCTTTTCAATTTGAATTATTTCTTGGTTGCCTGACTGGTTGGTTGGTTCGTTGGTTGGTTGTTTTGGTTAGGTGTGCTTGTGTGATTACCTTGTCGGCAGCGGTAAGGTAAGAGCACTTGCGCCCAAGGAAAAGTCTTTGTAATTTTGTATAGAAATGGGAGACATTGTTGGGAGACGAAAAAGGTTCTCAAACAGAGACAGAAATGGTTCAAAAATTAAATTTAATTAAAACTAAAATTAAATCACAATTAAATTAAAATAAATTACAAACAAATTAAAACTAAATTAATTGTAAATTAAAATTAAATTAAATGTAAATTAAAATTAAATTAAAATTAATTAAAATTTAATTAAAATAAAATCAAAATTGAAATCAAAAATAAATTAAAATGAAATAAAATTAAAATTAAATTAAAATTAAATTAAATTAAATTAAATTAAATTAAATTAAATTAAATTAAATTAAATTAAATTAAATTAAATTAAATTAAATTAAATTAAATTAAATTAAATTAAATTAAATTAAATTAAATTAAATTAAATTAAATTAAATTAAATTAAATTAAATTAAATTAAATTAAATTAAATTAAATTAAATTAAATTAAATTAAATTAAATTAAATTAAATTAAATTAAATTAAATTAAATTAAATTAAATTAAATTAAATTAAATTAAATTAAATTAAATTAAATTAAATTAAATTAAATTAAATTAAATTAAATTAAATTAAATTAAATTAAAATTAAAATTAAAATTAAAATTAAAATTAAAATTAAAATTAAAATTAAAATTAAAATTAAAATTAAAATTAAAATTAAAATTAAAATTAAAATTAAAATTAAAATTAAAATTAAAATTAAAATTAAAATTAAAATTAAAATTAAAATTAAAATTAAAATTAAAATTAAAATTAAAATTAAAATTAAAATTAAAATTAAAATTAAAATTAAAATTAAAATTAAAATTAAAATTAAAATTAAAATTAAAATTAAAATTAAAATTAAAATTAAAATTAAAATTAAAATTAAAATTAAAATTAAAATTAAAATTAAAATTAAAATTAAAATTAAAATTAAAATTAAAATTAAAATTAAAATTAAAATTAAAATTAAAATTAAAATTAAAATTAAAATTAAAATTAAAATTAAAATTAAAATTAAAATTAAAATTAAAATTAAAATTAAAATTAAAATTAAAATTAAAATTAAAATTAAAATTAAAATTAAAATTAAAATTAAAATTAAAATTAAAATTAAAATTAAAATTAAAATTAAAATTAAAATTAAAATTAAAATTAAAATTAAAATTAAAATTAAAATTAAAATTAAAATTAAAATTAAAATTAAAATTAAAATTAAAATTAAAATTAAAATTAAAATTAAAATTAAAATTAAAATTAAAATTAAAATTAAAATTAAAATTAAAATTAAAATTAAAATTAAAATTAAAATTAAAATTAAAATTAAAATTAAAATTAAAATTAAAATTAAAATTAAAATTAAAATTAAAATTAAAATTAAAATTAAAATTAAAATTAAAATTAAAATTAAAATTAAAATTAAAATTAAAATTAAAATTAAAATTAAAATTAAAATTAAAATTAAAATTAAATTAAATTAAAATTAAAATTAAAATTAAAATTAAAATTAAAATTAAAATTAAAATTAAAATTAAAATTAAAATTAAAATTAAAATTAAAATTAAAATTAAAATTAAAATTAAAATTAAAATTAAAATTAAAATTTAAAATTAAAATTAAAATTAAAATTAAAATTAAAATTAAAATTAAAATTAAAATTAAAATTAAAATTAAAATTAAAATTAAAATTAAAATTAAAATTAAAATTAAAATTAAAATTAAAATTAAAATTAAAATTAAAATTAAAATTAAAATTAAAATTAAAATTAAAATTAAAATTAAAATTAAAATTAAAATTAAAATTAAAATTAAAATTAAAATTAAAATTAAAATTAAAATTAAAATTAAAATTAAAATTAAAATTAAAATTAAAATTAAAATTAAAATTAAAATTAAAATTAAAATTAAAATTAAAATTAAAATTAAAATTAAAATTAAAATTAAAATTAAAATTAAAATTAAAATTAAAATTAAAATTAAAATTAAAATTAAAATTAAAATTAAAATTAAAATTAAAATTAAAATTAAAATTAAAATTAAAATTAAAATTAAAATTAAAATTAAAATTAAAATTAAAATTAAAATTAAAATTAAAATTAAAATTAAAATTAAATTAAAATTAAATTTAAATTAAATTAAAATTAAAATTAAAATTAAATTAAAATTAAATTAAAATTAAATTAAAATTAAATTAAAATTAAATTAAAATTAAATTAAAATTAAATTAAAATTAAATTAAAATTAAATTAAAATTAAATTAAAATGAAATTAAAATTAAATTAAAATTAAATTTAAATTAAAATTAAATTAAAATTAAATTAAAATTAAATTAAAATTAAATTAAAATTAAATTAAAATTAAATTAAAATTAAATTAAAATTAAATTAAAATTAAATTAAAATTAAATTAAAATTAAATTAAAATTAAAATTAAATTAAAATTAAATTAAATTAAAATTAAATTAAAATTAAATTAAAATTAAATTAAAATTAAATTAAAATTAAATTAAAATTAAATTAAAATTAAATTAAAATTAAATTAAAATTAAATTAAAATTAAATTAAAATTAAATTAAAATTAAATTAAAATTAAATTAAAATTAAATTAAAATTAAATTAAAATTAAATTAAAATTAAATTAAAATTAAATTAACATTAAATTAAAATTAAATTAAAATTAAATTAAAATTAAATTAAAATTAAATTAAAATTAAATTAAAATTAAATTAAAATTAAATTAAAATTAAATTAAAATTAAATTAAAATTAAATTAAAATTAAATTAAAATTAAATTAAAATTAAATTAAAATTAAATTAAAATTAAATTAAAATTAAATTAAAATTAAATTAAAATTAAATTAAAATTAAATTAAAATTAAATTAAAATTAAATTAAAATTAAATTAAAATTAAATTAAAATTAAATTAAAATTAAATTAAAATTAAATTAAAATTAAATTAAAATTAAATTAAAATTAAATTAAAATTAAATTAAAATTAAATTAAAATTAAATTAAAATTAAATTAAAATTAAATTAAAATTAAATTAAAATTAAATTAAAATTAAATTAAAATTAAATTAAAATTAAATTAAAATTAAATTAAAATTAAATTAAAATTAAATTAAAATTAAATTAAAATTAAATTAAAATTAAATTAAAATTAAATTAAAATTAAATTAAAATTAAATTAAAATTAAATTAAAATTAAATTAAAATTAAATTAAAATTAAATTAAAATTAAATTAAAATTAAATTAAAATTAAATTAAAATTAAATTAAAATTAAATTAAAATTAAATTAAAATTAAATTAAAATTAAATTAAAATTAAATTAAAATTAAAATTAAAATTAAATTAAAATTAAATTAAAATTAAATTAAAATTAAATTAAAATTAAATTAAAATTAAATTGAATTAAAATTAAATTAAAATTAAATTAAAATTAAATTAAAATTAAATTAAAATTAAATTAAAATTAAATTAAAATTAAATTGAATTAAAATTAAGTTAAAATTAAATTAAAACTGAAGAATTCTATTTCATTTCAACACTCATTCATTATATTCAGCATATTGCATAATATTGCATACTTTTCGGCTATCAACCACGTTCACCTACCTTTATTAACATTTCGCTTAATCTGGTACAAATTTTGATGCGCTCAAGAATTTGATTTTAATAGAATAGACTAATTCTTCGCCATCATATTCAACAATCCTGAATTTTTGGATTAAATTTTATTGGAAAAATTTTTTAAAATATTAAAAATTCCACCAACACTTGAACCAAACTTTACTAACCAATATTTTATTATCTAATTTTACTAACATTTCGCTTGGTCCATGTGCCAGCAGGTGTGTCGAGGGGAAGAACTTCAAAGATAAATTACTTGCAGATTTTACGTTTGTTAAGATTCTACTTTCGTTTTCCTCTCATGCATAAGTACCGACACATGTACGTACGTACATATGTACTCGTACGTATGTTTGGTGGTCTGTCTCGACAGCAGTTTGGCTGTCGCTTTACATATGCCTCCGTCTTGGCGCTGTTCGTTTCCCTGTTCCATTTCGGTTTAGGTTGTGTTTTCCCTGCAGTTGTGTGGAAACAAAAAAAAAATAGAATCAGTCTTGGGACTTTTGGCTTTCTTCCACAGCCGCATTTCGGTACATCTGTGTGTTTGACTCGGTTTTTACTTGACTGTGTTTGTGTTTATGTTATTGTGGTAATCCGTGTTGTTGTCAGGTTTGTGTTTTGCTTCCCAGCAGCGGGCGATGCCTTTCTACTATTTGCTCTCGGATGTTCTTGTTTTTGTTGTTGTCATTGTTGCCAGTATATTTACATTGCAATTTGTTGTTGTTGTAACTTTGCATAAAAGCTTCTTTTATAATTAAATTTCGTCTTTTGACGTATGTGTGTACGTGTGCGCAGCGCCACACACAAGTCCTCATATATAATTGTTTATATGTATAAACGTGTGTGGGTACGTGTGTGTGTATTAGTGCGGCTAGGTTTATTTGCAAGAGAGCAGATAATTTTTTTCTTGTTTCGTACATGCCAACTTTGCCTGTGTTTCTGTTGCTGTGTCTGTGTGTGTGTATTTATTGTATGCGTCACACGTCTGTGTGTAGCTTTGAGTGTGTTCGTTCGTTCGTTCGTTTGTTTGTTTGTTCGAGTGTTGCCTTAATATAAATTAGTGGCGCATTGTAAGTGATTCTTATAGCATAAAGATGGGCGCTTAAGCAGTGCGTGTGAAAAAGGCCATGAAATTATAATAAATTAAATATGATTTTGTTATTGTTGTTATGATGTCGTGCCTATCATGTTGCAGCGAAATTTGTATTCAAATGATGAATAAACAACTTGAATCGTTATACAATTATCTATGTTAGGAAACGTCATTGTTAAGGTTTTTCAGTCTGTGTGTGTGTATGTTTGTACTTTACACTCACCTAAACAAATAAACGGAAGGAACTGAAATTTTGTCAGAGCACTTTTGTGACCACAGCGCATTAGATATCTTGCTCTGCCATTTTCTGCTGATTTTCTGTACAGTATGGGTTACAAAATTAATTCTCAGATGAGATGATAAAATTATGTTTTGAACTGGCTTAGAGCGAGATAGATAAGTCCTTGTAACCTGAGTAGATTTTGAACTAAGAGCAAGCCAGAGTACTACCTGCAGTCTGAAGTGTAGTAGAACTAGATTTGAAAAGACAACTAATTTTAATCCAAAATGGTACTGAATTGTCTGTGGGTGATATAGAGTGAAAGAGTGTTGAACTAAAAGGCGGAATTTTAATCTATAATGGTACTTAATTGTCTGTGAGTGATACAGAGTGAAGGACTGTTGAACTAAAAGTCGAGACAGATCAGTAATTTCAATCTAAAATGGTACTGAATTGTCTATGAGTGATACAGAATGAAAGAGTTTTGGAATAAGAACAAAAAGGTCACTAATTTAAATTTAAAATGGTACTGAATTGTTTATAAACGATATAGAATAAAATAATGTTGAACTAAGAAGCGAGACAGATCATTAATTTAAATTTAGAATGGTACTGAATCGTCTGTGAGTGATACAGAGTGAAGGACTGTTGAACTAAAAGTCGAGACAGATCAATAGATTTCAATCTAAAATGGTACTGAATTGTCTATGAGTGATACAGAGTGAACGAGTGTTGTAATAAGAGCAAAAAGGTCACTAATTTAAATCGAAAATGGTCCTGAATTGTCTATAAGTGATACAGAGAAAGATTGTTGAACTAAGAGGCGAGACAGTTAAGTAATTTCAATCCAAAATGGTACTGAATTGTTTATAAGAGATACAGAGTGATGGAGTGTTGAACTAAGAGGCGAGACAGATTAGTAATTTCAATCTAAAATGGTACTGAATTGTCTATGGGTGATGCAGAATGAAAGAGTTTTGGAATAAGAACAAAAAGGTCACTAATTGAAATCCAAAATGGTACTGAATTGTCTGTGAGTGATACAGAGTGAAGGACTGTTGAACTAAAAGGCGGGACAGATCACTAATTTCACTCTAGAATGGTACTGAATTGTCTATGAGTGATAGAAAGTGAAAGAGTTCTGGAATAAGAACAAAAAGGTCACTAATTTAAATCGAAAATGGTACTGAATTGTCTATGAGTGATACAGAGTGAAGGACTGCTGAACTAAAAGGCGGGACAGATCACTAATTTCAATCTAGAATGGTACTGAATTGTCTGTGAGTGACACAGAGTGAAGAAGTGTTGAACTAAGGGGCGAGACAGTTCAGTAATTTCAATCTAAAATGGTACTGAATTTTCTATGGGTGATACAGAATGAAAGAGTTTTGGAATAAGAACAAAAAGGTCACTAATTGAAATCCAAAATGGTACTGAATTGTCTGTGAGTGATACAGAGTGAAGGACTGTTGAACTAAAAGGCGGGACAGATCACTAATTTCACTCTAGAATGGTACTGAATTGTCTATGAGTGATAGAAAGTGAAAGAGTTCTGGAATAAGAACAAAAAGGTCACTAATTTAAATCGAAAATGGTACTGAATTGTCTATGAGTGATACAGAGTGAAGGGCTGTTGAACTAAAAGGCGAGACAGATCAGTAACTTAAATCGTAAATGGTACTGAATTGTCTGTAAGTGGTACAGAGTAAAATAGTGTTGAACCAAGAGGCGAGACAAATAACTTATTAATTAAAATATTAATATTTAAAAAACTATTTTCACACCTTCTCACTTTTCACAACTCTGCTCGTCTCATAGCTCACATTTCATATATATTTACTTCATTTGTTCAACCTCACTTTTGCCACTTTTAACTAAACTTTTAGCCGACCATTAAAATCCCTTACCGGCTTTCGCCTTGTTCACATTGCCTGGACTTGATCGGGGCTTCAGTGCACTCATATTCACACAACTTTAACTTTTCCATTTCCGTTCATGCTGTCAGCGCGCACCGAACGTTCGCTGCGTTCAAATTCGAACGTGTCGCGCTTATAAAACAATTTACCGCAAAAGTTGTAATCTTCTTGAAAATTACACACCAGTAAACAACTTTTCAAAAACCAATTACCGCCGCAGGTCCTAAACTAATTTTGATTTTTTTTTAACACACACATACAACAACAACAACAACGACCGGTGAATGCGTATCACCGACATTTCAGCGCGCGAACGTCTGAGTCGGACAATATTTTTCCAACACGCTACTAGCTGCTGGCCAAAAGTTATTTGTTGTTGTGCTACAGCTGTGCTACGTGCAATAATAACAACAATAACAATAACAAATAGCAGCAACAATAACAACGACAACGACGTCAGCAACAGCAGCAGCAGGAGCAACAGTCGCCGACAATGATGATGCATTAGCAACAGCACAGCACACACACTGCGGTAACAACACCTCCATTACCAGCAACAACAACAACAACAACAGCAGCATTGCAGCAACAACAAATCACTTGCAACAGCATGAATCAAGTTGAAAGTTCAGCAGCGAAATGAGTGGAAAAAAATGACGCTGGCCGCATTAAAAGCAGCAGCAGCAGAAACACGCTGAATGGGCAGCAACAGTGGCGAACGAGAGCAAATGCACAACTACAACAACAATAAGAACAAAAATAGTAAACGAAAAATAAAATTGCTGAAATGCAGCAGACGCTGATGACCACATTGTCACGTTGGCCAACTCGAACCCACGCACACACACACACACACACAAACTCGCAGAGAACCGAAACGGAAACATCTTGTTTTCCTGTCTGACTGGTTGGCTGGTAGCAGTTTAAGTTGTTGAGGCGAGTAGATAAAATTTACGAACTGAAATCAGGTTATTAAAATGTCGCCGTAGCGAAAATACGTACAGACAGCCGCAATTGGGTGCTGACACTGGCAATGTACAGCAACAACAACAACAAAAAAACTTGATGCCAAGGTGTGTCAAATGAAAACAGCGACGAAAAACCGGGTAGCTGTAGGAAAAAAAAGCAACGAAAGAGAAAGAGAAAGAAAATGCGGCTGCAGGCAAAAGTTGGCAAAAAGTTAGAAGCCTCCATTACCGGCGAAAAAAGCAACAACAACAACAAAAGCAACAGCAAAATTGCCCCAACATACGTAGCGCAACTTTTATGCACACAATGAAACCGCCAACACACATACACACATACATATGTTCTGGTAGTTGCATTCTTACATTTGGTTTATATATGTGTTTGTGTGTGTGTTTATGTGTTTGAGTGAGTGTGAGTGTGAGTGTGAGTGCTCACCTATTGGCGTAACCGAAGCACAAAACCGCTAAAAGTACACTTTGCGTGCTGTTCACTGTTAACGACTGTACGTGTTTGTGTATGTGTGTGTGTGTTTGTATGTTGAGTCGTGTGCATTCGCTAGCAATTTTCTAGCACTTGCAACATTTCCACCACAACACTACCAAAATACTTTACTTGGCAGTGCCGAGACTTTAGTTAAAAGCAAAAGATTTTCAAAAGCACAGCAATTGGAAAAATGTTTTTGCGGCATTGCTGCCGGCAGGTCACAAGTCCAATAAAATCAAAGTTAGCGAGGAAGACATTTTGTTTGTAGGTTGAAATGAAAAGAAAAGAATTTTTGTGTTTGAAATTTTGTTGAGAAAAAAGTGTAGAATTAATTCATCAGTAGACAGTTCGTCTAATTAATTTATTGTCCTCCAGACAAAGTAAATAAAGGACAATAAATTTAATTTAATTTAATGAATAAATAAATTTAATGATAACTTACCTCAATAAATAAATTAACTTTTAATTAATTTAATTTTAATTTATCGGGTGTACAACTTTGATTCCGCCGTTTTTTTCCAAAATTAAAAGCTTTATTGCGAAAAAGTGCTTACAGATGTATTATTCAAAGTATTGTCCGTCGCTAGCGACAACTTTCTCCCATCTTTCCGGCAATTTTCGGATCCCGGCTCGAAAAAAGGAGTCCTCTTTTGACGCTATCCATGAAGCAGTCCATTATTCCAATTCTTCGAAGGATTGAAAATGTTGATCTGCCAGGCCGTGTGCCATCGAACGGAATAGGTGGAAGTCAGAAGGGGCGACATCTGGGGAATACGGCGGGTGGGGCAAGACTTCCCATTTCAGCGTTTCCAGGTACTTTTTGACCACTTTTGCGACGTGAGGCCGAGCATTGACGTGTTGGAGGATGACTTTGTCATGTCGCTCTTGATATTGTGGCCGCTGTTCTTTTAGCGCGCGACTAAGGCGCATCAGTTGCGTTCGGTAGCGATCTCCTGTGATGGTTTCACCCGGTTTTAAGAGCTCGTAGTAAATCACACCGAGCTGATCCCACCAAATACAAATCATAACCTTGGCGCCGTGAATATTCGGTTTTGCCTTCGACGAAGAAGCATGCCCGGGCTTTCCCCATGATTTTCTGCGTTTAGGATTATCGTATCGAACCCACTTTTCATCACCGGTTACGATTCGATGTAAAAACCCCTTACGATTTTGTCTTTGAAGCAGTTGCTCACATACAAATAGACGGCGCTCGATGTCCCTCGGTTTCAACTCGTACGGCACCCAGTTTCCTTCTTTCTGAATCATGCCCAGGGCCTTGAGACGTTTTGAAATGGCTTGCTGACTCACTCCCAACGATTCGGCAAGCTCTTCTTGGGTTTGGCACGAATCTTCATCAAGCAATGCTTCTAGTTGTTCATCTTTGAAGGTTTTTTCTCTTCCACCACCATGTTTGTCTTCAACATCGAAATCACCATTTTTAAAACGTTGAAACCACTCCCGACACGTTCTTTCACTCAGAGCAGCATCACCGTAAGTTTCTGAGAGCATTCGATGCGCTTCAGCTGCATTTTTTTTCGAATTGTAACAGAAAAGTAAAACTTCCCGCAAATGGCGAGAATTGGGCACATAAACGGACATTTTCGAGCGTGAATAATACGAAAACAAGAGCAACTGTCACTGAAACGGCGATGACAATTCGTTAGGCACTGTCCACACTCACTTTAAAGGCATTACCATCTATGTATTTCAACCAGCCTCAGCCGGTACAGCCACCTATCGGAAAACGACGGAAGCAAAGTTGTACACCTGATATAAAGACAAAAAATCAATTAAAATCAAATTAATTGTGACATATCGGGGATTAATAACAAAGAGCGTTTCTCTCGAGCGTGGTTCCTGAACAAGAAGTGATAGCTGCCTTACTACTATTTTTACTACTTTTACTATTCTTTTGTAGTAGAACTCTTCAGCTTTCAAACAATGGGTCGATCTGATCTCTGCGTCAACCGTAAGCCCAAGAAATCAACTAAAGATTGCCGATACTAGCGTTGCGATCTGCTTCAAGGATTATGAAATTTCCACTATCTTTCGTAGTAGAACTCTCCAGCTTTCAAACCATTGATCGATGCAGTTGTTACCTCAACGAAAAGACGAGAAAATCAAAAAAATCTTGTCTACTTATAGCAGCGTTAGGTGTCCGCGTTTCTCTTTCGAATTTTTATTCCTAAACCAGAAGCAATAGCTGCCTTAAATTTTCACATTTTTTTGCCTAAGAAGTCTTCAGCTCCATCGCAATCCTAACAAATTTTTTTATTTGAATGCTTCGATCCGCCTGAACGATTACGTATCCGCATTTCTTTCAAGCTTTATTCCTAAACCATAAGTCTTAAATTTTCACTATGTTTTAAAGAAGAACTCCCCTGCTTTACAACCATAGGTCGACTCAGTCGCTATCCCAACGGAAAGCCCAGCAAATCAACAAAATGTTGTCTACTTATGTCAGCGTTTCAATCTGTTACTCGATTGCGTATTTATTAGTGTTTCTGTTTCGAAATTTAATTCCTAAACTAGAAGCAATAACTGCCTTAAATTTTTACTATTTTTTGTAGAAGAAGTCTTCAGCTATTCAAAAATATTATTTTATTTGAGGTTTCTTTGAGCACATCTTCTAAGAAATATCCAAAACACTACTTGGAAGTAACTAAAAGCCAACGCAGCTCATCAAAATCTGCTCAAATGAATTGTAAATTGTTTTTCACCAAATTTTAAATTCTCCTAAATTGTATTCAGCTTCACTTGAAATGATCAAATCTCTGCGCAATTAGCACAAAATCTCGTTTTTAAATCTAAACAAAAATGAACATTAATACTGCTGAAGTAAACAACAAACTGTGAGTCTGACTCATGTAATGTAATGTATAGTAAATAAAAAATAACTTTGAAAAACGACCATCAAAATTTATAAATAGAAATATAAAACATAAACAGCAACACAAATAATGCTGTAAATAATACTTTTCGTGCAATGTTTAATATTCGTAAAAAAAAAGAATCTTTACAAAATGCTTTTAATTAAAATCGCATACATAGAAAAGGCAGCGGTTGAATGCCAAACAAACAAAACAACAAAAATAAGCAGCAATGAAAACAAATATTAAACATTGCGAAAAGGTGATGAAAATATGCACAAATAAAGGATTCGTTGTGCACAATAAAAACAACAACAGATTGTGTTACTATAGCAAATAAAAATGGCCATCATGAAAAAAGTGATGAAGAAAGCATAGAAAACACACAGATAGACCGACAGACAGACAGTCGCACAGCGCGTTGACCAACAAAGCAACGAGTTGCGAAGGAAGGTGGCAAATTGTTGCCACACCAATGCAAAACCGCAGCACGTTTACGAAAAGTGTTAATTTAAATTGCGGTACGTGCCGAGCATAAAACGCGCTCAAACGCGCTCCGGCCGCCGACCGCCAACCGCCAGCAGTCGTTGCCGCTACGCCCAATTTTCTACACGTCCAGCTGCTGCCGACGCGTTGCCGCCATTAGAATTGCCACTGACCCGCTGACGCTGCTCGACGTATGCTATGTGTGTCTTTGTGTCTGTGTCTGTGTGTGTTTGTGTGGCGAGTGCGCAGCAAATCGATTAGTTTTCATTTTGCACGCGGCTTTGCATTTTTGGTGGTCTATGCTGGCACGCTTTTGGGTGATTAGAGCGCTGAGCGGATTAAAAATTTGGTGCCGCGACCAGCGTTGAAGAAGCATTGGCGCATAGACACACAAAACGAACGTATCGAACGAAAGCCAAAAACAAAAAAAGACAAACAACAAATCGTATTGTGCAATTTATATGTTGTTTTTGTTTTTGTTGTTGTTCGTAATTTGTGGCTGCTGTTGTTATCGGCGGCAGCGGCTGCAGCATTGTTGCTAAAATTATTTCCGCACTATGCGTAATTTGCCAATATTTGATGTACGGCTGACAGCATGTACGTGTGAGTGTAGGTGTGTGTGTGTGAAAATATGTCTATGTGCATATTTGTATTTTGCACCATTTGTGCTCCATTTGAATGCAACTTCTATGTGCAGCAGTTTTTGTATATGTTTGTGTGTGTGTGTGTGTGTATGTGTGTGTGTGTTTGCATAGATATAAATTTCTGCATTTAATAGATGCATTGAAATTTTGCGCATTTGAGCGCATTAGATAACAACAACGCATGCCAGTTAATTTGACTTCCGCTCATCGATTAAATTCGAACCTAAAAATTTTGTATGAAAAACAGAGTTGGCAACGTTTGGGTTCACTGCAAATATGCAAATGAATTTATTTATTTTTTTGGCGTTTATCGAATGAGTGCATTGAAAATAATAGACTTTAGCTAAATTTACTAATCTGTT
The DNA here is from genome assembly GCA_963971225.1 of Melieria omissa. NCBI lineage: Eukaryota > Metazoa > Arthropoda > Insecta > Diptera > Ulidiidae > Melieria > Melieria omissa. The sequence goes on along the minus strand of OZ020267.1, from coordinate 64,509,613 downwards.
TAGTTTGAATTGAGTTCAATTGCGTTGAATTAAAATCTTTTGAGTTGAATTCAAGCCACACTTGAACAAGCTGCAAAGATGCAAATTTGATGGCTTCATGTTGAATTCTGTTGAAATTTTGAATTGAATTGGTTTAATTTAAGACGCTTACAGTCGAGTAGAGCTGAATTTTACTTATTTAAGTTGAAAGTGAAAAGAGATTTGCTTGAAAGTGAATAGAGATTTGCTTGAAAGTGCTTGAAATATTTGCAGAATTTACTAAACTTCAACCAATTCGAAATATATTTTACTCTACAAATATATATGTGTGTATGTATCAGTTTGCCCCATGGCGGCGCAAGTTTAAAGTGCGCTTTAACGAGGCGGAAAATTCAACACAACAAAGAACCATTGAACGCGCCCAATGTTAAGTTACGCGCGTCTGACGTGCTGTTTGCTTTCATAATCGATGTGCGCAGTGTAAAACTTTAAGCGAAATTTGCCGCTAGGAACGCACACAAAGCGACAGCGATGATGGGTTGTGCTGGTGGCAGCAACAGCGGCAGCAGCGGTCGTTGCTGGCGATGGCAATGGTGACCCATAAAAGTGAAATCATCTCAAAAATTCAATTTCCGAAAATTTCAACAGCTAAAGTTTTTCGCAGGCACACGCAGCCAAAGCCATATGCGAGTACAACAACACGCATGCAAAAACACAGAAGCTGCTAAAGTGAAATGGTCCCACCCCAATGAAAAAAAAAAATTGCCAACTTTGAAAAAATATTCCAAAAAAAAATTTATAAAAAAAATATTGTAGAGTGGAACATTTCGAAGCAACCAACCAGCACTTCAGCGGGCCGAGCAGCATTCACACACACACACACACAAAAAGCGAAATATAGCAAACAAAAGCGACAGCGGCGTTTGGTGTGTTGAGCAAATAAAAATAATAAAGAAATAATATTTTATAGTAAGTTTTAAAAGAATTACAGCATTTGGTAATAAATTGAACACATCAGCTAGTAAACGAGCACGCACCAAACGCACACACAAATATATATATAAAATATATATGTGTGTGTGTGTGGCGAACACGCAGCATGTTAACAAGCTGGCGCGCCCTTAAATATGCAAAAGTAGTGTAGTGAAGTTGTATGTTTGCATGAGGCAGCGAAATCGCCAAAAGAAGCACGCACACACACACACACACTCATACACACACATAATTGCGTACACGCTGCCGACGCCGACGCGAATTGCGTTTTCGAGTGGTTTTGCATGTGTGTGTGTGCGCGCTTGTTCCAGACTACACGCGGCTATGTGTTGTGTTGTATTGCAGCATAAAAGGATTTTCGTTATATTGTAGGAGCTTTTAAGTGGAACTGCGCGTTCGGTTTGTGTGTGTGTATGTGTGTGCGTATATATTTTTATGCTTTCGCCTCTTAACAAGTAAAATCTTACTTTATTTTGTTTGTTCGTTTTATATGAAAATCAGGGATTCGTATTTAAGTGATGGCAGCGGCGTCTGCCATGTCATGGAATAACAAAGTTTTTGCTTTTATTTTGACACACAGTGATGGCCGCAGAGATTTTTCATTGTCATAGTTCAATGTGTTGTTGTTGTTGTAATAATGTTTTGTATACGAATAATTGAACAATGTGTGGGAGGGGTAGGGCAGAATTTTGGTGAAGGGTTTCATCTAATAAAGTTGTAGTTATTAAAAGAAATGCGTAGAAAACCCCACTCTAAAAGTTCAGAACAGAAAGTTTTAATAAAATTAAATAAATTTAAAAAATATGTAATAAAATAAAATAAAATTTTGTGTTTGTTTTAATTTGTATCTATATCCTTAAAATATTGAAGTCCTTTTAAAAGAACATGGAAGCAGAACACGAAAATGAAATAAATGAATAAAATAAATATGCCAGATTCCTATAAATGACTTCTAGTTTTGTGGTTGTACCCTAGGCCAGCGGCGCACCCAGAGGGAGTGGAGGGGTTCAAACCCCCAAACACAAACATTTCTGGTACCAAATGTGGTTTCGATTGGAATTCGGCTCAAAAGTTGTATGCAAAAGCGCCCCCTCCCAAAATGAAATCTTGTGTGCGCCACTTTTCCCTTCTTCAACAACTTGAATGACCTCAGTTCAGTTAACATTCAAAATGGCTTCAATAAACTTCTCAATTTGCAGTGCGACAGACCCTCAACTTGTGCTATGACAACGGGCCCATTTCGCGGTCTTCCGGCAAATCCTATGCCCAGACAGCCACCTTAACCTAACCTAACCTAATCTTCACCCCCATACATATCAACATTTGGATAAGTCAAAGCCTGTAGAACTGTTAACCAAATAGAACTGATTTCAAAACCTTTGGGTTTCTAACTTCGGAGCATTCTCCTGCTCAATGCGGCCCATTAACTCGAAATAATTTCATGCGACCCATGAGTGCAAATTGAACTCTATACTTTAGTGTCTATAGAGGGTTTATTCAATCCTAAATCAAATGTGAAGCTCTTCTTGTCCGCCTTCAATAGCCAAGACTGACTGATATTTCAAAATTACCAAAAATTTATTGAGTTCATCAAAGTACGTTTAGATCAGCTCGAGTGATATATAGAAAACCAGTATTAATCCCTTTCGGGACTACTGCGATAATACGTCCCAGCAAGTTTTTAATCAAATCGTACAACCCACGTAAAATATTTTTACAATTTCGGTGAACCCGGATAAAAGGATGATTTCAGAATTTGTGAGCATCCAATATAATTTTCTAACCCCAACATTAATAGAATCAGAACATTTCTTCTGAGAGTTTTTTGGATTTCAAAATTAAACTCCGTCCCGAAAGGGTTAAGCAACAAGTTTTGACACAATTCTGTAAGATCAATTTCTTTTTAAGCTTCGAATATCTAAGGATCGCTAAGGATCGCCATTGAAATCAGTAACTAATAATGTAACACAAACTCAAAAAATGATAACTGAAAATGAAAAAGAAGTGTGATAGTGACGGCAAAACCTTACATATAACAGTATTTTCAACATAAGTCTAGGAATTTCTGAACTGTTTTTCAATACTGGAATTCATTCCTGAAGCTTTGATCTATAAAAATAAAAAATATTTTCAATTTCAATGATAGAATTTTCCCATAGAAAACAGACTAATCTATCATCTGGAATTGGCATAACAATGTGCTGGCATTGACCAATCGATATTAGCCCTTGGGATACATGCAAGTATTCTAAAAGTTAATAAGAGGTCTGAGTATGATTCTACAACAAAGAGAGAACATGTACAATGCACGATCTAAAAATAGTTTTGCATACTTGCTTCATTTCGTAGAAAAGCTTTAGTATTATTCAAATGCTGACTAATTTCATCTTTTGTTCCTTGAATAGGAAGAATCCAGAAATTTTCCAGCTGTCTTAGAAATACCGTTGAAACAGACTTAGAATCTCCTACTCCAGGTTCACCTTTTTTTCTAATGTTCTTATCTCCCCCTTCTAGTCATTCTTCTCAATGTGAATATCAATTTTGCAAAGATTTTCATTGGTACCTGAAATATTTGTACCCATTTCACAGCATTTCATACATTTCCTTCACTAAAATAGTTTAAATATTTAAAACCAACTCAAGCTCAACTCGATTGAAACCATTATTTACAATGAAATGAGTTCGAAAAGTTGTACGAAATCGCCGAACAAGCTCTGAGAAGAGCATCGAATCCAATTGCTGTTCTAATTCCATAGAATTGTCTTTGCCTGAAAATTGCAAAACTTCCAATCAAACTCAATTAACGATTAATGCAAACGGCTGCAAGTTTACGTCGAGTGCGCACAACGTTCGCCAAGGACAACGCCAAAGAAAGGCGAAAAGAAAGAAATTCACTCCTTATGATTGGCTTCAGTGTGCCGGCACTTTGCAGCGCATCTTCGGAATTCCGGCTGGCGTTGCACTTTCGCCAGTGGTTAGCACCAACGCCATTTGTCCAATGCAGTCGCCTATGTGCTCAGCAATCTGCCAACAACAACAACAACAACAACAGCCAACAACTTTCAAGCGAACTTAATTAAAGTTTTGACGCGGCAGCAGTCTTGGTTGGACGAATAGCAGCCAACAGTGCCGTGAAATCGCTGGTTTTTGTTGCTATTGTTGAATATTTTTTTCTCTCAAGCATTTACTTTGGTGTGGCATTTTTTTGCCAACGTCCTTGTTGCGCATTTTCTTTCGCCGCGCCCGAGTACTTTAAATATTTACAGCGAATTAATTTCAACTGCTTACGCTGCCTTAACACTTTTTTCGCATCATTGTGCGCATTTTATTTTCATTTCTTTGTTTTACTTGCATTGTCGGCGCTTGCACTTTTGCTCGTTGCTCTTTTGCCGAGGCACAAGTAGAACGTCCGCCAAGACGTTGTGTCTGGCTGCCGCTGGCCTTGAGTGCCCCTATGACAGCGCTCACGATTGTGCGACTGTCGCTCGAGCACACTTCAGCCGCTCGACTGCAGTCGCTGTGCGCCGGTCCTCAGCGCAGCGTTTCTCATTAAGTGAGCGCGCGTGCGCCGCTCAAATGTTTGCGCAGCGCAATTAAAATGTCATTTTTATGCAAATTTCGTGCACAAGTGAACTTGTAATTAATTCATCGCGAAATAAATGAGAAATCTCTCATAATTACGCTGTGTTCTAATCTAGTCGCGCGAAAGGTGCAACGCGCCCGACGAGCACAGTTTGCACTCTAATTTAATAACGCGCCACCGAAGTGATAATTATTTATTTAAACGGGTGGCAACATTGGCGCCTTTAAATTTCCAATAGTTTGCAATGCGATATTAAAACCAAAGCCTTGATCAGCGACTATGGTGGATTTCCGAAGAGATTTACTACTCTTAGTCTTAGTCTTAGTCTTAGTCTTAGTCTTAGTCTTAGTCTTAGTCTTAGTCTTAGTCTTAGTCTTAGTCTTAGTCTTAGTCTTAGTCTTAGTCTTAGTCTTAGTCTTAGTCTTAGTCTTAGTCTTAGTCTTAGTCTTAGTCTTAGTCTTAGTCTTAGTCTTAGTCTTAGTCTTAGTCTTAGTCTTAGTCTTAGTCTTAGTCTTAGTCTTAGTCTTAGTCTTAGTCTTAGTCTTAGTCTTAGTCTTAGTCTTAGTCTTAGTCTTAGTCTTAGTCTTAGTCTTAGTCTTAGTCTTAGTCTTAGTCTTAGTCTTAGTCTTAGTCTTAGTCTTAGTCTTAGTGTAGTCTAGTCAAGTCTAGTCTATCTTAGCATTTAGTTCCGATTTACTCTCTCCCACAGTGTTTTTGTTGTTATTTTCGCCATTGTCTGCCCTTGCATTTGTATGCATAATTTTTCATCAGTCTATTTTTATACATTTTCGCACATTTTTTCAGAGTTTCCACTTATTTGTTGCTTTGTTTTCGATTCTGTTTCTTTCTTCGCCGACTTTTGCAAATGTTGCACGCAATCAGTTGACCTTTTTTTGCAAGCCGTCTTAACAAATGCGAACTAATTTATTTTGCCAGCGCGTTTGGTCCAGTTGCACTCGCCTCCCTCTCCTCTCCTCCCCTTCCCCCACAAAACATGTCCGCCCTTTGCACTTTACTCACTTCCTTGTTGGGTGGGATTTTATTTTCATTTATGTATTCGCAAATTTCTTTTTTTTCTTGGCGGGTTTTCATTGTAATTTGGTTTGTTGTTGCCGCTGTTTGTCGCTTGTGTTGACAATATTTTGGTTGGCTTTGCATGTTGTTGACATTATTGCCTCGCCGAAACAAGCAGAAATGCGTTTTATTATTTCGCTGTTGTTTTATTTTGTTGTTGTTGCTGTTATTCAACATTTTTTGTCAGTTTTTCATCACTTTTACATGCATTTGTATTGGAGTTTTTGTGAATGGGTGTCAGTGTGTTGGTGTGTGTGTGTGACAGCACGTTTCATTTGATTGCGCCGGCGGCAACTATTTGGTAAATTTTCGCTTATTGTGTGTCCGACACGATGATAAATATGGAAACGTGCAAAAAAGCGGTTTAATCTTATCGAACACGTTGTGTGCAGCGCCTTTTGCCATGAATATTGCAAACAAATTGCGGTGCACTGATTTATTTATGCTTACAAAAAGTTTTACTTTCCCATAATCCTGGCTTATAAGATTACAGAAAAATAATATTTTTTTTTAAATTAAAATTCAAAACCTCTTTAAACTCCCTTCGAAAATGGTTTTTACATTTCTGAATTGTAATGTGGCTGAGATTAGATGAGAATGGGGTTAAAAAAGGACACGTGCAAGCGCCGCTGGGTATGCAGCTATAATACCAGATAGAGTTCTATTTACAAGCCAATCGATTTGTGATTGATTTAGAACAAGCCAATCGATTTGTGATTGATTTAGATAATATTATTTTATTTTATTTTTATTTTATTTTATTTATTTTATTATTTTATTTTATTTTATTTTATTTTATTTTATTTTATTTTATTTTATTTTATTTTATTTTGGTATCATTTTAGTTGTTCGAATCTCTTTCTGTCAAATTTAAATATGTCCATATTTTCTTTGGTTTAACTGATCAATTACATTCAGCAAAAATAAATAACCATATTCGCAATTCAATTTATTTCCTAATCGCTAAGTAAAAGTCTGATTACACTGCAAATGAAACGTGCTCAACTTAGCTGTCATTAGCTGTCATTTATTGCACATTTGATTCTTGGAGTCAGCTCCATAGTCAACACCAGATGTATGAAATCAATGATATTTATTCTCCTAATCGTTAAACAAAATTTCGGTTAGATTGAAAGAGAAGCATGGAAACACGGTTTGGCTCCGGGCTGTTGTCATTTATTGCACATTTCATGCAACAAGTCTTGTCAGTCATTACATTTGCCCATTTAAACAAACAACTAACCAACCCATGCAATTGTTTACTCCATAAAATATCTGAACATTAGTTTACTATCGAATTCGAATTCCTTTCCTCTTTTGAGTTGTCAAGTTTGTGTGTACGTTCACATATTAATTTGACCAGTCATCAATAACCAGTTAATAGGTAAATACTTGGAACATCATAACGTGCAATTATGGTGTCGATGACAGCCGCGAGCCTAAATCGAAACGACAATTATGATTTGAATTTATGTTGTTAACATTTTCCACATACTTGGACCGAAGGCAGAATGATGTGAGCAATGCGAGAAATCGCATGACCTGTGCAGATTGCACAGTCAGATTGCCAATAATGTGCAAGAATTGAACAACAACAACTGACCTAATATAAATAACACACTCTGCTGCTTCCAATGACATATGTACTCACCCACATATAAACGGAACAAGTACCACAGCCGCCTGACGTCTTTCGTTGCACTGGCAGCAAGACAGCAATGGCTGTGTGGTGCCTGCACAAACAGATCAGATGTCAATTTGTCGTAATTAAATGTAATTACAGGAAGAATTTAGTGAAAATGACAAAAGGACCGAAGCAACGCTGCGACCGGATGGTGACGTGCGAATGCAAAATCTGCTCGCCATCGTTCGCTCTCTCGCTGCAACGCTCCCTCGTCACTCACTCACTCACTCACACACTGACACAGCGACATTCAGACACAAAATCCTGCACAGCTCAATTATTTTAATTGAACATTTGAATGTGTGGGGAAATTTAATTTTCACCATTTGCAAAGACGAATGTCGCAAGGAATGAGATGTGTCAATAAATTTAATGGACTCGATTTTCAATTTTATTTCTATAACGAGTAAAGAATCAAAAATGCTGCACGTGAGTTTTGAATAAAAGACTGTTGTATGCTGCTTTAGTATATAAGTTTTATATATGTAAATACATAAACCTTATGTACAAGTTTAACGCAGACCTTCAGTTTGCATGGCTCAAGTTTAATTGTTGTTGTTGATTGGCCGTAAGTTCTGTTGCAGCGACGCGCAACGGTGAGCTCAGTATTTCAATTTGAGTTAATTGGATTATGTGCAGCTAATTAATGCAATCAGTTAATTAGCGGCACGAAACTAGCTGAAATGTATTAAGGCCAAGTTTGTGCGCCTCTATAGTGAGTACAACTTAAATCTATTGTCACTTGGTTCAGGTAATTGGCTTAGATTAACATTGGATTAGTGAATGAAATTGCGAAAGATCAACACAACGTTTGGTGGACAGAAGATGAGAACGGAATTAGCATTGGACACAAGCGGGTGAGACTGAATCGCCGGATTCCACTCGATTTAATTGAAGTGAATTGCTTTTTATGAAACTGGTTTTGATTAGAGTTGATTGGTTTCAAATGAATTGAACTCAAGTAATTTGATTTAAATTGAATTGGATTTGAAAGAATTGGAGTGGAATGGAAAAAGATTTTATTCGATTCAATTGAGTTGAATGTAATTGAATAAATTCAGGAAATGCAATTAAATTAAACTGAATTGAATTTAAATAAATTGGTTTGAGTTTAGTTGAGTTTAATGGAATGAACTTAACTACATGAATTCACTTGAATTAAATTGAATTGAATCCAATACTGTTCGATTGCAATCAAATTGAATTGAATTAGATCATAGCGACTGAAATAAATAGTTTATAATTGAATGAATTTGATAACAACATTAAATTCGACGTTATATCAAATTAAATTCGATAACAATTGAATCAAAATATATTGAATTGAAATTAAATGAAACTGTTCTAAATTGAAATGAATTGCATTACTTTGAATTGAATTAAATTGATTTGAATTACATTGAATTAATACTTGAACTGAACTGAATTAAATTGAAATAAATTTAGTTGCATTACAATTAAGTTGGCTACGATTAGATATGAAATTTGATTGCAATTAAAATGAACTAAACTTAACTAAATTGGATTGAATACAGTTTGATTGAATTGATGTGAATTGAATTAAGTTAAGTTGACCTTAATTGAATGGACTTGGTAAGGTTTCAATGAACTAGTTTTTATTTGAGACTCCATTTGATTGCATTGAAACTAAAGTATGTTGAACTAAATTGAACTATGTTGAACTTAATTGAATTGGTCTGAATAATACTGAATTGTTTATCATTTAGGATTAAATTCGATTGCAATTAAATTAAAATATACTAAATTCAACTTTCTTGAATTGAGTTTAATTGAATTGATTTGATTGATGTAAATTAAGTTGAACTTAATTGAATGGAGTTTGTGAGATAGCATTAAAGTAATTTGATTAAGATTACATTTGATTGCAACTCATTGAACCAAATTGAACTAAACTAACTGAATTAAGCTCAATTCGATTAAATTGTGTTGAATGGATTGTGATTTGAGATTCAATTTGATTGTATTTAATTTAACTAAACAAAATGAAATTGAATTGAATTGAATTGAATTGAATTGAATTGAATTGAATTGAATTGAATTGAATTGAATTAAATTGAATTGAATTGAATTGAATTGAATTGAATTGAATTGAATTGAATTGGAATTGGAATTGGAATTGGAATTGGAATTGGAATTGGAATTGGAATTGGAATTGGAATTGGAATTGGAATTGGAATTGAATTGAATTGAATTGGAATTGGAATTGGAATTGGAATTGGAATTGGAATTGAATTGAATTGAATTGAATTGAATTGAATTGAATTGAATTGAATTGAATTGGAATTTGAATTGAATTGAATTGAATTGAATTGAATTGAATTGAATTGAATTGAATTGAATTGAATTGAATTGAATTGAATTGAATTGAATAGAATAGAACGGAGAATTTAATTAAATTTATTCTGATTTTAGATTAATTTCTATTGCTATTAAACTTAGCTATACTGAACTAAACTAAGTTGAATTGAGCTGAATTGGATTGAATTGAGTTAAAATGAACTCAATTGCATTGAATTGGATAAGATTTGAGATTCAATTCAAATAATAATAATTTGAACTAAGTTAAACTAAACTGAATTGAAATTAATTTGAGTTGAATTGAAAGCATTTAAGTTAGTTAAGTTAGTTTAGTTAAAACTTAGTTTAATTGATTTGGTTAGATTGCATAGAAGTTGTTTTTTGAATTGAACTAAACTAGCTGAATTGAGCTGAATTCGATAAAATTGCATTGAATTGTATATTCTTCTCTGAATTGTTTACTTCAATTTTTTTATTTTAAATTACAGTTTTTACTTATGAATTTTTAATTTTTAATTTAAGTCTGGTATTTTTAATTTTTTACAATACAAATTATTTATTTGGCACTATACTTCTAATGTTTTTATTGTATTTTTTCATTAAGTTAAACTAAATTTAATTAAATTGAATTGCCTTGCATTGTTTTACCTTCAAGTGAATTTACACAAATATGTAAACTATTTTGACCCTTCACTCTATTTTGCCACATATTATTTTTCATTTACTATAAACAATACAAATAATTACGCTGTCTCCTATGCAGTCACAAACACAATAGTTGAACTAAATTGCAATTGAACCACTGCGGTGTTCATGGCCTCCAGCAAGTGTCAATAAGCATCGACACGTTCGCCTGTGGCAATTCCCCGAAGTGTTCTCAAATTAAAATTTTGCACAATTTTCATTCGCAACGAGACTGTGTAATCGCAACAATCACACCCGAAACTAAACAAAAAAAAACAAAAACAAAAATGAGCAACATTTCCAATGCATCAGTGAAATTGCATTTTTTCATTAGATTTTTCAAAAATCGATTCATTGCGGCCTTTGCCCGCATTTCGAATATGTGCACGGAAGAGTGAGTGGTTGCGGCAATCAAGCATTCGCCAGTCACCTAACTAAATAACCAACAATCGTTCTGTGCCTTTGCAGCAATGTGCCAGACACACGCATACACATAAATACACTCAAATAAATGCAAATAAATCTGCTTGTGTCGCTCGGCATTGCTGTTGGAAAATTTAATTTTGACATTTTCGTTAACAACTTCAACACACAACACATGCGTTCCCAGCGTCATTCCCGACATTTCAATCATTCACACACACACACACATGCACAAGTAGCGCATCGGTGTCACCAGGGTTTGTCTGAATTCGGCAGTGTTGAAAATTAGATTTGCCAGCTTGTGCACATTCTGGCAACTGGGTCTGTGATGATTTGTAATGACGGTCTATTGTATGTTTTATGTGTGGCCTTGTGTGCGTTTATTCATTTATTCATTTCCTCAATGATTGATATTAAATTCTATCGCCATAGCCATTGTCGGTTGCGGCCACAGCGCACCGACCAAATGCACAAAACTGCGACCGGCCAACCAACGGAGCCGCACAACACGCAACAACAGAAGCAAAGCATTTCGTTGATTTGCATGGAAAGCAATTTCAATATTTTAATTCATTTGGAAAATATTGTTAGTGAGATTCAGAAAACCAGCAGAGATGGTGAATATTTAAAAAATTATTTGGAAAGAAAAATTCTTGGGGAATACTACACACTGGTTGGAATGTTTATTCAATGGTTTTGACAATTTTCAAATCATTTCCTAACATTGTTTATTTGCAGAAGCAAAGAATTTCTAGAATAAAAATAAAATTTCACAATCTTGTGGGAAGGCATTAAAAATTTTTTTTATATGAATGCCTTAATTTTGCTTCATAACAAATTTGTTTAAAATTCAGAAAGCATGCCCAGCCACAATAAATGAAATAAAAATTCAAAAAGTTAAATATAAATAAAAACTAATTAAATAAATAATTAAATAGAAATATTTAAAAATTTAAAAATCAAAATATTTAATTATCAAAGTGCATCATTAAATTTATTAAAAATAAATATTAAATTAAACTAAGCAAATAAATAATAAGTATATTTTTAAATTTTTAACTAAAAACAAAAAATTTTGAATAAATTCTAAAAATGTTAAATATCGATATGCAAAAATTGAACCATTTTTCAAAATTGTAATATTGTTTATAAGTGGCTCAGGGTTCGTCTCAGGCTAAGTCGGGATCTGGCACCCAATGGTTGGAGGAATTGATTGAAAGGGTTGGTGTCTACGATGAGGTTTGCGGCATTTTCCGTTGGTTCATACTGACACTGCTTGTTGTTGTTGTGGTTAAAAATGATCTGCTCTTTGAAATTTGGCCCAAAGTAAAATTTCATTTCAACTGACAAAAGTTAAAGAAATGAAAATTTATTAAAACTAATAAAACTCCTAACATTTTAAAATACATTTTTTAGAATAGGGTCAATTGGGGCAAAAGTAAACAAGGGGTAATTGTCAACAGCGGTTATTTTCTGCTTTTAAAATTAACTGCAACAAACCATGCCCCAATAAAATATTAATTGAACATGTCCGCAAACTGTCGCCGAACTTTTACGTCGGTGGCTTTCAAATATCAATGAAAGTTTTAGTCTTAAAGAGAACGTGTGTTCTAAAAGTGAAAATCGGTTTTGTAAGTATTTTTTAATTTGTGTGTGAAAGTGCTTAAACTAAAAATTCTTGTAATATTGTTAGTTTGTTTATCAATCTTAGAGTGTAAGGAACTAAAGTTGTTGATGTATTTCCTTAAATTTGCAGCTCTTCTGTTCCTTTTTTCGTGTTTACATTTCCCCCAATAATGTTTTTGGTAAGGAAAAAAGCCAATTCCAAAACTTAAGCCAATGAAGTATGGCAAAGTTTTGACTTCCAACGAAGTTCTTAATTGACTTAAGGAAACAAGCAGGAAAAAAAAACAAGCAAAACCCCAAGTCTGTTTGGTAATCTAAAAAACCGCTTCCATAGAAAACACTAACAAAAAGCACAAGTTCAAAGGACTCTGCAAATGGAAAAGACGTTGTCTATGAAGATGATTGTGCATGGAATGAGAAGTTTGAAGTTGATGATGTAGATGAGAAGGTGGAACTGGAATCCGCGGATGCAGCTAGGCTTTTTAATTTTTTTAAGGTAAATTTTTTTAGGTAAATTTCCACTGATCAAGTTTAAGAGATTAACTATACTTTTCAAATACGTATGCGTTATACAATCCTACCAACATAATGACGAGATTGAGGTGATGCTCCTCAAAAGTTTGGTCACCTTGAAGAATACCTACCTAGATACCGAAGTCCCGAGTGTCTTCAGGGAGCAAAAGCACTATTTTCTTTTACCCCTGAATTTTAAAAATAATTTGGGAAATGTCAACAACACCGGGGCAAACGTAAACACCATTCTTTTGCACTTCGTGGGTTGTAAAAAGCGAGTTGCTGATCACCAGCGCAATACCTGATGTTTTTTTTAAATAATGTTAATTTTCGCAAGTAGATAAAGTGTCTTAAAATGTATTTTTTCAGTTTTTCAAAGTACTTGCCTACATTTTTTAAGTCTATTAATAGACTTAAAATGTAGTCAATTGACTACTGTTCAATTCCCACCAGACATTTTTTGTTGCCGGCCATAAGAAAACGAGTCGCCCCTGGCAACAAATTTATCGCCGGTAATATCGCCAACGTATCGATTTCGTATTACCAGTCGTTCTAAAACGTCTGTCGAAAGCAACGCGCCGTGACGAGTCGTTTTTTTATCGCCTAGACGATTCGTTTTCATATCTAAATACATCATATTGTTTGGAAAATAATCAATTTATAAAAAGTCAGTCAGTTTTGGTTGGGATGGAATTTCATTTGCGTACAAATATTCAATGTTGCTCTCATTGTTCTCTCGACGAATGAATAAAATTTTTTAAATGCGATCAATCTCACTGAAATACAAAATATATCAATTCGATATTTCAAAGTCCTGAAAAAAACGTGTTTTTGGGACATGTTGCTTATTCGTCGCTGCGGCAATAAATCGGCTAATCGCCAATTTGTTGCCATTGACGATTGTTGCCTATCTCTCACATTTTGCTTGGTGGGTTGACTACTGTTCAATTTTATTGATCTTTTCGAAATTTTTAAATTTTTCATTCTCTATGAAAAACAAACGTAACCAATCAACATATACAACCAAAAATTCCCGAAAATTCTCCACGTCAAACTAATAAACTAATTCACATTCCAAGTTCGTTGTACTTGAGGCATTTGGCAAATATCATAAAAATAAATGAATACATCTACATGTATAAAAATAAATAATAATTTCAATTGTACAATAGCAGGAAAATCACACACACACACACAAGCTATGTTAGACATTTATTTGTGTGTTTGCAGCCACACTGGAAGTGTGTATTTATGCAATTGCGGTTTTTCCGCATGCTAGAACTCGTTTCATCATTAGGAGTGCAATGTTTTTGGGCAAAAACAACACATTTGCTGGTCATACAGACATATTTTTGTTGTTATCGGGTCTGAACTGCTGTCGGACGGTTGCTGTTGCTGTCAAATGTGATAAATGATTATTGTATGGATTTTTCAAATGCGGTTATAACACTTGGGTATGCTCTCGTATAAGTGTGTGTGTTTGTGTTTGTATGTGTATTAGTGTGTATGTCTGCTGCTTGTGTGTTATTGGCAGTAGTGCATGTAACTATTGGTAATGTGTGCCATTTTTTCTGATTGACAACAGAGTGACCAATGTTAATGGATACACTGACAACAACAACACCAACTAAAAACGACTATGAAATGCCCCAATAAACAAAACAACAATATGCAAACCATTGTTGTACATGCAAAGCTTGCATCTGCATTTGTCTGTGTGTGTGTGAGTGCATTGTGTGCCATAAATTGATTTGGATATTTTGTGGTGAAAAAGTAATTCGAAAAAATTTCAAACTACCACAAAATTGTACAGTTGAACTATGTGCAGTGGGGAATTGTGTAGTTGTTGTTAGTTTTTTTACTATTTTTATGTTGTTTAAATTCCACACAAAAAGTTATGTTTCCCACTTGTATAGAATTTATTGTAAAACAGTTTTTATATTCAAGCAAAATTCAATGAAAAACTTCTCAAACAACATTTTTCCAGCTAGTGGCAAGTTTTTTAATTAAACTCACCTCTCGTTGCCATTGGCACTCAGTGGCTCTTTTACTTTCTTTCCGTTCTTTTTCAGTTTGCTTTATTACTACTCACACTTATTTATAATTTGCGCCGGATTTGCTGCCGCTGTCGCCATTCAGCACTATTCAACGGCTGATTATCGCCGCTAAACTAGTCGCCAACTAAAAGTTACCTTGATTTCCTTGTTTGCGCTTTCCGACGCTTAGGCGGTTTTCGCTCATTTTAAGCTGATTTCCTTTTGCCATTATGACTGCCGCGCTTCCTTTGCCGGCTTCTTTTACTTGCTTCGTTCGTTTTTCTTTTGCAATTTTCCTTCGTTTTTCGTTCCGCAGAAGTTTTTGCACGCTGTGTCGTAACTCATTTGTTTGTCAGCGCCTGCAGTCGTGTACTTTTCAAATCGTTATTCAAAACTTTTTAATGTCTATTCAAATATTTTTATAGTAAGTATGAAAAATTCTTGTCATATTTTTCGCTAGTTTTTCCATTTTTTATATATATGTATGTTTTTTTTGTTTGGCTTCGCACGACAAACGCGGCAAATAAGAAAATTTATGCTCAAGTTTCTGTGTAACAGCGGTGGCGTGTTTCTGAGAAAATCCGCAAAAAAAAAAACATCTTAAGAAAGTTACAAAAACAGTTGTTGTAGTAATTTTGAAAACTTGTCATAAAAATGCACGAATTTGATAGGCCCTACAGTTGAGAAGGGCAGCAAAGTGGGATTACTTTGTTTCAATCTATGAGAGAGAGAGAATTTATGGGAAGTTGTCAATATTTGACAATCTGGGGTCAGAAAGTTTCACTATTGAGTTGCTTAGTAAAATTCTGCTTAACCCAGTTTTGACCCTTTGGAGTGTGAATGGGTATTTCACCAATTTAAAATGTGTATGCAACACTGTTTTTCATCTAAACAGCTATAAAAGTAGATGAGTGTTTAAACAGCACAAACTAGGAATCGAACCTTGACCCTCTGGTGTGCAAAAGCAGTGCACTACTTGCTTCATTTCATTTATTTTCTTAACTCAACCTTCAGTTCGAATTTCCTGTTCAATTCAACTGGTTCGTTGATATGAAATCAGTCACTAAGTTAGTACAAAAAGTTATATATACATAAATTTCCTTATTCTTTCTTATAACTAATTTTTATTTTTTCCCCAACATGACTGTATAAATTTCAATTTGTCCAGAAGTTTTAGGTCAACATGGTCACTGCTGCTACCATTTTCGAATTTCGGCCACTTTCCGCTGCACCAAATCTATCACCTCAGCCATGTAGCAACACACAGACGGCACACGGCACACAGCTAGTTTTGTCTATTGCCAAAGACAATTTTACACAGCAGCGTCTCGTTGCTACTCAAAAGTTTGTTTTGGGTAACTTTCTGTAAAACAGCAACAACAGCGAAAAAAATAACAATCGAGTACAGGCGAAACTTTTGCAAAGTATGCTGGCGCAAAGAAATTAATCATCTACTTAGCTCGGCGGGCGCACTTTGTAAGTGACAGTGCACAGTGCATCCAACCAATGTGTGTGTGTGAGTATTTTTTTTAATTTTTTATTTAAAGGTTTAAAAAATTATTGCAAAATCCAAAAATATTCGAATTGGTTTAAATTCCCATATATTCGATTACGGGAATTTTTTTGTGCTTCTAAAAATATCACCCACACACAATCACACAATGAGAAATCAAATAGGCATCATTTGCGCTGCATGCAAATAATTTCAAAAATTTACTACAAATTCCTAGCAGCCACCTGCGACATGTCCTTCACAGCCAGGCAGCCATAATCAGCAAATGTCAACAGCTGCGGTGAGCAGACAAAGAGACAAAGTTGTACAATTCAAATGCTTTTGAAAAGTACATTCAATGCAATGCATAACAGCTGAATGCAGACAAAGCCAAATTTGTATCTATCGATGTGCAAACATAAGCGACTGTCTTCGGTTACAGCTTACA